>OZ026624.1:87138823-87293949 GCA_964020975.1 Hermodice carunculata
CTAAAACTTTGGTTTATAGTTCATTGGATACGGCTATGTCAAGTACCTACAAATTGAAGTTGGAATGGCACCTGTGTGCATAATACTTTTGAAGTAATTCAAGATTTAAATTTATGTATTCATCTTTTCGGCATAAATTATGATTGAACAGTTTTGGATTATGATTCATTAAATGCGGCTCTGCCACAAACCCGCAAATTGAAGTTGGAATGGCACCTCTATCTATAGTAGGTTTGAAGCTATTCCAGATTTCAATTTTGCATATTCACTTAATTTGCATAAATGAAAATCATACAACTTTTGGTCATACATGTAGTTCATCGGATGTTACAAACCTATATAATGAAGTTGAAATGGCATATCTATCAATAATAGCTTTGGGGATTATCAACTTTGAAATTTTTCAAGGCCTTAATTATTATAATTTGAAATTATACAACTTCCATTTACTGTCCATTGTGTTGGCAAGCTTTTGAAATTCTAATTGCCCCTTAATTTTCATGATTTTAAACATCATGACCATTCCAAACCAGATTCACAATCTCACCGATAGGTCAGTCGCCATGGCAATTTTGATGGTTTTCGGAATAAAAGTGTCCGAGAAAAAGGCCGGACAAATTTGGTGGTAAAAATAGAAGACAGAAAGCAAGAAGAGGAAGAAAGAAAGAAAAAAGAAAGAAGGAAAAATAATTCTTGGAAAAACAAAATGTATAGGTTCGCACCCAGACGTAATGACACTGTTATAGTCTTTGTATGGAATGCACCGAAAAAGCGCTATGCATAATATGGTAGAACCCACATTATAATCATCTTTGTAGTAAGACCAACTCGAAAATAAGTCCAGTCTTGCTAACCACGAATCTGCAATTCTGGGTGATATTAGTACTAGGATTTCACTGTATTTGTCTAACACTCCGGGGGAATTGACCGGACGAGTGATAGTTGGGCTTCAATAAAAAGACTAATATTAATGTAGCATGCCGTCATTCATGGCAATTTGGAAAGTCATTTTACCGGATTTAATTCGCGGAATCATACTTTATGATCATCTATCTTCGGGAAAACCGAGTCAGATTCTCATTTTTGGTTATTCCTTTGGGCATATACAAGACATAGTGTTGACTGCCGAGCTCCTCGTATACAAGACAGAGTGACAAGTGGCGGGCACCTCGCGTTAACGGTGTCCTTGATCTCATAATGCATTTACGGTTTGAGGGACCAAATTATTGCAAAATAAGTTTGTTTTGAAAGAAGAGGGGAACTGTTGTGCTTATTTTCCCGAAACGCTGCACGGAAGCTAACATCTAACAGTGTTTGCTCAAACGGAGCTTACGAAAAAACTTCTAAAACCACATCGCCCCAAAATTTTAAAGGAAATTGCCCCTCCAGATGATGCCCGTCTTGTGGAGGACGCATCAAATTTTATTAATTTATGACAACAGAAAATCTACTTAGTACTACTAAGTAGCACGTTCAAAGTAGATTAGTCGCGTTGTGGCAGCCCACGAAAATGTTAACTATGTTACTTTAAGAACAGAACCACTGTATTTACACCCTTGGGGTGGGGGTGGGAGGGGGCAGAATCAAATTCACGAAGAACACACCAGATGTTGACGAGGAATAAATATTAATTTCCAAGAGGTCAAGTTTGTTTAGATATGCCACAATAGTATCTGGAGTTTTGTAAATCTTTATGGTTTATAAGTTTTATTGTTGTGGATATATGTAGGGCACAAAATACCGTTTTTCTAAAACGGTACAAAAACGTTAATTCACGTAGTGGTTATGGATCTATTTAAAATCGCCACTTAAGCATAAGATAGGAAAAAACGCTTACAGTTATCGTGCTGCCATGTTAAGGAATACCAATTCACATCGTGGGCTGAACTTTCAGCTAAGCCCACAGCCTGAAGGCGTAAAAAATGTAAAACGCTCCAGCTAGCAACTCAAATTCCACATATTTGGCCAATGCAAAAATCGCAGTGGAGTTCGGCTGAGCTGCCAAACTCTCACTAGGGCAATTAAGTCCGAATGCCGAGAACAAATTTTCAGATTGATTTTCATGTTGCTATGTTAATTGTGTTTAAATGAAATTTACTAAAGCAAATTACATGAGCAGTGTAAAAAGTCATTATTGTTGACGGTTTTGCAAACTAAACGGCCGGAAAGTTGGAAAACATGTCTATATGTATAGTAAGACTATTTAAATTGCTTGTCAAACTTTTCTACCTGTGCGGTCACTGTTTAAAGAGAAGGACATGAAGACACATACTGAGTTTAAAGAAAACACCATCTACGAGGACAAGAGCATAATAAATGCATATCACGCAGGTAAAATGCAGGTTTGGAGGTTCACACGTCTCCCAGACTTGTCCACAGCTGCCACATAAGGACCAATTATAGTTGTACATCACCCACTTTGTCACACCCAAGCAAAATGCACATGCTTCCTTGGTCGCGGACGTGCACGGGGAGCTAAATTTCTCACGCATCTCGCATTTTTTGCGGTAAAATCATGCAGTAATAGCTACTGGGTATATGCAGGTGTTGTTGACGGCACACTTACTTTCTCTGCTGAAGCAACTTCTCCATGTAAACTAAAACCTGCCGTGGATTTGATTGACTTTGCCGTATTGTGATATTTATGCCAGCTGTCAGTACTCTTTCTAAATGTCGTCTGGTAAGTTCACGTATGTCTCATGAATTCGAAGCACCAAAGGACATTGTTGTCAGCGTTGTAGATCTCATGACATATCACCAGTACGTATATTTATACTGAAGACTGCAGTACATACAATAAAAGGAGACAGGTTACTTACCTACGGCAGATGTACAAAGAAAAACTAGAAAAACAACCAAACAAAAAGTAAGCAAACAAAACATATACCACATAACGCTGAAAAATATTAAAGCTATGTCATAAGGCTATCGTTATCGTAATTTGATGAGACAAGGGAGGCTAGTTTTAGGTATAGGTGCGGGAAGTGCAGGAGGACTGAGACTTTAAAAGTCCAGTTGGCAGCCCTTAAGCTAGAGCTAGAGGAGGCTAGAGATAGGAGTAGGGCTGCAGGGGAGGGGGTTGGCGTGGTAGGGGGACAGGAGGGTGGTCGGTGGCAGAACGGGGATAGGGGGAGAGAGGCAGGGACCAGTGGGCAGGAGGGTGTAGGGGAGGAGAGAGAGACAGGAAGGGGGACGGTGTGGGAGGAGACGCAAGCCAGGAGGGAGGAGGGAGGAGAGAGGGTTAGAGTTAGACAGACAGTTGTGGTGGGGAGCAGTATTGTTAGGATGATAGACGGGACCTTTTGTAGGAGGGACAGGGAGAACAGGGTGAGGGTATGTCTGCCAGGGGCAAAGATTAGGGACGAAGAGGAGCGTATAGAGGGGTTAGTGCAGAGTAGTGGGGAGTGTCCGAAGGTCATAGTCCAAGTTAGGAAAAATGACCTGTCGGACAGGGAGGAGGGTGGGGGAGGGAAGGTGGGTACAGAGACAGTTTTGAGAAGGTATATGGGACTCTTAGATCACATAGGGCAGTCAGATTGTGAGGTGCTAGTGATGGGGATCCTACAAAGGTTGAGGATGAGTAGCTGGGAGGCTAGCAGGATCTGTGGAATAAATAGTTAGCTAGGTAGGATGTGTGTGTGTGGGGGGGGGTATAGCATTCAGGGATGTATTGTAACATGCCCAGCAGGGTATGAGCTGATAGGTACAGGGAGAGAAAGTGGACAAAGAAAAGGAGGAGGAGGAGTAGGCTTTTTTGATTAAGAAGGGGGTAAAGTGGCACAAGATATGGCAAGACTCATGGAAAGAAGACAACGAGGTGAAAAATGAGATGCAGTGGATAGGAATAGAGACAAATGGAAATAAAGTAGCAATAGCTGTAGTGTATGTGGGTCATGAGGGGTACCTAATGAATGGAATGACCAGATATATGATAGAGGGAGGGGACAGTGGAATTAATGGAAATGGAACCAGGATACTGAATTTCACAAGGGAATTTGGTCTGAGGATAGTTAATAGGGATGTAAAATGTAAAGGAAAGTGGACATGGACATCTGGTGAAAGCCAGACAATAATTGACTATATTTAGTGGACCATGGAATATTTCAGATGACACAAAACTGTGAAATAGACGATGAAGGGAGAATGGATATAGGCAACGACCATAACTGGATGGTAGTCTCCATTAACATGAAATACCAAAGAAGAAACCGAGGGGAACCAAATGGGTGTGGAATATTACGGAAGAAACAGACTGGGCAGGGTATCAAGAAAGTCTAAAAGTTGAATTGCAGAAATGGAAAAAATAGATTTGAGGATGAAGGAGAAGTACAGGAAATGAATGGGGACCTGGCCAGAAGAACTCTTAAGGTAACACAGGAGAAGATAGGTAGACAGAAAGTCCCAGTTGAAAACCTAGGGTATAGAATAGAACCAGAGCTGAAAGGAGCCATAAAAAGAAAGTGCGTTAAAAATAGAGCATTGGGATTAGCCAGGGAAAACGGGTACTCAAAAGATGATATAGAAGAAGCTAAGAGACAGTATATGGAATGTAGGAGGAATGTAGCAGAGATGAAAGCAGAGAAGAGAGCCAGTAATAATGAACAAATGACAAGGGAAATAATGGAGAATGGGGGGACGGGTGAGTCATCTTTTGGAAACAGGTTAATCGGCAAAAACAGAATAAAGCAGTGGAAATCATGCACAGAGGAAAAAGGACAGATAACATGGAAGAAATACAGGAGGCCTTAAGGGAGCATTGGGAAGAAGTCAATAACCCACAGTGGGGTCAGGGAACAGTATCAGGGTGTCAAGCACAGTGCACGCAGGATCAATGGGATCCAGAGATGTGTTGTAGGATCAGAAGTATAGAAGTTAAAGTAGCAGTTGAACAGATGCAGTAACGCAAAGCCCCAGGACCAGACGATATCTTGACAGAATTCATAAAGAGAGGGCCAGAAGAAATTAAAGATAGTTTACAGTTGCTTTTCAGTAGGGTCATTGAGAAAAGACAAGTACCAAAGAAATGGAATAGACTAAGGATTTCATATATGCCAAAAAAAGGGCCGAGGGGGCCAATTAGACCAGTGTAGGGGCATTGCGATTTCATTAAATATGGGTACAATTTTCAGTAGGATAATGTGCCGGAGACTAAATAGAATAGTTCAAAGGCTCGGTCTTCTGGGGGGAAATTCAGAATTGATTCAGATCAGGTAGAAGGGTAGGTGACCACATCTTTACATTGACCCAGGTGATAGAACTGGCAAGACAAAAGGGGAAGAAAGTCTTCATGGGTTTCTTAGAGGTGAAGAAAGGGTATGACAGGGTATGGAGAGATGCTCTATAAGAAAAACTAAGTGGACTAGGATTTGGTGGATATTTTCTAGAAATTCTTAAAGCGCTCCATAAAGATGTAGACTGTGCACTTTCAGTAGGAAAGGTAGAAGGAGAGAATGCAAGTCTGGATATATGCCTAAAGCAGGGGTGTGTGCTGTCCCCAATTTTGTTTGCTTTGTATGTTACGGAGTTGGGGGATCAGTTGATGGAGTGTGATAAGGGAATAAGGGTGGGTGAATCTAAAAATTCCAGGTCCATTCTTTGCAAATGACATTGTACTCATGGCAGAGTCCCAGAAAGAACTACAAGAGATGCTGGATATAGGAGGGGAATACGGGAATAAACGGAGGTTAGAATTTAGTAAGGATAAGAGTAGAGTGATGACTCTTGGGAAGAAACCAGATGGAAATACAAAATGGAGAATTAGGCAGTTCCAAATTCCAGAAGGTAGGGAACAATTAATTGAACTGGGGAGGTTGATGAGTATGAATACCTAGGTGTTAAGATAAAAGCAACAGGTAAAGGCATGTTCAGGTATCGGGTGGAGAAGATTAAACAGAAAGTGAATCAGATCAAAGGAATGATTAAAGCTACTGCACTGAACAGTTTCAACTGAGGGTAGGCAGCAAGAGCATTATGGGATAGAGTTGCAATACCAGGAATGATATATGGCTTAGATGTGATTTCAGTGAGTGGGGGAGATATCCAGGGAATGTAGAAAGCACAGAATGAGATGGGGAAATGGATACTAGGAGCACCACCATGTACAGCAACAGAAGCAGTCCTAGGAGAGTTAGGATGGAATAAAATCACAGATAGAATTGCCAAAGCTAAGTTAAAGTATTGGGGTTATTTACAAGCAATAAGTGAAGAGAGGTGGTGCAGGAAAGTTTACAATGAGGTAGCCAAGGAAAAAGACAAGATGGGTCAAAGACATAGACGGCTTAGCAGAGAAATATGAACTAAAAGGATATGATGAGGTGGATGATTGGAAAGTATATATAGGTAAGACTGTTACAGAGGGTTGGAAAGAAGACTGGAAACAAGGAGTCAGGGAAAAAGTACATTGAAGGCATACAACATATTAGAAAAGCCACAGAAAAGTGTGTGTTGGGATGGAGGGAAGGGATCCAAGCTTCTGTTTCAAAGCAGGGCCGGAGTAATGAATCTAGAAGAGAGAAAACAAAAGTGGACAACAGGGAGTAATGGAAAGTGTAAGTCGGGTAGACAGGAGGCAGATGAGACAGGGGATCATTGGCTGTTGTGGTGCGATATATATAGAGAGATAAGGGCAGATTTTTTCAGAAAGTTGCACAGGGAAGATTACAATTACAAGGGTTTAGAAGAGGTTCAGTGTTTGGAGGAAGAGGAACATATAGCATGGATTTTAGGTTTGAAAGGTGGCTTTCTGGGAGGCAGGAAAGGTAATAAAAAGGTACAGGACTACCTGGTAGGATTCTGGGAGAAAAGGAATGAAGTAATAGAGTTAGAAGGCAACAGGTTAAATTAGAATCCCAGAGTACAGGGAGGGGAAGGAATGGGAAAGATGGTAGCCCTTATAAGGGCTCCCATGGGGGCTTCCATGGGAAAAGCCTGAGCCTTAGAGGCGGGGATAGGGTGTGTGAGGGATGGATTTTTTTTGGTCATTTTTTTTTTCTACCCGAGGCCACTTGTGTCACAGAGTGACACAGGACCGCGGCAGACAAGCGGAGAGCCACCACATTATTAGTAATCAGGAATTGTTGTAAAAACTACATAAAAGATATTTTACGTCTAATTTTTCCCATGCCCCTGTATTTGTGGGCGTCAATTGAGTTGTTTCCAATTCTGAACAGAGAGGGGACTAGACCGGGTAGGAAGGGGGGGGAGGGGGTGAGTGATGAATGAGATTTTTTCAGTACCATCTTTTCCAGGCTCATGTTTTAGAAGCTCTGTCGAATTATGAAAGTAAGTATATAATAGCTTCATTACACAGGTGTAGAAGTCTAGCCTACAAAAAGGTTGATTTACTTAGGACACCCTTAAAATGCAATAATGTATATATATATATATATATATATATATATATATATATATATATTTTATATACAGTTACATAGTAAAGTCCCATGTTAAAACATATATACTTGATGAAAGGATCACTAAAACATGATTGCGTCATGAGGCACAATAAAACATTAACTGTCCGACCAGAAAAGACAAACGTTGTAAGTAAACTATTGATGTGCTTTAAATATTTATGTGTTCATTTTAACAGTTTACTCTGGGGTTCTCTAGAAGTTTTCTTTGTGGATCATTTCAGAGCTTTTGTTTTGTACTAGTCGAGTCCTAGCACTTGAATTGTCTGAAGGGTGTGGTTTATTTTTACGGCACTTTACACAGAAACACAACTTTGCTCCAAACATGTTCTAATATAGACAAAATAGCTCAAACAAACAAACAAACAAAAAACAAATCTGAAAAACACACACAGAAAATAAAAACAAAAAAAAAACAAAAAACAAAAAAAAACACAAAAAAACAAAAACAAAAAAAAACAAAACAAAAAAACAAAAACAAATAACAAAAACAAAAACAAAATTAAAAAAAAAAAGAAAAAAAAACAAAACCAAAAAAACAAAAACAGAAAAAAAACAAAAACAAAGAAACAAAAAACAAAAAAAAAAACAAAAAAACAAAAACAAAATAAAAAAAAAACAAACAAACAAACAAAAAAAAAAAACAAAAACAAAAACAAAAGCAAAAACAAAAACAAAAAAAAACAAAACTAAAAAAAACAAAACAAAAAAAACAAAACAAAAAACCAAAAACAAAAAAAAAAAAAAACAAAACAAAAAAAAACAAAAAACAAAAAAAACACCCCCCCAAAAAACAAAAACAAAGAAAAAAAAAGAAAAACAAAAGACAAAAAACAAAAAACACACACAAAAAACCCCCAAAAAAACAAAAGTACAAAAAAAACAAAAAAACAAAAAAAACAAAAAAACAAAAAAAAAAAACAAAAACAAAAAAAAAAAAAAAAAAAAAAAAAAAAAAAAAAAAAGGAAAAAAAAAAAAAAAAAAAGACATACCCAAAAATAGGAAGTTTCATTTACTTATGAAAAATTGAAGACGGCACCTCTAGCAAACTCGTATTTTATCTTTTGGGTTAGGGATTTAAGAAAAATAATTACCAATATGGAAAGTGTTACGTGTTGTTTCATTTGACCCTTTTAATTAAAACAATTTTTTTGTAAATGCTAGTTTTTCCATGCAAAATTTAACTAATTCAATAGCGATGGTTATTTTTTATATTTAATGCCAGAAGTAAACTTGATGCAATCTTCTCTGTCAGTAAATATATACATTGTAGAGTATTAGATTGTAACAATAGACCGAAATTGAACAATTGTACATGAGAGTCATAAAGTGTACCGCTCTCTTAAATTTGGAGCGGCACAAACCCGAGGAAGCACTTTAACGAGTATTGTGTCTATGTACTGACCCAACTGAAGTGAAATAATCAGGTAGCTACTGAGGCGCCTTGTGGTTAGGGCATTTGCATATAAGCAGACAGTTCAGGTATTTGATACGTCTATCTGAAGGTTATCAACCTAGTTTATTGAACACATCTTGAGTTTACATTTCAGGGCTTTATTTAGAGTAAAAATGCCGGAGCAAAGCGTTTTCAAGCTTTTGTGATTTTGTTTCGAACAAGTACCTCACATAGTATAACTATAGTCTATGACTTAAAAGCATTACGAAACTGTGTCTTGCTGTAAAATGTCAAAATATCTGATTTTGTTGAAGAGCGATAGTAAATTGAGTCGTTTCTTGCAGATTTGATTCATATGTTAGTCCCAAGACAAGAAAATGTCAACAAGCAAACGTAAGTCCCAGGAGCTTGTGGCCCTGTCCCACAGTTCAACAGGGTGATAAGTTATCTCGAAACGACCAATTGCAAAATCTCTTGACTTAGGTAGGTTTTGTTAGTTTGTTTGTTTGTTTGGTTTTTTGTTTGTTTTTGTTTCTGTTTTTTGTGCTTGTTTTTGTTTGTTTGTTTGTTTTTTTTTTGCTCTTGAACAGGCACAGAGACAGTTTTTATCTGTGTTTAAAATCACGTGATTTGCATGAACCCATTGGATAGGCGGAAGTGACCTTCTTCTCAGGATAGAGTTATTTCCTCTACTGGACAACAAGCAGCATAGTGTGTCTAGTCATCGTCATAGATTTACATTGTCAATGATAGGGCATTCACGCATGTAAACCCTGGTATATATCAGTATTTTACTATGCCGTTGAGAAACCTCTTCATTGTGACTATCTAACTTCGGTTTTGTCGATAAGGCCTATATTGATGTACATGTGTACTGCATCTCTATTCATGCCAAACAGCTCGTCTTTATAGAGAAAAATGCTGCGATCTAGAATATCATTAAAGTACCACATGTTAATTAACCTTAATAAGTACCAAAAAGGAAAAAGTCAGTTATTTTTGTGAGGGTAGTTTCATGACTGTTATTTCACAAAGCCTGACAGTTGATAAACAGGAACATAATGCTTCAGTTGACTGGATAACGCAGACAACTGAAAACAAAATTTAACGATAATTACACAGTGAAAGTTCGTTCATATATATATATATATATATATATATATATATATATATATATATATATATATATATATATATATATATATATATATAATTACCGTGCTGAAGGAGGGCAGTTTTGGGCCGTTACTAATTTTAAACTAATCTCAGAAAGAAAACGTGACGAAAACAAAGTTGGCGATGGTGTACACATATTCACGGCACATTCCTGCCTTAAAAATGGGCAGGAATGTACCGTGAAATTTTTAAGAATTCAAATAACCTAATGACGACGGGTATGAAATGATATATTTATGTGTGTGCAAATGCTTTGATATGAACCACGTTTTTTCTTCTTCAGGCACTGGTTTGAACTGCAAATTCAAACTGACTTGATCCGACAGACATCAGAATATACAAAATACAGTATAAGAAAAAAAATCGCCGGATTGCTGAGAGTGAAATAGATATAGCAGGATTAAACCAAAATACTGTTAGGACATCCCCAATTTAGGATATATTAATCCGGTATAATTGGAGCCACCTATCTTAATTTGACATAGTGCACCACAGTTTAGACCACTTAAGGTTAAAGATGAAACAGCGCATTCATAAAAATGAAGAAGGTTCCGAGTATTTAGTTACGAAAAATGACTGTATGTATTTCGAAGTACCATATGAGTGAACAAGGATTTGTAAAAACATGGATGATGATAAGGAGGAGGACGGAAAACTTTCCATTCGCAATGGGGACATCTTTGAATCATAATTAAATCCATCGTGCGTTTAACACATTTTACATATTTACACTTGTTTGGTGCCGTAAACGAGAACTCACCTCTTGTGTATTTACCCCTTTCCTTGTATGTTAAAGCGTCAATTACAAATCTGTCACATTGCACGTCCCCGCAATAAAACTTAAGATAAACCACGTACTGAAGAAATACTGTAGAAAGCGTAAGGGCCTCTACATTACATCTTTCATATGTAATGCAGCAAAATTACGTTAAATTTTGTATCATATCATGTACACTGTATCTATTTACATAATCGTGAAAAGGACAAACAGTTAAACGTGTCATAGTGGAAAAGAGGAGTTAAACCTGTCATAGCGTAGTGGTTAAGAATTTGCCTCCTATGACGCTAAGCCGCAACCATTCTTTTTTACGCGTGTGGTAATAAATTTTGTCAATATCTTGTCCAAAATTATAAACGTGTTCAACGAGAAACCAACATGTTCCATTATTGTTTAAGGGGATGGCAAATGATGCCAATTACATGCTCATGCTGTAAGATTTTGACAGTTTACTCATTGTGGGGTAGCCACCGGTGCGGGCAAAAAATGACCCTACAGGATTGCTATGGTCATGATTTATTAGATGGGCAGCAAAGGAGCCACGGGGTGTTTAGTATTACATTACCAAACAGTACCACCATGGGTCAGTGAGGAAAGGCTAACACCTTTCCATATGTTTTTTCTGAAGTCCACACGAGTATCATTATCATGAGATGAAAGTACATACTGCACAGGTAGCCACGTGATCGAGAAGCTCTTGGAACAAGTCCCCTCGCATATGATGAGTCTGCTGAAGAAATTCAAAGCAAGATACCTAAATATTCATATAATTTGCATACTCTTCACAGATATATGCAATGTCAACTTCCCATTGTTGTGCAGTCTGTCCATTTTCCAATCACGATGACCTTGGATCTACTAATGCTAAACGCAATTCTTCACTTTTTAGCAGAACTTGAGAATTATAAACACACTGATTAATTAATTCTCACAGTCATATGTAATCAGAACATCACCAGCATGTGAAGAGCACGGGATAGAACTATTTCCATGAGGCACCCCCGGATGTTTTCCTTCCAACATTCTCACCAAATTCATCATCACAAGAGAGAACATTATGAGCCAGACAATAAATCCTTGTTTCACCTCATTCAATATGTCAAACCACGAGCTTTCAAATCACTTTGTCCTAGTTTGTTTTACCTAACGCCACTGTTAAACTTGGATTTGTTCTCTATTAAAAAAAGTCTTCCATATATTGTTTTATTTATTGCCTATTTTCTGCTTGTTTACTTCGTTAGTTTACATAACCCTTTTTGTGCAAATATCTGGGTTCTTTGCCTCCTGTGCATTTATATGCTCAAAAATGCACCAAGTATTCCTTCACGCTCAAAATATTTCAAAAATGCCCCTTCAATACTGATATAAGGACTTTGCTAACATTAAAAGTTAATTGGCTAGTAACGTTTAAAGCTTTCATTCTCATCTTCTGCCCCATTCGTACATCCAACATTTTCCCGATAACGATCAAGTGCTTTACATATTTCTTTTTGATCGCAGATATCTCGATAAAAAATCTCAGAGGATAATTGCTCTTGTAGTTAAGGCGTTTAAGTATCAGCCAATTGGCATTCAGATCCAAAGAACATTTAGCTGACTTTCTGATGATTAACGATATCTTATTACTTTTTCCTTGTCCACACCCTTTTGAGTTTAACTGTCTCTGGTATTTTACGCTGTTTATAATGTATAATCCTGAGGTTTTAGAAGGTGTATTCTCTTCGCTACTTAGTGTCTGTACAAACAGTTGGCTTGCTTTCTACTCTTTATCAGCACGCAAATCGCATTATCCAACCTACAGTATGGTTTACTGGTACATTGTCCTACCAAACATGGCTCTCCCGACGTCATTTAAAAGTTTCTCAAGCTAGCCCAGTCTTTGTTTACCGTTTCAAAAACACCACGTTTCTATTGCGCAAGACACCCTTTAAATTCGTCTTAAAACAAAACCCAATTTGCAGTTTAATTAAGTTATGTCCCACTTATTCTCTTGAAGACCCGGTTGTGCAGTGTGACATAAAGATTAATTCAACTAAGGCTGAGGTAACAGCAGTGTGGTAATCACTGCCTATGTTATGCTGTCGTAATTCATCAATATTATCCATATTCGCGTACTTCAGCAAACCATATGTTGCTAATACATCGTCAATAATTGATATTTAAGATCCACGTTGCCAGGTATAACATTCCATATATGACACATGGTAATAAATAAATTTAAAAAAAAACCGAATTGTCCAGGATATGTCAATTTACTAATTAACTGACAGAATAAATTGCTATATGGACTATGCTCCCTGGGACTCCTGCAGACCATTATCGTTCCGTTGAAATCCCCGCCCAGAATAATAGTCAAACCCCGAGGCTTTTCGACATCCAAGGATTTCACTTAGTCCCACAGTGAGAATTTTACTGGTATACCTGTTGAAACCATCAATTGCAAAATAACGGAGTCCAACTAATGTAGCGTTTGACTTATTACGGAATCTGACAGATATTCACGATATTGTGAATCCAATACATTATAATCACATATGGTTTGCTCAATATGAACCAGAAACCTAAGGTTACCCTCACCATAAAGTATTTTGAGTGTCAGTGAGTCTGAGTCACCATCTGAGTTCTTGTCACCACCCTGTTGGGCTTTACTTACATACCTGTAGTCATAATGGATACTAAAGGCGACTCCGTCACTCCGTCATCTTAGTGTAAATATTTCTGTCATGTGACAGATTATAAAATATTCTATTACCAACACAGATTACCTGTTTCACTCAGTTTTGCCACACATGGATACTGAATATTGCAATAAGCCACAGAAAACCCTGTGATTTCTGTCTAGATTTACTTGTTTCACCACTACTTTCATGGCGTGATATCATGACTTGACAACTGATGTCAAGGGGCCAATTTGCCTGCTTCCTTTTATGTCTTTCAGAATCTGAATTTATTACTTTTTGCCTGTGTGGTTAATATGGTACCCAGAATTACACGTCTTTATTCGGATTTGGGAACTAGGTATGTTGAAAGCATAAACTCGCGACTATAATTATTAACTCGTTCAGTGCCAATCACGTCAGAAATTGATCTACTGCAGTCAAACTAGTCTCAATTTTCATTCTGATCTCAGAATCGTACTCCTCGTTAAGAGACATTTGACTCAAGTGCCAGCATGCCTATAGACCCAGAGAAAATATCCCAGATATACAGCATTTCTCGGCGCGTATTGGGCGTAGTGCGCCCACTGTCACCAAGAAAAGCTGTTGACTCTGTCCAAAATTTGGCACTTAAAGAGTTAAAAATCCCGAAAAGGCCAAAACCAGTCACAAAATTTGCTGTAGATACATTAACGTCGTACCCGAAATAAAAGGAACAATTTATGGCCATTCTGGTCAAGACGAACTCGAATATAGATTCAGCACTGTTGCTGTTTTACATTAATGTATGGAATGAAGAAAACGGCCTCTGAACAATTCCATTAAACTCGGCCAGGCTTCGCAAGTTTTTCACTTTTTGGCGACACTCCTCATACTAAGTTTTGTAATACACATATAGAGCTTTTGTCTCCGACATATCCCGAATTAGAGTCTCGCGAAAGTAGACTATGATATATCCCTCAGCCCTAACGGGCTTTGGATTATACCACGGTCTGCTTCCTTTAGACCCAAATTCTCTAAAAAATCTCCCAGGTAATAGTTTCTTTCTGATAATTATTACACATTTTTAGACGCTTAAATTTCAGATGGATTGTCTCACCGAATATAAGGCCAAGACAAACAGCCTCCATCACAAAAATCATGTTCAGGAATTTTAGGGTGCGAAGCATGCTTTTTGGTTTCACATTAATGACCCATTTATAAATTTGTCTGGCCATGGCTTGAGTTTCCTAATTGGCTCACCGAACGAGATAATGGCGATTATTCAACCTTCAGGGTTAGACAGTGACAAGATTGAGAAGCGTAGAGGGAATTTATTTCTTCGTTCAGAACACCACAGAGGATGCAACACTGTTTGTTTCAATTGCTTGTGTAAATATGCTTATAAATATAATGATAGAAAGTAAACGTTACACGGGTGCCAAAACACTGCATAACTTTCGGCGGAACCTTTTCCGGGGGATACCTTGATCTGTACATCTTGAGGAATGAAAAGATATCTGGTGCTCAAAGACACATTAGAAGAATAGTGTGTAAGAAAGAAAACAGTACCTATATATATAAGCAAAGTTTTACCTTAAGTTTTCCAGCACAACTTTTAGAAATAGAAAAAAAGTCAAATTCAGAGCAAAGTTTCAGTCTTTTCTTATAAATTATTTAATTTATTATAATTTTTAATACGGCAGATAGGTGGCGCTAAACAAGATTTAAGAGAACTACCCAAATTTAGTGAGGTTTTACATATTTACCTATAGTGGGCAGAAATTTAAAAAAAATGCATGACACAGCAAATTAACTGAGTATTTTAATTTGGAGTTCAAGGTGGATTCCATAAAAAAAAGGAGTGCTTTATTAGATATATTATTGATTCATAAACATGTCACTAAGGGAAAATCTCTAACGATACATTTCTGAGCAAGATGACCCCACTGCCTTATATTAGGAGAAATGCTCATAGATGTTGTGGGTTACTTTCCTCAGGTTCCTACGTAGACGAGAACTGCGCAATGCGGGTCAAGATAAGAGTTCAAGATAGTTGGAGCTAACTTGGCAACATAGGCATACTGTACGAATTATACATGTACTACCTATGAATTTAGTCATGTGTGCAATCACCACGTACAGCGTTCTCAGTCGGCTACTGGATATCGAAAGTAACTTATTAAAGGCACAGTAATTAAGTAAAGTACAATATATTTTCTCGCCCCTTGTAATAATTGTTGATTGTGTTTTGGCACGACAAACCAGAAATATTGATTTTGGGAATATAACGTAATACGTTTCCTCCAAGACTTTATAGAGATCTCATGTGTATATGAAAGCACAAGACGGAAAATTAAAGGATAAAACAGGGGTAGTCCATTTTTGGCGTAACTTGTTACATGGGGATGTCCAGCCTGCATGTACGATTTTATAAATACATTTATAATGCGAAAGAAGAATGCAAATTTTCTCTGATATACGTATATGTATGCGTTTTAGCCTCAATTTTGTAACCTAAATTTCAAATTAGTGTAACCCTACTGATGAGTGCCCATGCCTCACTTTGCTCCCCTCATTGGGACTACAATAACAGCTAAAAGCTCACAGGTAAGGATATGCTGGACACGGTTTATGTTTTTATATTTTAAATGCAACACAGCTACATGATGGTGACTTACATTGCACACTTTACCAGGTGATATTGTATGGAACCTTATGATGGAATTTAAGGGTAAGAAGTATCTAAAAGGTCATTTATATCTGTTATCTTTAAATGTATGTAGATTCAACTTTCATGAGGGAATGTATGCTAGACGTTTGCGGTGAAGATGAGCATGTCTTCTACGACAAAACATGTGAAGTGCCGATAAGTCATTTTTACGGGATATGAATTACAAGGTAGTCTTTTGTAATTGTGTGTAGAAAGTAAAGCTGGTCTTTGAGATTTGAATATGAAGCCATGTATGTAGGTCCCCAGATAAGGTGGAAAAGAATCACGCCTGGAGCATTAGCTTCATGGATTAAGTTTCACGTCATTTTCTTGGCTCAGTTAAGCAAATGCCTTTGATTATTATGGTTAACCCTGCCTCCCTATCTGTGTTCATTCACGTCATTCTTTCACAATTTTCAAGCTAAAGGAGGATACAGAAAAGACTCCTTTTTAGGTTGATACATAAAACATAATATAAAGCACCGGCAATTAAAAGCCATATCTGAGTTTACTTCTAGTCTTTATCGGGATTTGTTGCAGAATTTCCGTATGCTAAAGGGCATAGCGCAGTCGATTGTAATTATAGTTACTGTGCTTTAAGATATATCAATCATATCCATGCGACCTTACTGATAGCAAATGATGCAAAGTATAGTGTAGATGAATTTCTGAAAATATCTCTTCTGAAGGCAAGCATTCACTCTGCAATATCTTTGAGTGGATCTGCTGCTGCCAGATACTGTAGCTCTAGAAATTTTCGCGTGTGGCTAATTTTGCACAAGCTTGCTTTTCCCTAAATCAGAAAATTTTTGCGTGTTTCAATCTCACGCATCATGGCTTGTCTATATATAACCTTTCATGATGTCAATTAATTTTGGCGCATCTTATTTTTGCGCATCAAGTACTGTAGCAAAAAGCGCGAAATTAAGTCGAGCGCAAAATTTCCAGAACTACAGTACTGTAGTCATACATGTATATTGATATGTGCCTGAGGCTAATCTCATATGAGCTCCCAAATGATCTCTAGCAAACACAGCGACATATCGTCTCCTAGAAAGGAGTTATTTAAACTACTCTAGGGCACTTTACTGACTGACTTTTTTCTATAAGTATATCATGCATCAAACCACCAGTGATGAGCGTAACACAGAGTAATCCTCCTCTCTTTAACAGATTAGGCTTATTTGGACTAAGTATCTAAACTTGTATTTTGTACGGCATGCTATGTTGATTTGAGAATTTGGACTGTAGTGTAATTTTTTTTTTCACTCTAGCATTAACGTTCCAAGTGACTCAAGTTTATCTCCTAAGACACCGCAGCCAGGCGTACAGCCAATAAATTGTTCAGAGATCACATTCAATGTGTCTTAAGCATACCCTTAAGCTTGATGCCCTCTCTGTTTCTCCTGGTATGGCCTGTGATCCCAGCTGGATTGGAACTCTTCGAGGCTTTGTCTGAGGCACCCATAAGAATTCTATTACAACCTTGACCTGTGTCGATCTCTTTGCGCTTGACCTTTGCAGCCTATAACCACAGGTTACTGATGTAATGAGCGGGGATTTACTTGTTCTTTCCAATCATGACAAAAGGAACGCAAAATTATACAAACGCGAAAATGGATTCAGAATACTGGATTTTCGGTAATAGAGCAAGTGGGTTACAATTTGCAACGGCGATAAATCTCGACGCATTCAAGCCGTTTCTTCCTTGATATTAGTAAATATGAGTAATTATGTCCTTAATACTTTCAGAGTTACGCATGCCACTTTCCCTTCAATTAACGGCTTACTAAATGTCATTTTGATTACCCTAAGTCTTGCTCAAATTATAATTTCCATCAGACAGATATCCAACTGAAAAGCAAACACATATTTAGACGACTAAAACAGTGCGCAGTTTGGCCTAGCTCACTCGTCTGACAGCTTAGATTTTAGGATGATTAGTCCATTTTCATAAATTCAGATACAGCTGATATAATTAGTCAGTATTCTAATGTTTTTAGTAAATAAAGAAACGACCAATGATGTTAAAACATTACTATTCACCAAACTCCGTTTCGCATAGTTCATAACACAAAGGTTTGCTAATACCTGTTATGTTTGTGCCTTAACAGATGAAACCCCTTCAGTAAAAATAATTTATCTTTATTGCAAATCAATAAAAGGAATGGAAATGAGTTGTCTTTGTTGCATAATGATTATGTAGAAGGGGTAGTTGGAGGGTTAAATAAATAGAATTCCGTACCCTTCCCACTCCTTCATTAATGGCTACCATTTAAAACGGCCAGTTGCGCATGCCCGCCTTCAGTCTGATGTGAGCCAATTCTGGTTTACGCTGGGCTTCATTGCTTGTACTTATGTGTCCGTTTGCATGCGTTGGGTATTGACTCAAGCTGATATTCAACCTTGATTTGAGCCTAAACCTCTCTCTAGGCAGGTTTAAGACCAGCATGAAAGCTTGCATCAAAACAGATATGCCACAAAAGGAACATTAAATGTCTTCTTTTTTTTTTTTTTGGTGGTGGTGGTGGTGGTGGTGGTGGGGTGGGGTGGGTTGGTGGTGGTAGTGGTGGTATTTGTGTGTGTATTTGTTTGTTTTTGTTTGTGAAAATATCTAGGAATGAGACTGATATACATGTACGGTACGTTTAACATGGCAGTATTTATTGAGCAGCTAGACGGGATTGGGAAAGCCGAAAGGCTTATGAAAAGAGAACCTTTTGTTGAAGATGAAAGTAATCCATTCCTCAAATCGGATGATACACGATTCTTTAGATCTCGTGTGGTTCACCAAACTTGCTGTCATGCTGATTCTTCAATCAGGCGAAGAAAAGCGTTTAGATGCAAATGTATAAACATGTTTGATCATACATGTCACTTCTCTTAACCATAGAGAATTATGCTTTGAGAACATAAAGATGAAGTATGTAAACATTCCTGATATCCATGCATCAGTCACATTGGACTTATTTCCACAACTACTCTCACATCATTTTTTTTTTCGGATAAATTATAAACTGTGTATGGTTGATAGCACAGTAAGAACCAATGTATATTGCATGGTCTTGGTGCGGGTCACATTTGTTGACTTTAATGATTGAAAACAAAAAAACAAAAAACAATATGGTCTGTAAAGTGTTCATGTCAGCATTGATACTCGTCTGCATAATTTTTTTCCTCAAAACGTTGTTCAGATGTGCCCGAAACTTGGTAGAAATGGACTACTCCATGTATGTATGAAGTTGGAATATAGGCTATCATTTTAGAATTTTTAGCTGTGCATGGATTCATATCTGCTACAGATTGCTTTAAGGCTGCTTGGATTGGCTAAAGTGCATATCAGTTCCGATGTTTATTCATCGTTTCTTCACACCTTTTTTTATAGATACTGTTTACTTTGAAATTTGTATCTTTCATTAGAAGCAATCTGCTGTAAAAGTTCCAGTTTCTGACTTGTTCATGTTCATGTCTTCGCCTGTTTAGTGTGTCTAGTATGTCCTGTGCACTTTGTCCTTTTCCTGTACGATGCACGTAAATAGGGCAATGCCCTCTTTCCCAATTGCTTACTTCATTATATTCTCGTTTAAACATATAAGTATTTGGAAAAAGGCGATTGCAGAAAAGGTCATGGCCTCCTATAAATCCCTTTGGCACATGACAAAGTAATAGACAGGACGATGTTCTACAAGGAAAAACACAGGTTCTCAGAGTGGACAGCACCACAGAAAGACAGAGAGATCGGCAAAGACACACAAGAAGAATTGTTGACAAGAGAAGACATCACTGATAGAATAAAACAGTAATGCATATGCTATAGGGAATACATACTTCGTTACGTGCATATGGATACTTGTACAGATCATCTGACTGTTCCAGGCCTCTTTGTGGATCGGATATATGAGTGTACAGTGTTAAACATTATTTGTTAAAAATACGTTTCCTGGATACCATCACGGTGCTAGTTTTAGCTGGATTAAATGACACTTGCCATTCATGTGCCCAATTTTCTACTTCTTGCAGATCGAAATTGAATGAATCCCCTGCAAGGAGTGGGTCTTCCGAGGGTATATAAATAAACTGTATCGTCTGCAAATAATCGAATTGATGGTTTCACAATATTGACTATTTCGTTAATATAAATCAAAAATAGAAAGGGACCAAGTACTGATCTCTGGGGGCCAGCTGCTGCGACTCGGCTCCAAGGGCTAGTACCCTCCTTAACGACACACAAGGCAATCGGCAAACCAGTTTAAGGAAGGTCCATCAATACTTGCTTTGTGCAATCCAAACAGGAGTCCTGGCTATAAACACGATCATCTTTTCACAAAATACAATTCTAACTTCCTTTTGTAAGTCGACGTTCATTACGTTTTTGATAGTTTTTGCAGTTTATTGAATAAAATATATTTAAACCAAAACTACCAAGTCAGTTTTTTTTTCTTTCCAGCAGTGATTGGTCCTAGAGACAGTCCATTTACTATCTGGCAGAACAGGGCTGTCTGGGACGAAGTTATACGATAGCACAGAGTTAGGTGCTAACGGTAGTGCAATTAGCCAAGCCACTTGACACATAATTTGTCCCCGAAAAAGAAGCATTCAACTCCACATAAAATTGAACTCTTTGAAGGCATAAGCCGTTATGCGCTCAAATAGAATATCCATTGATCAGCGGGCATAATGCTAGGTAACAGCTTTATTTTTGGCATAGATATATAGATAGATAGAAATAGATAGATAAATAGAGAGAGAGAGAGAGAGAGAGAGAGAGAGAGAGAGAAATAGTTTCGTGAGTAAACACACCTCTAACGTCAACTATTAACAGCGGGGTGATCCTTTTCAGCTGTGACATAGCAAAGTATGAATTTGTGCTAAGAACCTAATTAGACAGTATCATTACCATATCCAAACCGTTGTCCTAACGAAATAAATCCAAATCAATTCCGACCAAAGGCAATGTTCCTTGGTATGTATAGCTGAAACACATAAATTTATAGTTTGAATTTACCCAACAGAGACCAAAACGTAAATGCAAAGGTCCATAGGGTCGAAAAAGCAATATCTAGTTTTAACATGACAGAATGCAAAAAGTTTTGTTTGAAATTATAGGCCTATTTCAGTAAATTGGCTTAAACAGGTGCATCATTCATGCACAACAGGACCATACAATTTATGAAAAGGGACCAAAATTTGCAGCACATCAGAGAATTTGTAAGCGGAGGTTCTAAACTTGTTGAAAATGTCAATAAAATTCAGTATTTAAAAAGGTACTACTTGAAACCACCATCTCAACCATGACCATCATCCATATAAGTCCACAATCAATAATCTGATGAAGAATACTCATTGTTCTACTGCTTTTATTCAGTGCTAGTGATAAAGTTCCATTTCGTACTTATCCCCTTTCCAACATGGAGGCACTTTGTGCATGTGTCAGCCGACTTGATATGTCCCACTTTGCCTGATCACTGTCATATAAAGTGGGACACCCTGTTTCACGTTAAGTGGGACATATACTGGGCCATTACATAGTGGTACAACAATTGGCACTGTGTTTAGGTTTTTGTATACAAGCCAATGGATGTACACATTTTAATTTTTTTTTTAATATGTGCATTTTCTTTGCATATAACAATAAATATTCTAAGAAAAATTTGTAAAATGTAAGGGGCATTTTATTTAAGAAGTTTCAAAATGTTAATTTTTCCTCAATAATTACATTTTGAGAAAGGATCACAACAAAACTTTCGGCATAAAACGCTTGAAATCAACGGTCATGTAAAGACAATGGTATAACTTAGGTACCCATGTGGGGGGGGGGTCCGTCAAAAGGAATGGTTTCAATGTTATTGAATTTTTTAACGTCGGCAAATAACATTGATAACTTTTCCATTTTGGAACTCAAAAGTAGCAATGAACTTTAGAATATTGCCAAACAATGGCCACCTAAATTAAAAAGCCGTTAATTTTACAACTATTAATCCAACCAGTTTTGAGTAGAGCTTTCTCAAAATTACCAGGTCTTGTAAAAATTGTTATCTGTCATCTATTCAGTACCAAAGATACCCAAGGAGATTTGCTGACTGCAATTGCTCACAAAGGACATCTGCTCAGGCCATTAAGAAGTATGGCTAAATGCAAATCCCTTAAACTCTGTCATCACTTTAATGTACACACATATAAACAGGAAAGTGGCTCTAATCAGTCACCTGTGAAATAATCTGCTCACCTGTGAAAACACATCCAGTGAGGCTTTGACTGTGAATGGTAATCTAATCATCACCATCAGTGACCAAATCTAACAGCAAATTAACTGATAGACTCCATAAAGCTTGTACAGACAGACAGACACTTTTTCATGTTAAAGTTTTGAATGCAAATAAACATGCGACAGTGAAACTATTTGGCATGGATAAAGATTAGCACCTCATCATCTGAAAAGTATCAGAAGCTTAATTTGAATTATTTGAATGTCTCACGTAAGCCCCTGCGCCTTAAAGATAAGAAAAAATAATATGTGATTGTCAGAACTGTAAAATAATTGTGAAGTGTTACCAGTGCTGCAATGGCCACCAGGAAAATGAAATAATAATAGAATGATGGTTGCAGGTTTGTTCTGCAACACTATTATTTTCTCTTCATTTATAACAGAGGCCAGCATGACACCTATTAAAAGCAGAACCCTTAACCGTCTAGGGCTGCATGGAAGTTGCCATAGCAGAATCCAAGGTAGGAACGTTAGGCCTCTCACGCCTCGTCAGAACATGGTGTGTGCCAAAGAGCACTCTGCACAAATGAGTGGAGGGACAAGTGACTGGTCACAAATACAAGCTTGCAAAAAAATCCCAGACATTCACCTATGTTCAGGAAGCTGAATTGGCAGCTCTAATCAAGACACTAGCTCTGACATGAAGGTTTCCCCTAGGGCGACAAAATGTTCAGTTGCTTGCCTACCGGTATGCTCAGAAGAACAACATTGCTGTTTTCAACAGACCAAAACAGATGGCAGGGTGCTACTGGTTTAACGGACTTATAGGGCCACATCCGGGAATAATACTATGGAAACCAGAGCCCCTGTTGCTTGCCCATGCTGCTGGCTTTAGCAAGGAAGTGTGCAAGATACATACATAACTTACAATTCTTGGAATTCGTAAAGGACAACTATGTGTAAGTATACTGTTTCCCAAATCATACTGCTCACTATCTCCAGCTAGCAGATAAAAACTTCTACAGAAGCCTAAAAGCTCACTGGAATAGTGATGGATTCAAAATTATGCTTACTACATCAGCTAAAGCTGATTTTCCCATTTTTCTCCTGCCTGGAATGATGCAGCACAAGTGGGTACAGGTTTTTGTACAACTGGGATGTTTCCAATGGAAAACCAGGTAAAACCACAAGGAGCCTTTGCCCCTAGTGTTACTACAGAGCAGAACCAGCTGAAGGCAACACATTTCCAATAAATCTTGGAAATCAATAAGTGATCATGGAGTAAAGCTGCTCAAAAGATACCAGCCTTGCACGGGTTCCAGTCCAACAGCAATCAATAAGCAATGTTGGTCTATGTCCCACAGAGGTCCGAGACCCACAGTCATCAGGGTCAATGGGCAATGTTGGCCTATGTCCTACAGAGGTCCCAGATCCACAGCCATCGGTATCCTTGGGAAATATATGCCTGGCAGAGGCCCCAGATGTGTATCACACCAAGATCTCAGACCCACAGCCGTGGAAGTCCATGTGCAATATATGCCCTAGAGAGGTCTTAGGCCTACAGCTTTGGACGTCCACAGGCAGTGTACACCCTTCAGAAGTCCCAGACCCACAGCCGTCGACATCAATGAGCAACATACACCCAGCACAAGCCCCTGGCTCGCAGCCATTGAATGCAACGGCAATGTACATGTATGTCCCCCAGAAGTCCCAGAACCTGCAAATGTGGATGCTGACACTATAACCAAAGACATGCCTCTGTTACCCTCTGTCATAATGCCTTATTCCCAAACGTGAAAGAAGTACCAGACAGCACAATAAGCTGCCATAGAATGTCTTTACTACTATGGTACATATAGATTTTGTGAAAAAAAGCAGCATAAGAAAGGCGATAAAACATCAAGATCTACAAATGTTACACAAGCGTTCATTGAATTGGTCCATGTGTGTGCATAGTGCACCAGTATATTCCAGGCAAAGGGGATCACCATGGATTCAAGGTATTATGCATGTATGGGTGTTCACACACACCTACCAGCCAGATTTCATTGGCTGATTCTTGCATCAGCTGATGAAATCTGGCTGTGTGTGTGAACATGGCTTTGTGAAGCCAGGGTGAAGAGGGCAGGGGTGGGGTGGGTAGGTGGGTACATGAATATGTTTTTCTGGCAATATTTTTGAAAAATAAGTGGTCAAATAAGCCTGATCGACCTATGGCATTCCCTGCATTTTAGGAATGATTAACATTGTTCTCCGTCTATGTGGGCAAATTTATTGAATAACGCTAAAGGCAAGGGCGGATCAAGGATTTTATGATGCATAGGCCTCCACGAGATCCAAGGGGAAATCCCCAGCAGGGGTCCAGGGAAATATCGCAGGTAAAGAATTGCTTTTCCTGGCACTACAATTACATATTTAGAACAGCAGGTCGATGTAAAGCATGTGTTACCCTTCCACACAATGCATTATATAGGCACCTGGTCCTTGTCTTGAGAGAGCAGTCCTGGGAGAGAGTACCTTGCCTTGCTTGAAAGTCAGTTTTGGTCAGGGCCCTTTTACCTTTTCAATGTTATTTTTGTATGTGTTACCATACATCATCATCACTTAATTTGAAATCAAAGTTGAACAACTCTGAACACGGATATAATAAATGTGCAAAGTAACCTTCGAATATTACTTTATGTTTTTCAGCAACATTGATTCGGTAAAACTGAGAATTGTTGAGCTGCTACAACACGTGTTACTGGCTTTGGCAAAATTCAGCTTGGATGTTCGGTAAAACCAGGTGTGTCATCTTTTTCTAACTTTCTTTTTCTTCCTTTAAGGTGGAGTCCTCTTTTTCGTCTTTTTCTTCTTTTCTTTTCCTCATTCTTCTTTTCCTCGTCCTCGTCCTTCCTCCTTGTCCATTGGCAAGGATGTGGCCATCATATTTTTACTTTCAAGATTTTCTTTTAACGTCAGTATTTCTACAAGTTCAATTACAGCTTCCTATGCAAGATGTCTATAATTATGTCTGTGTGCCAACACAGACATACTGTTTTTCTAGGATTTTTTTCTTTCTTTCTGTCATTCTCTCGTTTTTCTTTCTTTCTTTCTTTCTTTCTTTCTTTCTTTCTTTCTTTCTTTCTTTACAGGCAAATTTGTCCGACATTTCATATGAAAAGTATTACATGTAGAAACTCCAAACTTGGCACAATTATACTTCTATGGATGAAGTCTGGCCTTTTTATAATGAGGGGTCATGCTTTCTAAAATTATACAATGAGGGCTAATTAAAGTTTTAAATCTTCAATATCTTATGTACTATAGTAGATGTGGTTCTGAATGTATAGGAGTTCGCTCATAGAAAGGTAAAGGTCATCTCAAATGTCAAGGTCATGTCAAGGTCAAAGATCAATTTTAAACCAAAATGTCATTTTTGAGGTCAAGGTTCATTTCAAGTAGAGGTCATCTCAAGGTCAAAGGTCATTTCAAGGTGAAAGGCCACTTTCGGTGGTGGCTTTTTTCTAGACAAAACTTGATCAATTTTTATCTTATCTTGATCATGTTTGGGCTCAAACTGTAGCTATTGTACACTGGACATTTTTGAAACTTACATGTAACCTCTGAAGGTCAAAGGTCAAGGTCACTTGGACCTTTGAAAACTTCATCTAGTCATAACCTGGTCAGCTTTCATCCAATTTTAATCATGTTGGACTCAAATTGTGGCTATTACAACACTGTACGTGTTTATAAGATGTCACCCCAAAAGGGCAAAAGTCAAGGTCATTTCGCCCTTTGAAAGTTTCATCTTGTCATAAGTTGGTCAATTTTCATCCGATTTGGTTCATGTTGGGTTTGGTATAGTAACACTGTGCACTTTACATGTGACTTGTAAAGGTCAAGGTCATTGGGACTTTGAAATTTGTATCCAGCCATAAGTTTAAGGTGATTTGAAATACCAAAGGATAAAAGTTGTTGCATTTCATATTTACAACTATGAAGGCACACAGACAGATTTGCTTTGAAGCAAATCTTCTTTTCTAGTTCAATTTGCCTCTCGTGAATTCTGGGGGGACTTAAGTCGACAAAGTATGGACTGGTTTCTTGCTGCCATTGTGCAGCCCCGGCATAAAGAGGCCTAGCGAAAAATGCACAAGGGTCATATAAATTTGTTGGGAAAAAAAAACAAAAAAAAACAAAAACAAAAACAAAACAGGCCGTCACAGGTTGGAGATGTGTGGGTGCGAATTCCCTTCACACAAAATGTCGCTGGAACCCCAGTTGATTCTGAAATGAGGCCTCAGCCCCCGAGCGCATTTAAGCCGTATATCTTACTTCAACGCACCCTATGAAAAGCAGCGGGGTTTCATTAAAAGCCTAAAGCCATTATCGTCTTTGTACTGTGTTTGGATTTCATTTGTTTCACTTCATGAATTCAAGTTCCAGCTCGGACCTTAGCTTAAGCCATATATGTGCAACTGGCCATGTTGACAGATGCAGAGCTATGTGTGTACATGATTAAGCTAAGCCTGTGAACTCAACAAATCATCAGACCACATGCACCTAAGGGATTTGAAAAGTTTTCGAGGTCAAGTCCGTAACTTTCAGGGCCATGGTTGTTTACAATGGAAGTCGCGCTACATGCAGGAAAGGTCATTTTGCATGACCCACAAACCTTCAACTTCGTCAGCTGTAATCCTGATCCAGATCATTAAATCTGGTCAGAAATCCCAGAAGACATTTAATTAGTGGATGACCTTTAGGTTTTTAAGGCATGGATCAAGACATTTTCTGGTGCTGCAACTGTCTCTTTTGTCATAAATGATATCTGTGTGGAGTCCGTACCACTCACTGACATTTTTACATCCTTATTTACCTCATCAACCTTTTCTTCAACTCATTAGTATTAAATTACAACTCGATTTTGTTGGCCGTGGGCTGGTGTGCTTGTACGATCGAGTATAAATGCAATTTGCCTATGTCTATGTCTATAAATGTCATGTCGATTAAAATTGAAATGCTTAACTCGGTAAATGTTAACTGTACTTTGTGTACCTGCATCTTGAACCATAAATGTCACAAAAACTACAAAATGTAGCAGACCATGTTTCATCGTTGTGGGCATTGAGCGCCTTCCTCAGCACCTTGATTTGAAATCGTTTTTCGATCCGTGTAGATGTTAAAAGCTGATTATTAAAGTTGCGTTTAGTTTATTATGCCGGGATGGTTCGAGGGGAGGGTTGTATGTTTAAAACCACGGAAGCAACTTTTAATCCACAATATTATTGACGTAGATAACATATTTAAGTAAACATTTTAAAATTTTATTTAAAATATAAGTTTTTGTTGTCAATGCACTGTAACGCAGCACCCATTAAAAGTAGAACACCCTTTCAGTCATGTTTCTAAATGGTTGTTCGACAGGGGCCCAGGTCTCACAGGGCTGTGATTCATTTTCAAGATCATCCAACCATTTAACTGGTCAATATACTTTAATTTACTGATATGCTATGCTTTAGAAGAGGTTAATTTGTATAAGCACTAACAAATGTGAAGTCCTGAATAGGTGAAACTGGTGTCAGCATTTCACCACAAATCGACATTATGATCACATCAGTGGGTACAAGTTCTCAAGGTGGAAGATCTGAAGCTGGAACCTTTGGATAACCTTTAATCACTTTTTCATTTTTTTGAATAGTCTGATACTTAAACTACATGCTCCCAAAAACTCTGATGTGTGAACATAGAAACTTATATGAGATAATGGATCTCAAAACTTTTCTTTACAATGAAAAGTTTAAACAGTGCCGGGCACATGGCTTTGTTTGCATGGGCATGATAATGAACCATGTCATTGTTTTTAGAGTCATTAGTCCATGGCCGCTGGAAGCCAATTGAGCTAGTGACAAGGGTCACTCACAGGAAACCATTAGCCGTGGAGAGAAGAAAGGGCCAGTTCAGACTAATCACTACCATTGTTCTGATTACTTTTGATGTAAACACAAATTAGCACAATCCACTTACTGGTCCCCAAATATGGAAAGCCACATGTGAACCACACCCACACAAGCCAAATGTGGTTTTCCCAAGTTAAAAAAGTCGAGATTTAAGCCACAAAATATACTTTTGTTTAATGACAACATCACAGAGGTAAAGCGGCAAGTTTATTTCACACAATTATGAAAACATGGCACAGAAAAAATGAGTATGTGTTATATTACAGCCATAAATGCTTAAGAATTGGCAACTTTTTCTTTCAATGCGATTTTCTTGGAACTGATTTTTGCTCAACCTCTGCAATATGTATCTCGCCTCACAATCGTACAAATTGCCCTATCACATTAAAGACAACAGACATTTAAAGAAAAAATTCATATCCAGGAACGGTTCCCAGGATTTTGTTTTCTGACAACCACTTCCGTGACTTTTGGAGCAATTTATAGAAGGAAAATGAACAACCTGTCAGGACTTAATTAAAAATTTTATAACTTTTATTTGTGATATTTCAGGACTAACCATTGAATTCGATCCTGGGCATGGATATATATGTTAAATTTCTTCTGTATTCAACTAAAAAAAAATTGTGTGACTTCTGCACGAAAAATGTGAAAACCCTACCAAGTAAGAAAGAATGCTATAAAATCTCAAAAGATTCCAATACTGCAAAAAACTCTATGGACACAAATTTATGGATATGTAGTAATCAGAAAATATAAAGGTTTAATGTACTTGTGACAATATTAAATGGGTAATATTGATCCAGAGTTGCCAGTCTCACTGCGCACTAGCTTCACAGCCTCCACCTGAATAAGGCCTATCCCATATGCAGAGGTCACAAGCTGGTTGAAGATGTGTCAATGATCAGTGCTGTTGGCGCAAGGGACAACTATAGCTGCTTGACAATAGATACTTGTCACGCAATTGACTATTGTGTCATCTTCAATTTCTAAATTGAGTCTGCTTAGCACCTTTTTTTATTTCTCGACGAGCGTGCGCACGTTGGTCCTATTCTATCATAGAGTTCAACTTGGACGACAAAATATTATATTTTATACATTCGCGCTCAACAAGCGAGAAACACCGTTCTCAGATAGGGGATAGGTTTACTTCTAGGGAACATAAAACATGCAATGATTTAGTAAGCAAAACACAACAGACGTAAAACAAAAGACACACATCCAAAACTTGTAGGTCTAGAGTACATAAATATAGTCGTGAACTTCAGTGGGCCAACTTAGGGCCAGTTACGGTTGTCGTACCCGAGGCGACCAGGCTGACCATGCCAGTCATATGGCCAAATATGAAATAATTAAGAAATCTTCTTACGTTACACCATTTTTTTGGCACTTAACTGGTATGTAGTTGCACTTCAGTGTTCCTTAATTCCTTAAGTGCAGTTCACTACATTTTCATATAAATGAATTTGTTAAGGTATAAACCAATAACACTCAAGAGTTTATTAATAACACTTACGTGAATTAAAGTAATATGTATTATTCAATCCTGCTCCACTATCATTCCGTTACACTGCATTGTAAAATGCGGTAACACTCAAGTGAACATATTGCACTACAGTGTAATTTATTTGCACGTACGTGTGTTTTTGAGTCCCTTTTGGCTTGTCATATGAAGTCCCGGCTTCGCCCTGGCCTTGGACATGGCCGCTCTGGTCGTTCCTGGTACCAGGACAACCATAAACAGGCCCCTAGTACTAAAATTCTCTGCCCCCCTCCCCACCCTACCGCACGTTTGGCTTCAGAGCTTCAAAATCATAGCCATGCATTTTATGATTAGGACTGAATTGGACATTCAGATTATCCATCACTGATTCATTTGTGCAATTTTTATGAATGTAATTTTCTGGCTTGATTGGATCTTTTACCTTCATGTTCATTGGATCGACAAGACGCATATTTTAATTTGATTGCTTGAGCTGAAAATCGAAGATGTGTTAATCAGAACATCATCTCGCAAATGGCTATGTTGGAGGTGCCAGTGGTGAGACACGTCCCGAGACACGTACAACTCTCTTGTCGTATCTTGAGGTGAACACCAGAGATTTTACATGAAAATGTATTATCTCTAATATTTCTGTTGCCTTTGTTCTGATGGAAGCAGATACCGATACAAATTTTAAAGCTTAGTAGATGAAATTCCAAGCCGCGTGTAATGAAAAACACACGGGTTTCCTCATACTCAAATAATCTTTATCATGTGCTTACCATGGGAATCATGGCAGACTAACAAACAACTTCGACCGGCAATACCGGGAAGATGTAGGGACAACAGCGCCAGAAAACCAGGTCTCTGGTTGAGACATACAACTCAACACATGACAGAGGAGATAGTACGCTTGGCTCTGGAACACACAGTTCTTTCTTCAAACCCTGTCTACGTACACATTTTGGGTTAAAAAGATAAACAATAATTGTATGAGTTCCACTCCAAATTCGGAGGTCATTGTGTGCTGGGGTCAAAAGCCTATAGTCTTATGGTCGACCACACGCCCTCTCACTGCTCTTTTTTCGTTGGGCTGCGTAACCAGTCAATTCAGGACTTGCCCCCACAGGTGGACCACTGTTCCCAGTGATTTTCTTACCTCCAGTGCCTAAAGAAAGCCCCTTTGCTGGGGTAAGACTACTTAATTGTATAGTTTTAAAATAGGCACTTGTCACAGCGCAAGGCTTAAATGATGAAATAACATGAATATTTCAGTTGAACAAGTTTAAATATGGAAGGAAAATGGCCTCTAAACTATTAGTGAAACCTTCCATAAAATGTTGATCTTATTTCAATAGGTTATGACTCTTTAGGGCAGTAAAGCTTGCCTAATCAGTGAAGCCTCTGCCACAACTGAATCAATGGTGTTTTGCCCTGTAAACACCACACTTGTATGAATGTTTATTTGTCTACTATTAATAAGATCCATGCTTAGTAATATTGATACAATAATTTATAGGGGTTCATGTATCCTCCACTGCAGCTAATGTTGGTTTTTGTTTTGTTTGTTTGTTCGTGTTGTTTTTTCTTTGGTTTGTTTGTTTGTTTGTTTGTTTGGCTTTTTTGTTTGCACGTACAAGTAAAGGGACCCACCAGCAAATACTTTCGGAACAATTATAATTACAAGCAGAGTATGATCACAAAGAAAAAAAAACTAATGCAACCATTAGCTGTCTGTGCAGGAAAACAACTTTAGATAGATAGCGTTGAATATAGACGTCGGTTAGTTAACTGTAATATATCAAATCAGATAGTAATGATACGTAATCCCTTTTTAGATGGTAACTAAACCATCTAAATTGGAAAAACTCGTTCGGCCCAGGCAATGTTACTACATGTGAAATGTGTGATAAAAAGTTCTTTGGATTGGATCAGTGATATGTTTCTGTGTTTTTTTTTTCACAATACCTGAAGGTTGCGTAACTTAGTTTGATACATATGTTAGATGAACCTTTCAATTTAAGTTCTTGTCTACCCAAACACCTGAGAACCTGACTTTTTTCTTGGGCTTTTCTTTTGCATTCATGTTGTTTCGTATTTCAGATGTTAAAAACTGTTGAATTGGGATTTGCGTAAAATACATTTACCTGACGAACTGGAGTTTTCATACTGGTTTCTTTCCATGCTTTGTGCTCAAAATACGTCCTGTAAATAAAGACACTGTTTAAGAGACAGTATTATGGAAAAACTTTAAGTAAATCCTATAAGTAGAGACATTGCTTAAGATACAGTATTACGAAAAAATACAGCTATTACCAAAAATATTGCTTGCATCAAAAGCATGACCACATTTACACATAAACCAATCCTATCAGATTCACGTGCAATGCTGTGAAATTAGCGAATGGTTTTCATGCGACACAACCAAATAATATAGAAATCAGAAAGTACGTTTCTTCACATTTACTTGCGTGTATTATGTCAGTAAAATATTTCAAAGAAAAACAGCAATCCCAGGACAAACCTTAAATGAAACTGCCCTAAAGTGTGAAACCACAAAGGTTCTGGTTTTATTGAGCAAAATGACGGCAGCGCCAAACCTAATTTTCTTCTCGTATCATATTCCACACGCTTGCATGGCATAAATTGCTCACTTCATAATATTATCAAATGATCCCGTCATTCTAATCTTAAATAAAAGTTTGAAATGCCTATAGGTGTTTGGCAAAAGGGAATACCTTTCAATAATGGCACGTGTTAATTATAAAAGGGATATGTCCTATTTTCTTTTTATCAGTTAAGGTGTGGCAGAAGTGATGATATTGATTAACCACCAAAGAAAGGCAATACGTTTCTCGCTGGTTCATTTTATGACGACAATATACGTTACGAGCTGGCTTCATAAACTACCATGAAGGTTTCAGTAGCTGTCCTCAAGGTCAAATCCCTGGAAATTTATCGACTGTGTGATAGCTTGAAGCCAACAGTAAGCCATTGACTTCCAAGGAAAAGAAGCATGGAACCAGTAAGTGTATACCTAAAATTGTCACAAGATTACTGTTATTTCGCCAAGTTCAAATTCATTTGAGAGCATCCTGCACTTGTGTGAAAGACAATTGAAGGAATAAGGACATAAAAATCAAATTGGTTTTACTAACTGACTGGGAAACTGTGGCAGCTGATACGTCAAGACAGGAAAGATTTGAACTTCTAGTAATGCTAAAGCTGATAAAGCTGCTTACATCTTGTGATCTCAGGGACAACATGCGTGAATCTGGAGCATTTCCTAATTGATAACATTGGACAAAATCAGCACAAATACACTAGGAATTTGGTGTTTCCTAACGTCAGAGTGAAGCAGTAGGAATGCTAAAAAGGTGAGCTTGTCTAACTTTATTCAGAGTCTTCTTTGAGCAGAATGTACAGATGAACAACCCACAGGTAGTGTTAAAACCATTTCAGTTGTGGCAAAAGCCATTTCGTTTTTCCTTAGCTGCAAAAGCATACACATTGTACTTTTGTTTTAAGTTGGAAAAGACGAATGCTTCCTGGAAGAATAATATAAATACCTTGATAAAAATTGGTCACAGACCTAGATACATATCGCTGTCACAGCAATTCACAATTATTTTTTATGACATTGTATGTACCATCTGGGCTTTTGCCAATGCCTTTATTTATTTTTTTCTCTACTACAGGCAATTTGAGGAAGTCAAGCTCTGGACACTATGGTAGATTTTGCTGAAATGTTCATTAATCTTTAAGCGACGAAGACACTTTTGAGATAAATAACTCTTTTTTTTCGAGTCAACTGATTTTAGTTTCGAACCCTGTAAACACATATGTAACGGCGTAGTTACTATTATTTAAAGAATACCATTTCAAAACTAATGACGCAGCATTGATACTTTTCAGTTTTCGTTCAGGGTACATAGCCTGCATGATCACCATGAAAGCATTTTGTTTTTGAAGAGATACAGATTGTTGTTGTTTAAAGTTGAAAAGGATAAATTGGTTTGATTTACTTACTCTAAAACCATGGGATAGGCCATCTCGTGTTAGAATAATTGAGCTACGGATATGTCTATAAATTTATTCATTAATGGTGTCTATCCTTGAGATGGAGATTGATGGTAAACTGGACCCGTAAGCTTGTTTTGTATAAAAAGGTTTGAATTCTATGTATCATAGTAAGTGTAACACGATTACATGAATTAACTTTCAAGTAGGTATAAAGATGACTAACGGACAGTTTATTTAATCGTGTATAGAGAGTTGGTGTAAAGAATTAGTTGATAAAATTAAAATAAAAACCTAAATCAATCACAAGAAGCAAGAAAAAAATGAGATGAAGTGTAATCAAATGAAACCAAAACAGAGTACCATTGCATGAGTTATAAATTATGACAGAGAGAGAGAGAGAGAGAGAGAGAGAGAGAGAGAGAGAGAGAGAGAGAGAGAGAGAGAGAGAGAGAGAGAGAGAATATGGAATGCAAATGGTAAATAACTGAAAACTGGAATTTAAATTGTTTTGTATTATATATACAGTGGGATCTCCCTATTAAAACCACCCGAGGGACTGAAATATGTAGTCTTATTAGGGGAGTAGTCTTCATGCGGATATAATTTAATTAGGAATAACAAAATATTAACATAGAAATGCTCCCTTCCTACGGGGTCTTAATTGGAGATTCTAATATATATATATATATATATATATATATATATATATATATATATATATATATATATATATATATATATATCGAAATCTTGCAGTCCAAAAGTTGCTATGTCACCGCTACGTCTTAGTTCCATATTAACAGCAATGTACACCAACGGGTGCTCTTTAAACAGTACATGATATACAAAGCCTTCCTCTCATATACTGATCTTATCAGACAGGGGAATTTGTATGCAGTCTTGATTTTTGGAGTTTCAAAATCCAAGATGAACAACATCATCACTAAACCGGAATTTTATCTAAATGAAAACTCATACAACATTTGGCACCGATACGATTTTTATAAGGCATTTGGTAATTTGGTCGAACCAGTTGTTCCATGTATTGCTTCTTATACCATTCCACGGCCATAAACAAAAAAAGGCATCTTATCTTAAATACTTTTTGTTCCTTTTTGTCCAAACTTGACTTTTTGGTCAAAATATTCCATAGAAAATTTCTGACAACTAGAAGTTTCCACTTGTTTAACTTTTTACCGATAAAACCTCCAAAAAAGGAGAAAAAAACTCCCAAAACGCCTTCCTGGATTATTATGCTTTATTCAAGGTCTTGTCAAGTTCATTCTGCAATCAATAGATATATGTGATCTTCATGTACCCCGGCAGACCATAACCGTACACTGTATAATCGAACGAAACACTGTGCAACCATTTGAAAATGCACCAGGTTCTACCAGATAGTCATTTGGGTGCATTGTGTTATGACAAGCTTATGTATTCTTTATTTCTGATGCGAGAGTTAATCTTACCCTGAAATTGTACCTTTGGTAGATATGTTATGTCTCTGACACTACCAAAACTGCTGGCAGGTGTCCAATGAGTGCTGCACATATTGTTTTGCTCAAACGCTTTATGGGCATAAAATATTGGAAAATCACTTCAGGTATATTTGAAACTGAAAATCGCTCATTATCTCTCTTCATTAAGTGGCCCACTGGGGCACAATTAAACAGTTTTGGACTGTGCGGATCATAAGAGGTCAGATATTCGAACTCAGGTTGACCTAAATGGCACATGCACATGTGATTTCTTAAGTCGGTTGAACTTGATACAACACCCCTGAAGGTAATGAAAACAATCTACACTCATTATAAAATCTCTGGAAGGAGTTCCTCTTAGGCAATTTATTTAATTCGAGTATTCCAGAAAAAGACAAATATCTCTATTCAAGTGCGCCTATATGGACGTTTCCTTGTCAGAAAAAGCTCAATATTGCACAAAAAATTCATTAAATTTATAGATTCTAAAATCAATAAACGCGTGGGATTTAGAAAGCCTCACGACAAATATTCAGTCTTTAAGTGGAAACTAAAATGTCTTGCTGTCATACTCAGTATGCAAACAATACAGATAAATTAAACGATCAATAAAAATCATAATAATAGGTAAAAAAAAAAACGAAAAAAGGATTATATGTAAAAAGACAGACCTTAAAGGTTTTATTTATGGGCAATATATATTATATTCAGCATATTTGGAACAGCCAGATCATTGTGACACACGGGGATATGTATATGTAGCAGTAAAGGTTTTCAAGAGTGAAGCTAAGCATTAAATTACATACCGATATTCTGCCATTTATATATATATATATATATATATATATATATATATATATATATATATAGAGAGAGAGAGAGAGAGAGAGAGAGAGAGAGAGAGAGAGAGAGAGAGAGAGAGAGAGAGATGATATTCATAGATTATACCTTTAATCTTTTTACCGTCAAAAGGACCGAAAGTGCCCATATTTGAAGACAAATATGTCACCTACCCTAATGTTTTTACACACAAACACACACACAGAAAAGGCAAAAACAGAACCAAAAAAGAAAGAAAAATCAAAACAAACAAACAAACAAACAAAAAAAAAAGAAAAAAACAAGAAACAACACACACACACACACACACACACCAGCACTTATTGTGGTTTTCAGTATTGGACGTGTAACACTTACTTTAGATACCCCCCCCCCCCCGACCCATGGCCACCCAGAGGAGAGCTGGTAACTCGATCTCATTTCTACCGGAAGAGTGTCAATGTACGGAGAGTAGTTTGGAGACTGGCTCGTGTCTGAAAAGCCATGTAATTAGAGATTTAAAGCCAGACAAGAAACAACCAGTGGGCAATATTCGTAGTTTAACCAAAGTTAATTACCATAGGATGGTGCAGAAAACAAACATGTACAACCCTCCCGCGCCCTTCTACTTCGACAAGGGGATGAATAAGCAGACAAAACAATTAACTATCAATAGTGAGTCTTTGCACAATTTACTGCAACAACTTTTTTCTTTCTTCTTTGTACTTTCCTTCCTCGTTTTTTTTTTTGCTTGTTACCATATATATATATATATATATATATATATATATATATATATATATATATATATATATATATATATATATATATATATATATATATATATATATATATATATATATATATATAGATATATATACACCCGCCGGTACTTTCGGACCTGTATCCACTATCAGGGCAACCTTCTCCACTGAGCTTCGTCTTTCACGCTTTGAGCCGCTTGGCACTCACCCTATTGCTGACGATTAATTCTTTGCGTCAGGGCGACTTCAGTGTCTGATGCAAAATCCCAACTTGAAGGAGTTGAGAATAAATGCTCCAGGGAATGAAAATTGGCTGCTGGGGAGATTTCGGGTTGGGCAGCACTGTGGTCGGTCGCATCAGGGCATTTGACATTGCAAAAACACCAGTGCCGAGGAAAACTGGTCGGGACTGGGGTCGATAATTGCAGGTATTACTGTACCATGATTATACCATCCAGAACCTGCGACGGTATATCAAAGAGAGTGAATGTAAGAACATTTGCAAAACTAAGGTGAAATCATTCTTTATTAATGAGACGGGAGTGCTGGAGAGGGACCACTTGATATGTTTATAATTTCAGTATCTTCGTTTTATAAAAATAAATATGCCTTTGGTGCATTTATTCATTTATTTATTTATTTATTTATTTATTTATTTATTTATTTATTTATTTATTTATTTATTTATTTGTTTATGTATGTATGTATTTACTTACTTATTTATTGAAAATTTAGATCTATCTTTTAATTCATAAACAATCAAAGCATTTCAGCAACAAACTTGTGCAAAGCAACTTTATATATATATATATATATATATATATATATTTCATTTCATAAATGCATTTCTGCTATTTCCATGTTGTGGTCAACCATGGAAATAAGCCAAGGCAAGATTCCCTGGGCATGTGGGGCTCCCATTTTATGCACCATAGTTTGATGTGCTGTAAGCAATTATATTGCAGCATGCTGGCACATGTGTGAATAAAATTCGATCAATCAATCAACATTAAGTTTTAAAAGTTCAGTACATTTAGGCCTAGTGATTATCTGAATATATTTTTTTCCTTTTGCTTTGGCAGAGAAAATACACAACTTACTAATTGCAGGATAATTTATCTGTTAATTTTCCCCGAGTTCGCTAAACTATTCTCCAGCGCTACATGTAAAAATGCAAAAAATGTTCTATCTTAATTGAGAACATGGCGATGGTTTTTCTTTACTTTATTTTTTACAAGCCAGATAGCCAAACTAGTACAATAAAGACTACAATGTTGTGATTTCTTCAACCATGTTATGGCAACATTCTCCACTGGATACTCCCCAGAATGCACCATTTTGCATTCTCAAATTCGAAATTTGAAATGTTTTGAGGAAGCGGGATACCCCCAAGCCCCCCCCCCCCCCATGCTTTTGGGCATTCGCTTTGGCTCTTTGGGCCACGTATGTCTCATTTGGGCCACTGAAAAATATTATGTACTTTTGGGGCCACTTGGGTCTCTGACTGAGTTTGTAGCATTGGGTCGATCAATATTTGTTATGGAAGGGCGGCTTGGAAGTACCCTTTTTATTTGTTCCATTAATTTTAGGGTTGGGCTTTTTTAGTCTTGTCCTTCAGGTAACTGCAACCACACATATATTTTTATTAAGCCTTAGGTATGTTGGGCATTTGTTGAAACCTGTTTCAAAATGTTCAGCAGTGATAGCAAATTATACAATTGGATATGCTCGAGATATCAGTATGGATGGCAGAAAAAAAAAAACCAACTGGAATGAACATAACATAAATGTAAAATGTAGTTAGAGAGAAATACACCATGGTGAAGTAGCAGAAAAGTGAGAGTGAAAAGGACAGCATAAGAAGGTGTGCCTAAAATGAATAATAAAGTCGAAAAGTGGGAGTGAAAGGGTTAGGGATGGAAGCGGCATTTAAAGTAATATAAAAGAAAAAAGGAAAAGAAATGACTGAACCCATTTAAAGCAACAGTGTGAAAAGTGAAGAGAAAACAAAAAATGACAGCAAAGAAGCTGGAGTTTAAGGGATAACACAAGAAATGCAAATAGAAGCAAAAAAGTGGGAGTCAAAGGGATAACGTAAAGTGCCTAAATAAAAAATGATGTCAAACAGAAATGTGGGAGTGAAGGGAATAGCATTACAGGAGGCACCCAAACAAAAGCAAAAGACAAGTGGCGGATAAATGTAGCAATATGGATAGTGGTGTGAGCAGTACCAAAAATGATAAAATACAATTAATGGCAGATAAGTGGCAGTAAAAAAAAAAACAAAAACAAAAAAAAAAACTAGAAGAGGTGCCATTTCTTAAGTTGGCACCGGAAAATGGAAACGTAAAACGGATAGCTATGAAAAGGGACGCACTTGTACAAATACAGCAGCATTACAAGGATAAAGGAAAACGGCAGCAATCTTATTTGAAGAATGACACAATGGTGGTTTAACGTGGAAAAGCAGAAAAGTGAAAGAGGGAGCACGAATGGCAAAATTGAAAGCAACAGAAAGACAGGAAACTGGAAAAAAACATAACAATAAGCAGACAGCAATATTCCCAGAAGCATAGCTGCTCTACCAAACCTATTTATGACGACAATGGAGCTAGTAGCAGCAAAAGCCAAATCATAAGAATGGGACAGAAGGCGGTATTTGCTGAGTTTTGTCTTGGTGAATTTTACCTGCTTCGGAAGGAACTAGTCAATGTTACATATATATTGATGTACACCTATAGGGTAAGATTGTGATTTTGTGATTATGAACTTGACCCAACGTCGGAGGTCACATGGCTGCTTTGGTAGACGGGCTCATAGAGGGTTGTTCAAGAAGCATATTAGCCAAGAGTAGGGCAATACACATTGATAGTCCTCATTAAGTCTTGGCTGGGATTGCATAATGCTGCCTGACTCTACCCACAAGCAAGCAAAAAACCCTGAGATATTCCCACGAAGCACAGAGTTATGTCACAAAACCCTTGGATTTGTTGATAAATGGAAGACCAGAAACATGATAGTTGAACATTGCAAGTACGAATCCCAGCATTTTGCTAACAGATCTATGCGTATTGTAATGATTTCTTTGGTTTGTGAAAATAATAACAAGGCAAAACCCACGTGTTTGTGTCAAAACCCTGTGTTATGAAACAGAACACCAGAATTTTATTGAAGTTGTGCTGTTCAATAATTCACTAAACACTGGGTTCTACGTACAATAGACCCAGGGTTTTGCAATACAAAACCCGGTTTACGTGAAAACCCCAGGGTTTTGTAAAGTACCCAGTATAACAAACCAAATATCGTATTTTCAAAATTTTGTTCAATAATACGCACAAACCCTTGGGTTTTTATTAAAAAAGCCCCAGAGTTTGTATACCACACCTTGGGCATTTGTTCGCAAAACCAAGGAATTTGTACCCGAACAGAAACGTTTGCTTTCTTATCCGATCTTTTCACAAAACGCACGGTCTTGTTAAAAAAAAAACAACTCATTTTTTTATGATAACCCCGGGCTTTGCAGTTGTTTTGTTTAAGAAGTTGCAAAACCGGGGATTTTTTGGTATAACAAAACAAACTGTTCTGTGATATGCTTTAGTCACCTTGAAAACATAAAACCCTGAGTTTTGTTGTGATAACTGTTTATATCAGTTGCTTTGCTCAAGAAGTCACAAAACCGAGGGTGTTGTGACGCTTGAAATTCCACGGTTTTATATAATGCGCAAAACTCTTGGATTTGTGACGTCACAAAAATAACAGTTTTGTAATTTACCGCCAAATTGGTCATATCAACCGCTCACAAAAAGGCTTTCATGCTGTAAACAACCATCATGCCAACAGGATAGATCTCGGAAAAGTTTCATCGATTCACAACTTAAACGTCATGTATTTTATCAATGTTGGCACCCCATGAGGTCATGTCTTACGTACTACAAGAAAAAATATGACATATACACCTGTTATGTATTTTCAAGAAATCCAATGGGTTAAGACTATTTCCTGGGACCCTGGCCTGGTCTAGAGGGTTAGCGGCATACGCCTTCTGATCTACCACACAGCTCTAGAACCTGCCGCACATTCTGCAGCTGTCTGCAGTCAAGAAACCCTAAATTACATAACGACTGACACATCCCATTGTGGTGATAATTTTCTCAACAGGACAAGTCTAAAATTTTACATAGTATTCTGTAACTCCACTTTCATTCCCACAATTCGGAATTATTGCACCTTGTAACACATACTTTCTAAGATCTTCCCCGGGAGCTCTGGTTTCAAGGTTTCAAGGTTTTATTTGGCAATCCATAGTCAAAATACAATATTCTGTTTTGAGACAATAATGGTTGGAAAATCAGACCAAAAATGCTATTCAGGTCATTATGATTTCTGGGACTTCATTTATCATGCAATGAATTAATTATTTGCAACAAATCGAAGGTCTTAAGCAAATTAAAGAACTGATGGCTGTGCTTCGCGCCCTATGGATTTTTTTTTCACCGAATGCACAGCCTCTCCTTTTCTAACTACAAAATATATCCTCATCATGTCGCATAGAACTTAATTTAGGCTATGCAAGGGTTAGCCAATAATGATGTTAATGTTCACATAAACTGAACCACTTGTAGTTTGGTGCTTTTTACAAGTTGAGTTGCCTAGGCCTACCAAGTAACTGCTGTCACGTTTGGTTGGTTACAGAACCAACCTGGGTATTGCACAGTAAATTTCCATAGATTTGGTCACATAACCCTGGGATTTCTAGCTATTATTTCCAAAACAACAAACCAAGTATGTAGGCAGCACATGAAGTGAGCTGTATTCTTATTTCAAATATTAAACTAGGTGTTCAAAAATGCGAATCGGCCATAAACATAGTTCAAGCACCACAGACATCACAAGCATAGGCATGAACATGACAGGCATTCAAAAGTGTTCAACATTAGTGACAAACCCTGAACAGTAATTTACTAAGCAAACTGCAAATTAATAGTAAAAACTGGATTTATTGCAATAGATATACAATATATAATTATATCTCCAAACCATGGAATAAATCATTCAGCTGATCAGTGTCTGAATCTTGCTTTTGGGGATTTTGACACAAATTATCTTCTATTACACATACACTGAGCTGTTTAGCATCAGCGCTCTGTCTGTGCAACCACGTGTTGCAACGGCCACACATTCAGCAGTGAAGCATTATTTTGTCACGAGAAGACGACACAGTTAGGTGTTTACCATGTTCCACCTACAAGTTAAAGAGCTGAGCAGTTAAGCATTTGCTGTCATAGCATGTCACCAAGTATTTGCCTTGTAATAGCACACTGTATGTGCAAGTTAAGTTTGTCTGCTATTGGTAGCAGGTTTTTCCAACCTGCTTGCGCCCCTATGCATCTGACTGCATCACAGTGTTAGAACTGACTTTGAGCTTATTGTTCGCTCATACAGCTGCATACAAACTCAAAAACCTGGGCAAAGCAACTTCCTGCAATGAGGACAAGCATATTGCTGGCATTTATTGGCAACGTGGCTCCCTCCACATATGTCAGACCCCAGCAATTGCATGCATGGTCTGACCATGTAATGCCTACCAAGCCTCCAGCAGTTTTGCACATCTAGTTGAAGAGCTTAAGTCCCTTATCACCTGAAATTTGAATGAAATCCTAATAAATCATTGAATCTTTGACCACAAAGACAATTTGCAAAAAGCCTTCCTAACATCATGTGCTACATGTACATATCGTAGCAGCTTCCCATCTGCCAGAAAGACTGAGCCCCAACAGAAATAATTGAAATAGTTATCTGCCGCCATTCAAGGCAAGATCTCAGCAAATGAGGACAGGTACAATGGGCAGTTGCCCTCTTACAGTGTTCCATTTACTCTAAGCAGAATTGAAAACTTAGATGTAAGTACTAGCTCCAAAAAGCTTAAATGGCATTATCCTTTGAGACTCCTGAAACTCACTCATAAGGCTTACTGTTTTTTTGGGGGGGGGGGGAGGGAGGGGGTAGCAGTTCCTGTTGTGATGCTTCTCCATCATCAGCATCCTGAGAGCTATGTGCAAGATGGCCTGCAATATCTGTAACTTTGGCTCATATTCCATGCTCTCTGTCACTTACCACTCTTTAGAGTTAGCCACAGGATTCTCCATAGGGCCTACCAGACAAGATTTTGTGTGCACGGAAAGCCCAGTCCAATTTCATGGTGATCCACTTAGAATAGTGGCAGCTTTACTTTCTCCTTAAACCCTCTTTTTCCCCATATGTCCGTCAAATCAGGTACGCACAAAAAACATCGAATTACTCGTCAATTCCGGAGGAGTTGTCAAATTTGTATTTATCTGAAGAATTAAAATGCCGAAGATACTCTATTATGTATTTAGAAACACGGGATTTCACATAGTTTTAAAGAAATAACAAAACGTAAAAAGAACTAGTCTCAGCCATCTATCTTAAATTTCTAATGATGCAACTCAAAATAGTATTATAATTGAATTTACAAAAAGTGAGTGCTATTGATAGAACAAAAAGAGGAGAAGATGATGAAAAAAAACACAGAATACAGAATCAACAGTATGGCTAAGACACCTATTTGTATAAATTTGAACATCAAATAAAATTCTGAGTTATTTGTATCTATGTTATGTACCTTTTTGAATGTACTCCCAATTAGGTAATTATATGAAACATCACTAAATATGGTTATTTTGCATAACTCATGTGTAGCGCCACCTAACGGCCCTTAAAAATATATGGTGGCTTCACATTTTTCATTTTTAAAAGGAAATTTTGTCTCTAAAAAAATACCGAAACTTGCAGTGAATTCAACTTTTTAAGGTATAAGATCTTTAATGATTGATACAGGATTTTATAGCCATAAAGTTTTACACAGTTTATCCTAAGATGTGTTTAGACACCAGAAATATGTTTGTTCCTCCAGTTTAAGAGATCAAAGTATACCCAGGACAGCAGTTGTGCCCCCCACAGTGTAGAGACATGGTACAACAAGCCAAGTAGCTCAAAATCTACACTAGTGTCATGTTGTGACCTTTCATCGCAGGATACATCATCATCATCATCATCATCATCATCATCATCATCATCATCATCATGGTCGTCGTCGTCGTCGTCATCATCATCATCGTCATCGTCATCATGTTTGTAAGAATTCTCTCCATCTCCATAATCTTCTCTTGAAGTATGAGTTCCAGCACAGGTTGCCAAAACTGTTGTTAAAGTTTGAATTCCGGCACAAGTTGCCACTTGCGGGCAGAAGAAGAAAATACTTTTCTGGTTTAATGGCCCTACAAAACTTACATATATATTGCCAAGCAGTTTCTTAATCCCCCCCCCAAAAAAAACCCGCGCCACTCATTGCTTTCTACCACTGTGTCAATGTCCCTTTTGAGTAATAATCATACCTACCCAGCTACCTACCTACCTAAACATACATACATACATACATACATACATACATACATACATACATACATACATACATACATACATACACAGTTATATTTATGTACTTTAAATACCTGTTTTTACACCCACATTTCTGTTGTGGAACGCATGATTAAATAAGGTGGATCAATGCCTAGTACCATGGCCAACAGCAATCTAAATCTTATATAACAGTATTTTATTACTGTTTTATACAGAGAACGGATTACTGTGCTATTTCTGTGTTGCCGGCTCATTATATACAAAGGCAATGTGATAGCACACAAACAGATAGAAGTTTCCATTCCTTTATTATCTACTTTATCCCAGCAGGTTTCCTCTTGGTATTTTGACTGAATTATCTAGATAACAAAGGACATACTTATTTTCCCATTTAACAGGGCATTGGTATCATTTGATCAAAGCAAACATATAGCGTAAGCCGCTTTGAAATCTCAAATATTGTAATAATCCACGTGTGACAAATCGCATACCTTATTATTGTCTGAAATAAAGGTGGCTTCTCAGACCACAAGTCAATAACCACACGTATCAGCAAGGTGCCAGAGAAGATAAAATTTCCAAATTGCGCACTTATGGAGTGATATTGAATGGGGTAGATAAGGGACGGGGTGAAGTTACAATGCCCTGACGCAATGCTCTGAAGGATTTTAAAGCCCAATATTGAATATAATCCGCATTTATTTCATTTTCAGAAAATTTACAACAGGATTTATAACTTTAAATAATGTGATTCCACAGCTATAATCCTGAGTAATCTGTAGCAAAATTACCTTTCAGTGCCCGGTCTTACCTATATTAGTCTTTTATATCAAAAAACAATTTGTTAGAACTCTCACCGGGAAATTATTGATCTGTTCCCAAAAAGAGCTAACTACTACATGTTAAAGGTCAAGTGGGACCATGTGCATTGATTGGATGCCAGTACTTTTTCCGTTGGCACAATTAAAGGGCACATAAAGCTACTTACACATTAAGGCCCATGTCATACATATATACATTTATCAAAAAGAGGAAACGCTTCCAATGGTTTAACATCGCGTGTGATAAGCACTATTTTATATGAAATTGGATGCACTGCTAGATTTTGTTTAACGTACGGTAGTTGAGGCTTGATCGAGTGCAGTACAAAAGATTCTCCAAGAAACAGAATGAAGCCCGCAATTTCGTAATAATTGTGTCTGGCTCTGAAGTCCACAGGGATTTTAATATGAGCTCACTCCCAGCATGTCGATATGGTTTGAAGCCAGCGTGCCTCGACGTGCAAATCACTGGACGCACACCTCACAGTATGATGGGGGAAAGGATCATTAGAATGTTAGTATCTAACCCTTTGCAGCATGAAGTAGCGCGGAAGATGCAGCGTTCCATATGCATTACCAAAAGGTGGAGCAGGCACAATCACTGTAAATCCACTAAGACATGCCTTCAAGCAAAAACAAAAAGGTATTTTCCAGGACCACCCTACTATTAAAAAAATTGGTTAACTCAAACGGTATGCACAGACCTAATACAATCCCCAAACTTACCCTTTTCCTTATTCGTAAATTCTTGACTAATTGTGGCATTCTCTTTTTCTCTCTACGTTTAAGCAGCAGCAATATATATATATATATATATATATATATATATATATATATATATATATATATATATATATATATATATATATATATATATATATATATATGTATATATATACATATATTTATGTATATATATATATATATATATATATATATGCGTTAATCTTTGTGTTTCAAATTTTCTTTCAAGTTTTACTTAAAAACTCAACTTGTACCTTTAGTTAAAAAAGCGCTGATGAGCCGTATCGACTTTGAGTCGTAATAACAGATTCTACATTGTGTAGCCGTCACAATCTTTGATGAATATATTGCATAAATATAGATGTAAGAAAGATCCGGTGTGTTGTGGTAATCTGTTTTATACTGCTGGTGTATTGGAAGGAAACCTCCAGCCTCAGAAGACAGACTTGTTCTGCAAGCTCTATGAGAATTATGATGAGGCCATGGACGGTATTTAGCATTGGACAGAAGTGACACAAACGGTTATCACATACATTAATATCCACATCTGTACACGGTCTGACATTTGACACGTTTGTACAAAACTGAATGCAAATGTAACAATCAGATGACCATGTTGAAATTATAGTCAGATAAGGAACCTATGGGCAAGGTCCATCCCAAATATACGTACTTTAAAAAAAAATGTATACATTAATATTATCCAGTGTACGCAGTTTTTCAAGCAGTAGCTGGGCAATACTGCTTTCTTTACCCCGACATTTGATCAGTGTACATTTGCATGCTTAGTGACAGAGATTAGTATAGAGTGACATGTGACCTGAATGCAGGATACTCTACAGGGCATGCTCAGCAAACTTTATTATGTGATTCAATGATCGATGCTGAGTATAGCGTGTTTGAAACATCAAGGGATTGTATTCTCAGCATCAACACCAAAAATATGGGTCTAATTCACATTAATCCTCTGGTAACGGCAAGACAGAGACATGTCTAAACAATTGGTGCTCCATTGCTTTAGATTAACTTCTTGGATCAACTTTCTACCTCACGGCAATGGAGATGATCCTGCACTTGTCACCAGGATGTGCAAGATGCAGCTCCAAGGTTGACATATTTTGCAGGGGAAGGGAACCCTTTTAAACCGCCAATTGTACGCCATAACCTCATTCCTACAAAATACAAAAGAAGCAGTGTGAGCCTTAGTATTGCAATAAGTGCCAAGTATTCTGGTGCTGGCTGAATGTTTCTTGTATGGATAGACGGATACATCACGATGCTTTGTACCGCTGGAAAAGGTCTGAAACTCTGATACAGGTTTAATTTCAGTATTATGACAGAAACCACATTCCCTTGGCCACTATCCCAGAGGCCTGATGGATCAATATTTTTGCCAGAGCGCAAAAATACCGATTAGCAGTATAAACTACACATACTTGCATATATCCAAAAGGTTGACTACTTTATGGGTTGCGCATTGGCTCAAATCACGCAACATTGTGTTTCCCCCTTGAGTTCGCCAATATGATATTCACATCCAAAAAATATATTTGAAAGAAACAATGAACACATCAATGCACTCTTATTATGATAAAATTATGGTCTATGTTAAATTTAAATTTCAATGCTAAAAAATAGTGTAATGAAGTACTGTGAATTGATTATGGGTTTTTAGCTCTGTTGACTTGTCAGTCATCCGAGGCATTGGAATCGGATTGGCGTCCGAGTCATTGCCAATAGTGTAATATTTTTATCAGAATAAAATTTGACTTAAGGCAATGAAAGTTTGTGAAAATAATATCGATATATCATTTTTTACGAACTTATGGGAAGTCAAACTTTGCAACCGTAGGTGACTGCTACCACTGTAGAATATAAAGGGCTATTGTAACAGTAGTAATAGTACCTGTTGTTTACGATCGCCCCATCACATTGAAAAAGGGTTTTAACACATTATTGATAAGAAAATGAAAAATAAAATAGTGATATAATGTCTCAGTGAAAGGTCCAAAATGTAAAATCTGTGAACATGAATACCCTTGAAAATAAGTGTACTCACACTGATCAACACAGCGCAAGACCACTTGCCAAGCACTTTGAGATCGAATGCGATCGTGTGCAAAATTTTATCACATTGAGACCACCACATTCACTTTCATCCATGCACATAGCAAATACTGCTGGAAACACGTGGCCGCGATTCACTGTGATATACGAGTCAAATTTACCGTTGCGTGAATGTCCTACATTGGATTACGCCATGTTTAAAATGGCACACTAATAGGGTAGTGGTCAAAGCCCAAAAGTACTCGGGTACCCCTCCCCAAGGTAGAACAAGACACAACCCATTTTTATTGAAGATTGGTTTGCGAGACATACGAAAATGATGGTTGTGGTAATTTATTTTAGTGACAGGTGTATCTTATCACCATTTATAATGAAGAATCGCTCTATATATCAATAAATTCTCGCTTTGCTTGTTTTTTGCATAAAATCAGCAATATTTTCTGAAACGTGACATTAGGCTTATATTAAAGAAACCTTATGTGAAAAAGTAAGAAAATAATGATACTAGACATTTAAGAACCTAAAGATGGGAAAAAATGTAGAAAACTGCACAAATATTTTTGATTCTGACATTTTTATCTCCCAAAAATATGTCAAAAAACTTACAATTCTTGTCCAATATTGAATTTTTATACACCAAAAATTACCTTAGCTATATGGCTACGAGGTTACGACATTTCTCAAAATTTTATAGGCACCAAAAAGTACAAACCCTACCCCCTAATTTTTGGAAATAAGAAAAATCACTGCTTTGTCGCTATACCACGCTATTCTGCAATTGATAATACTTACTCATTGTTAAAATTAAAACTTAACACAAGAACAAACTAATTAATCCAGTGCAAGTGAATTTAATGTCAACTTCTTTTAAAATTTTGAGTTTGGATATGGAATGAGGATCAAACCTATTATTTTGTCCAAAATACTGATAATTTTTCTGTCACAATTTTGCAGTTAAAAACCTTATATCAGAATTTGCATTTACTTTGATAATATGGAAAATGACTCTGTGTTACAGAAATTATCAACATACTAGTATTTGCCATTTTTTGGGGGAAAAAGAACTTATTACATAGTCCACCATCTCCAAATAGCTTGCCAATGCTGGCAATGAACATACTAACACACATTAACTACCCACTCTTTTCCAGGACTCATCATGGCACTATCATTTGTGAATTTATCCATATCCCGTGATCTATCATAACCTTAGGAGATGGAAGCATAGTAGGCTACATGGAACTTACCCAAACACTGGCAAAGTTCATATCTGCCTGTCTGTCTGTTTGTATTTGATGATACAGGGTTGTGTTATATGATTTGCAACCAAAGCATGTTGTGTTATATGATTTGCAACCAAACCAGTGAAATTAGGCACCTTTCTTGAATAGTCATGATGTTTAAAATTATGCAAATGAAATTTAAATTTTAAAAGCTCCATATCTTCCAAACTATTGCAGATAGACACAAAGCTCTAACTTACACATATAGGTTTCAGACATCTGTCAATGAACAGTGAACAAAAGTTCTGGAAGTGCAACTAAACGTGGAAAGTTTGAAGCTTTTTCGTCATGTTATTTGTCTGGATATATGCTTGTGGAACGGGGAAAAGGGGACACATTGTGTTGAATATAAAATGATTTGTTATATTGACACAAAGTAATTTACACTGTAATCATGAATTATATGTACCATCAAGTCAGACTCACATGTTGAAGTATTTAATGTAACAACCATTACTTCATACTTTTTGTGTACAAAAGCTCATAATCACCATGCAAACCCTGTTAAAGGAACCCCATGTTTGGGGACAGAACAGTTCTGCCCACTGCTGATTGGCTGAAGGTCAGGATTTATACAGGATCCACTGAATATGCAAGCCTGCCTACAGTGCTCTTAACAGAACCCCATAGGGTCTGCCTTATCACTGGACATGCATGTTTGGACAGCTCTGTGTGTGTGTGTGTGTGTGTGTGTGTGTGTGTGTGTGTGTGTGTGTGTGTGTGTATGTAAGTGTAGGAAGATGGGAGGCAGGTTGGTCACATTTTCCTGCTTGGATAACTGTCAGGCCATTTTTGTATGTGGCTGGTGGCCCAGGGTGCCAGTCCAGTTGTCAAGGACCCTCGGTCTGCCAAGGACCTACATGTGTGAATTATTCTGCTATAAAAAGTTTAAAAGAGGTAATGACTGGGTTTTCCCCCTTCTCCTCCCTGTTTATGTCTGGGTGCCAACCAAGACATGCCGTTTTCTTTCTTTCTTTCTTTCTTTCTTTCTTTCTTTCTTTCTTTCTTTCTTTCTTTCTTTCTTTCTTTCTTTCTTTCTTTCTTTCTTTCTTTCTTTCTTTCTTTCTTTCTTTCTTTCTTTCTTTCTTTCTTTCTTTCTTTCTTTCTTTCTTTCTTTCTTTCGTTCTTTCTTTCTTTCTTTCTTTCTTTCTTTCATTATATGAAAGTTGTAGAATTTGACATGCTTATAAGGGGCATTCAAAAATTTAAAAGTTGAAAATCTCCAAAACTATTATAGATAGAGATGCCATTCCAACACCAATTTGTGGGTTTGTGGCAAAGACGCATGCTATGAAGTATGCACCAAAGTTATAGGAATTTGATTTATGCACAAATTAGGTGAATAAGCAAAATTTACATCTTGAATAGCTTTAAACCTATTATAGATAGAGATGCCATTCCAACGTCAATTTATGGGTTTGTGACAAGCTACATCCAATGAACCGTGATCCACAATTGTACAATTTTCATTAATGTAAATAAGATGAATACAAGAAATTTAAATCTGTATATAACTTCAAAACTATTATACATAGGGGTGCCATTCCAACCTATATTTGTAGGTATGTGACATAACCGCATCCAATGAACCATAAACAAAAGTTGCACGCCTTTAATTTATGCAAATTAGGCAAATGCAGAAAATTAAAGTCTTAAATCACTAAGTATTACAGATAGTATCATTCAAACTTCACTCTATAGGTTTGTGACATGACCATATACAATAAACCAAGGACCAAAGTTGTAGCATTCTAATTTATGACAATTAGCGTAATACACAAAATATAGTGTATGTTGAACAATGGCAAAGTGTAGCATTTCAAACTGTTCTCATTTTGAAGGCACCCAGACAGATTTGCTGTCAAGCAAATCTTCTCTTCTAGTTATTTCTGGGTGCCAACCCAGACATTTTGTTTTTCCAAGAATTCTTTCTTTCTTTCTTTCTTTCTTTCTTTACGACCAGATTTGTCCGGAGTTTTTCTCAGACCCTACTATTCCAAAAACCACCAAACTTGTCATGGTGACTGACCTACCACTGAAATTAGGCACCTGACCTGGAATAGTCATGCTGATTAAAATTATGCAAATAAGGGGCAATTAACATTTTTAAAGCTCCGTATCTTCTAAACTATTGGATATAGACACTAAGTTTTTACTTACACATATTGGTTTGAGACAACTGGCAAATCCAAAAGCATGCAAACAAAAGTTGGGGAATTTTCATGTATGGTAAATTCAGTGAATTTCCCAACAACTCACATTTTGACTAGGGGTTCTACTGTACTGTATTGATTGTTTAAGCCTCCATGCTGCTAGGCAACCATTTTGCATTTATGATACTTGAACCTGTCTCATAGGCAGTCTTCTAGCCATGCCTGCTAGGTGTATGGCTTGAAAGGTCTGGTCTTATGGCAAATTGGAGGTAGGGGTGGGAACTCGCAACCACTTTGTAATGAGGTTCTCAAAAAAAAACCAGACAATCTCTTTCTCTTCATGCAAGAAACATATCTGATCCATGTTCACACTAATGCTGGACAGAGCTATAAGTGCACCATAGCTGAGACTGACCAGTCAGAGCTCGCCTGAAGTTAGAAGTCTGCTAGGCGTATCAGTCCCAAGGGATCAGAGTGACTGAAATTCTAGGCAGAACAAGCCAAAGTGTACCCTCTGTTAAAAATAGACCGCATGCAGAACTGAGTTTGCTGGACCGATCAAAGTCTGAATTATAGCCCTCAGTGGCTATTTTCACATTTCGGTGAATTTTGAAAAAGTGTGTGAATTTGTGGCATCTCAATGGACACTTTCATGTCTTTGTTTTCTTGTAACCAGTGAGATGAAGCCTGTTCTTCATAGCCAATACTGAGTCAGTAAAGTGCATGTCTCAGTTCACAGGTACATGTACATGTAGTTTTGTGACAACATCTGCTAAAATTTGTTCTGTAATAAAGGAACAAAGACAGTTTTGTATTGCATGTATACACATCCCGCTGAATTATAATATGTGTACACCGCACTTTCACATATACTCATCAATACTGCCCAGAAGGGCTGACCCTCTCAGGTGTGGGCACTTTTCTCTGGTCGCGAAGGTGCCCACTGTAAAGAGGTTTCACTGTACAGTGGTACCTGCAATTTAAGATCATGCCTAATGCCAGACAAAAGAGTTCACACAGGACTGGTGGTCTTTCATCTCAGATAAATCAACAAAGAAATAAAAAGCCAATGTCTTTCTTTCTTACCAAGTTGGCCCAGAGTTTTTTTCAGACACTATTGGAAAAAAACACCAAACTTGCCATGGCGACTGACATAACCAGCAAAATTGTGCATCTCATTTGGAATAGTCATGATGTTTAAAATTATGCAAATTTTAGAGGCAACAAAAATTATTAAAGCGCCATATCTTCCAAACTATTGCAGATGGACTCAAAATTTCAATGTGCATATATACCCTTGTGACACTTGCCACTATAATGGACAGTATAGTTGTTGAATTTCAAATTATGCTGATAAGGGCATTGAAAAATTTAAAAGTTGAGTATCTCCAAAACTATGGTTCATAGAGATGCCGTTCCAACTTCAATTTATAGGTTTGTGGCAAAGCCGCATCCAATGAACCATGAACCAAAGTTGTAGGATTTTAATTTATGCAAATTAGGTGAATATGCAAAATGTAAATCTTAAATAGCTTCAAATCTATTATAGAGGTGCCATTTCCATTTCAATTTATGGGTTTGTGGCAAACCCCCATCCAACAAACAATAAACTAAAGTTCTTCTAGGCTTATGATTCATGCAAATTAGACAAATACACAAAATTAAAATGTTGAATAGCTTCAAAACTACCATAGATACTAGTTTCATTCAAACTTCACTTTATACGTTTGGGACATGGCCACATCCCTTGAACCAAGAACCAAAGCTCAGCATTTAAATTAATGAAAATTAAGCTACTACACAAAATTTAGATTATGTTGAACAATGGCAAAGTATAGCATTTCAAACTGTTCTCATTTTGAAGGCACCCAGATCGATTTGCTGTGAAGCAAATCTTCTTTTTATAGTTTTATGCTTTATTTGACAACTACTGGATGACTGAAAACATACATTGTTATGATTTGCAACCATTACCTGTTTACTTTTGATTGTATAGTTAGATTATGACAGTTCTGGTCCAAAAAAGTACCATGTTAGACCTGCCAGAAAATAAGGGTGGGGGGGGGGTAACTTTTTTCTCTCCAATTTAAATTTTGAGAAAGGTGAGTTTACATTTAGCATATTGCCTTTTAGTTCGACAATCAGGGCAATTTTTGGTGCATTAAATGTTTTCCTAGAGCAAGGATTTTGAGCACTGTGTAACATTTTATGCACCTTAGAAAATCAAACTTGAAGTAATTTTTGCGCTACTGTGCCCAAATTTGATATTTTTCGACATTTTATGACCAAAAAAAAAATAATAATAATAAAATAAACAACAACAACAACAACAACAACAACAACAACAACAACAACAACAAAAAACATGCAAACCTCATTTGTACAGTGCTTGCCGTATTATTTCAGATACCATGAGCCATATTTGGTATGTTTCTTGAATTTATTTTTGAAGTTATGCGCAGTAGTGTCTTGTATGGAATGAAAGTTAAAGAGATGACTACTATTTTCAAATATATGGCTATAAAATACCCCTGTCATCAAATTAAAAGACCACAACCATCATAGTCCAATGCAAAATATGCCCATCTTTAATAAGACATGGGTTATGATTTGTTCTACCATAGGGAGGGGTATATCCTTAAATAAGCCACTTTTTAGGGTTGGCCACTGGTTTATATGCCAGGGTATCCTGTCGCATTTAGATTTATAACTCACGAAGATAACTGCTTCAGCTGCACTGGAGGGGGCAGAATAAAGTTAAGACAGTAAGGCATGTTTTAAAAATACTTTAACGATCGTTTGCCCTGGTAACTCGGAGACACTCTAATATAGCGAAATACTAGATAACGATGGCCGTACAACCGTGGCTATATGCAGCAATGCTGTTTGCTTGATCCAAGTTAACACCCAAGACAAGTTGATATATTGAAAAAGTACAATTTCTTCATGGCAAGAACTACTAGGCCAACTGCTTCGATATTAGACATAGGGTCAGCTGGGGTCACCTATTTCTTCTTGGCCCCCAAGTAGCGCTACTTATTTTTAAATGATTTTGTGTGTGTTCCAGCTTTTGTTGAATTCTTTTCTCACATATGCAAAGTTGGTAGTCTGCAGACTAAACTGATCTGCCTTTGTCCTTTTTTTCTTCAGTACGGAAGTTATTAAGACGTGGTTTGCTCCATAATGCTTTTAGTCATATATGCAAAATCTGCAAAACAATGGTGGTTAAGTTGAAGGGGCCAATATGAGGGTCCGAAAGTCATTTCAGGGATTATTTGCAAAGTTTCGACAATTTTGACATTTTTACCTACCGACAAGATGGTTGCTGGCATGATCATTAATCTAAATATATACTATGCATGTTTCCATTAGCGTAGCCTGCAACATGGTTATATATATATTGGTGCACAAAATGTGAAGCATGTTGACCTTACTTATAATGTAAAATTAATACTATGAAACTAAAATGTTATATATATGTATATATATATATATATATATATATATATATATATATATATATATATATATATTATTTCTTGCTTTTATCACATTTTCCAACAATTTGCATACATGACTTTATGAATTATAGAGCAAGCCAGGTCTTAATAATGTCCATAATGGCGACAAAAAGACAAAGTTTCATCAGTTTAGTCTGCAGACTTAATCATTTTTACAGAACAAATTTCGCATTTGTGACGCTGTTTGTTGTTGATATACTTGTCGTATATTTGGCACGTTGAATTTTGATAGTCATTAAACTCGTAATTACCAGAAAAAACCTAGCAATTACCAGAAAAAATCGTAATGACAAGAACAAAACTCGTAATTTTGAGTTTTAAAAACTTGTTATTATCACGGTAAACCCGTAATTACTTGCAAAAACTCGTATTTACGAGAAAAACCTGGTACTATCGAGGAAACCAATCGTAATAACGAGTAATTAAAAATAGTTCCTGGTGTCCTATATATGGCTTCCGTACTGGGTGAAGTCAGCTACTGCCATTATTTTCTACACTGTGAATTTCTGTGCTTGATAACTAACGAATTAAGTGTACATACTGCATAAAGAGGATTTACTGGTATAAAATAGACAAGCGAGCAGCTACTTACACAGATTCCAGTCAACAGAGCATATGATCATCACAATTCATTTTTTTGCATTTAAAACAAACACAAAATCGATATCGATATCAACATGAAACCAACATCCATAAAACATCCACCCTAAAAATATACATCTCCAAATTCACATACAAATTGCATTTGCAACATAACATATCCCTACCAGGGAGAAAACAGAGTGATGAGGAAGAGGGGGAGTAGGTGGAAGAAAAGCAGGACAGAGAAAAAAAGATAGAAGAAGGAAAGAAAGAGCAGGCTACAGAGGGGTAAGGGACAGAGGATTCTGTATGGTGTACCAGATTGCCAGTGCTTGAAATAAATTTTTCTGACTATGGGGATAGGAATCAGTTTCAATGAAAGTTTTTTTTTTTTGTGTGTGTGTGTGGGTGTGTGTGTGTTTTATTTACTTTTTGTGATTTTTTTGCCAGCCATAATTGCGCAATGGTTTGAGTCCCATTTTGTATACAACAGGAATGCCAACTGTCCTTCATTATCAGGGACAATCCCTGAAATTTGACCAATTTACAGTATTTTTTTACATATTCTTGTTACATATGCTCTGTTCTTGATGTTCTCACTTAAATGTCCCTAAAATGGCGTTGTAATTGTTGGCATATCTGATACAAGACGCCAGCAAACATTGGTGACCAGATGTACCGACGCTTATCTCATGACAAGCCCTAATGAGAGATGAAATTGATCAGTTAATTGGCCTCATTTGTCTTATTTGGATAACATACAAGTCAACCCATTCTTCGGAAGCGCTTTGTTGAAACATGCACGCGGTGTATCTCAAAATGCCTGGGCCTCAGGGAGGTACCTTTAGCTGTCTTCTTTAGTAAAAGTTTGGGTCGATAGCGCACCCATTACTGCTTTGGTTAGACTTTAATCTATAGTTCTGTAAGCAGCTGTGTCATTTATGTTATGTCAAAGTACAGCAGATTCGGAAGAAAATTTGTTCAGACGAGATCTATGAGTGGGTAGTTGTCATATTGCTGTCAAACTTTGGACACTCTATATGATGTATTATGATGAATTGATATAATTAGGTGTTTACACAAGGGCTTACGCAATGACATATTTTGAAGTTTAATTATGTTTTTTTTTCCTCACATACAAGACTTGGCTAGCCCCCACTCCTATATCCGTGGTACTCAACCACTGTTTTAAACAAACCAAAAAACAAAAAAGAAAAAAAAAAAAAAAAACCCACACACACATGAAAATCTCCTTAGGACCACCTGACGCATGCCTTAGACATTTTTTCCAACCGCAATACTCAATGTAATTACCCACAAGGGGAGTGAGCATGCAAAGAGGGTTTGAAAAACATCTTCAATACTTGGATGTCACGGCCTGTCATACTGAGCATATCCAAAGTGAGCAAATATCAGCTGACCGGCGATTAGGATCTCTAATGATACACTGCCGCAATCCTATCCTGGTATCTAAATTTGTGTCACATTTTGTTGCCTTTCTTGAGATTAATTTCTTTTCACTAGCATCACTAGGATTCCCGTAATATATGAAATTATACTATTAGTTGCTTCAACAAAATTTTTTCTACTTTTTTCTGACTTGGATGGGTATCCATTTGTTGATATTATATTGGCCGAGGAACTGCGTTGTTACAGACTGTTTCCTTTGTCCCTGTTTTCGTTTACTGAGTTCTGTGGCCCTGTATTAAGAGCTCGGTATGTCGACAAACTGATGACTGTCAGGTAACTTAGTGCTGATTTACAAGTGGGCAGGTGCGTTTCCGGTATTTCAATTCCGGCCGTTTTCTTGGTCACACCCCCACACCCCCATTAAAAAAAAACACACATGTATACGCTATGCGCTTTATGTTGGTGATATAAATGCCCGATTCTGGGATAATGTCGTGTAGTGTACTTTGTACTGGCCAGTAAGGAAGGTAGGCAACAGAAAGATGGAACAATGACTGGGGAAAAGGAGTGAGGGAAAAAATGTACCAAGTGCATACTGGGTTTTAGAGCAGCCAAGGAAAGGTACATGCCTGGGGGAGGGAAGCGATCCAAACTTTTGTTCCAGAGTAGGGCAGGAGTCAATATAAACAAGAGAACACAAAAATGGACTGCAGGTAGCAATGCTAAGTGTAGAGTTTGTTCTAAGGAGGCAGACAAGACGGTAGACCATTGGTTTGTATGGCGCGTTGCATAAAGACTCTTTGTATATGATATGTCTAGGGAATTGCAGAATGAGGATCACAACGGTAAGGGCTTAGAGGGAGTGCGGCGCTCAGGAGAAGAAGAGCATGTGGCATGGATTTTGGGTTTGACAGGGGTTTACCAGGCGGAAAAAAAGCGGACAGAACTGTACAGGACTTCCTGGTAAAGTGCTGGGAGAAAGGAAATCGAATGCAAGAATTAAAAGAGAACAGAATTAACTAGAAAGGACGATTTGCTTTAAAGCAAATCAGTCTGTATGCTTTCCAAAGTTTTAAATATTAATTGTACAACTTGTGTGCTTTGGTACTTCAGATTCTATTAAGCTTATGGCTGGGTACTTCAGATTCTATTAAGCTTATGGCTGGGTGAAAATTTCAAAGGTCCAAATGACCCTGACCTTTGACCTTTAACCTTTATAGATCACATGTAAATTGCAAAAATGTACAGTGTTACAAAACCCACAATTTAAGTCAACATGATTAGAATTGGATGGAAATTGGCCGAGTTATGGCTAGGTGAAACTTTCAAAGGTCCAGATGACATTGACTTTTGACCTTTGGGGGTCACATGTAATTTTCAAAATGGGCAGTGTTGCAATAGGTACAATTTGAGCCCAACGTGACTAAAATTGGATACAATTTGACCAAGTTATGGCTAGCAGAAAGCCACCATCGAAAATGGCCTTTAACCTTGAAATGACCTTTGACCTTAACATGACCACTACCTGAATTGAACTTTGACCTTTAAAATGATATTTGACCTACAATTGGCTTCTGACCTTGATATGACATTTGACCTTGACATGACCTTGACATTTGAGATGACCTTTGCCTTGCTATGGTCGAACTCCAATACACCCGGAACTATATCTACTATAGTATATAAGATATTGAAGATTTAAAACTTTAATTAGCCCTGTTTGCATAATTTTGAAAAGTATGAGTTCTCATTATAAAAAGGCCTGACTTCATCTGAAGAAGTATAATTGTGCCAAGTTTGGAGTTTATACGTACAATATTTTTCAAATGAAATGTCGGACTAATTTGCCGGTAAAGAAAAAAGAAAGAAAGAAAGAAAGAAAGAAAGAAAGAAGGAAAGAAAGAAAGAAAGAAAGAAAGAAAGAAAGAAAGAAAGAAAGAAAGAAAGAAAGAAAGAAAGAAAGAAAGAAAAAATTCCTAGAAAAACAATATGTCTGTGTTGGCACACAGACATAATTAGAATAATAGGTTTTGTGAAAGGAAGGGTGAAGTTGTAGCCCTTATCAGAGCACCCAGGACTGTGTGGATATGACATGGGAAATGCCTGAGCCTATTCTAATGGAAGATGGAAAGGAAGTATGGGCAAAAATTCCTAGTATTTCTACGATAATGAAGGTGATTAGGCAGTATTAGGCATATAATAAGCTGTGAAGTTTTACACAGTGGGCATTATGTATATCATAAGATTAGTACATACTAACTTTGTTCTTATTACAAAACGATTCCCAAAATGTCGAGTCTCTGTGGAATTTTGCTCATATAGTTGCCCTCTAATGTTTGATATAGTTACCCAGGTATGTGCTTCTCTGTACCTCCTAGACAAACAAGAGCCCCCTGTAGGGACAGACTTTCGAGGAAACTACTCAGCTTGTAAACAGCCATCGTTTACATGTGCGTATTGTAACACAACGCCTAAGAAACGACACAACGGTACCCATTCCCATATTTATATGTGTCTTTAACCCTCCAGGCACCTATATCGTCCGATATGTACCGCTAAAGTAGACCATTTTGGGAACCCTGCAGAAAGGCAACGGCACCTAAATTGCATGCATTAATGTATATTATGTTAACATAACTGCATTTACCGCAAAAATTCAAGACTGTGTGTTATCTGGACTATATTATTAGCTAGATGACAGGCAAACTTCGAACTGGACCAAGTATAACAAAATATATGCCTTGATATAATGTATTTTATGTCTTTCAGTCTTTAGCTTAAGGTAATGAAAACGCCAATTGGCTTTAGTAAAAACGTCTACGACTTTATCGTATTTAGGTAGAAATCAATCGTAATTATTATGTCTCAACAGTACCATTTATAGCCCTAATGCAAGTCGATGGAATAATCGGAACTTTAGGAAAATTGATTTGGCGGCCAACGGGTTATATTGACTTTCAATTCCAACTGACTCACAGTGATATCCAGCAGAACATTCTCAACTTATATGTTTATATATATATATATGTTTATATATATATATATATATATATATATATATATATATATATATATATATATATAATTATATATATATATATGTGTGTGTGTGTATGTATGTATGTATGTGTGTGTGTGCGTGCTTGCGTGCGTGCGTGTGTGTGTGTGTGTGTGTGTGTGTGTTAAGTTCAAGCAGTCCAATTCTATTCAAATCATTACGACAACAATCATTGCTTTCTTGAGCATTTTCTTCAACTGTTCATAGCTTGACTGATGCAGCAGATAGAAAAAATGCGACTCGAATAATAGCTTCACAGACACAATTGAATCCGGTTGTAATATACCCCAGTGGATTCACCTTACAGTGGCATTTTAAGGTGACTTAAAACTCTAGAATTGTTTGCACGTACGTTTCTAATGCAAAGTTTGTTTATGAGATGGCCTCAATATTGTAATGAGCTTAAGTCAGGTGTGAAGTGTGCACTGAAAACGTTTTGATACGTCCGTGTTCCACCTGTCAGCACACTAGAGCAATTTGACAGAAACTTTTTTTTTTTTCGCGTAAATAGAGTTTCAAGATGCTGGTGGTTATGGTCATTTAACATTTATTAGCACATTCCTTTTATACTGACTTGGAGCGAAGTCACTGTCATTGTATTTACATTACATTAATAAACATGCCACCATTTTCTTTCCACTATAGGCTTTTACTGTTGACGTAAATACAACGGTTTTGCTTGAAATCACTATCATTAAAGTCATTACTGGTACTACTCATGCAAAGAATCTTTATTTTGAATTAAAAAACGTGTTGGCGTACCTTCCTGATCAGAACATCGATTATTATTATTATTATTATTATTATTATTATTATTATTATTATTATTATTATTATTATTATTATTATTATTATTATTATCATTATTATTATTATTTTTATTTTATCATCATCATTATCATGATCGTTATCATTATCATTATCATTATCAATACCATTATCATTATCATCATCATCATTATTATTATTATTATTATTATTATTATTATTATTATTGTTATTATAATTATTATTATTTTTAGAATAATATCGTTGTTATGGTTGAGAAGGTACGCCAACAAATTTTTCCGTACAAAGATTCAATATAATAATTCTATTTTTCTGAGTAGTAACAGTAATGATTGTGGTCCCACAATTCCAGGCAAAAGCGTTGAATTTGATTCTCCAAGGGAAACCTCTAATGGAAAGAAAATGGTGGTGTGTTTATCAACGTAAAATGTAATGAGACAGGTTTCTCTCACAGTCAATATACTAGTAATGTGTTAATAAAAGTGTTATTACCATAACCACAAGCATCTTGAGACTCTATTAATGCGAAAGAACTCTTTTGTCAAACTGCTGTATTGTGGTGGCAGGTGGAAAATTGACATACTAAAAAGTTTTCTATGCATATTTCACACCTGAATTAAGGCCATTTCAATATTGAGACCACCGCATGAGGATATTTTCTATCAAAAACGTACAGGCAAACAATTCCAGAATTTTAAGTAACCTTAAAATAACACCATAGGTGAAACCACAGGGCGATATCACAACGAGAGTCAACTATTAATATATGTAAAGCTATTTATCGAGTCGCACTCTGCCTAATACACTGCTCAGTAGAAATGAATCTTAAAAGGAAATTGATATTATTTTTCATTTTCCTAGCTCTGCTGCAAACAAGGGATACCGACTAATTGTCCAGTGTCTTGATTCTCCTGTGAGAAACGCAATAGTCTCATATCTGAAACTCAATATCTGCTGCATCAGTCAATTTATCAAAAGTCAATGAAAATTTTCACTTTCAAGAAATGAATGATTGTTTTCGTATTGATAGGATTAGAATTTGACACCTTGGGCTGCCAGAAATATATCCTGCAGAAGGTTGAGAGTGTTCTGTTGGATATCACTGTCAGTTAGTGGGAATTAAAGTCAATATAACCCCTGGGCAGCCATATTAATTTTACAAAAGTTTAATTCATCGACTTGCATTAGAGCTAGAAATTCGTTAAGTTGACACAAGATAGTTAGGATTTATTTCTACCTAAATACGATAAAGCCGAAGACGTTTTTGCTAAGGTCAATTGGGGTTTTCATGACCTTAAGTGAATAAAACTGAGAGAAAAAAATACATAAAATCAATATCTAGATTTTGTTATACTCGGAAGAGTTCGAACTCAGCCTCCACTAAGACCATCCTAATATTGAGAAACCCCCAAACCATACATCCTATTTTCATTGGAAAGCTCAAATTGTCGGGGTATTAGTAGTAGATGCCGCTGTATCTGTAAAGCCGTTTCTCAAGTCACAGATTTTTTATTAAGAATAACTTTGTAAAAATGGATTTTAAACGCGCATAAAGAATTATTATTACGACCACTACTACATACTGCTACTACTACTACTACTACTACTACTACTACTACTACTACTACTACTACTACTACTACTACTACTACTACTACTACTACTACTACTACTCTACTAATCATTATCATTATCATCATCATCATCATTATTATTATTATTATTATTATTATTATTATTATTATTATTATTATTATTATTATTATTCGTGTTAGCCATTGCTTGAGACTATTGTCTCCCAGAAGAAACGAAACAAGGGACAATATTGTGATCCCTTGTTGGCATGAAAACAGAGGCAATAAAAAGTAATTGCTTATGCTCTTTTAAAATCCATTACTACAGTTATTTATCATAAACAATTTGCTCAGCCAAACCATGGGTGCACGGTTGGCTGAGCGGTAAAAGCTCGCCTTTCACCTCTGCGACCCGGGTTCGATTCTCGTCCAGGGGAGCGTCTGGAGAAAGGTCCCACCACTTTAACCATGCACGGTGGTTTTCTCCGAGTTCTTCGGTTTCCTCCACCACAGACAAGGTGGGCAGTATGCGCCAACATCTGTGCCATGGAGACACTCAATAAGTCAATACTTGACTTCTTTCACAATCCACGTAAAACAAATGTGTCTATACTTTTACTTGATAAATAACTGTATAGATACAGCGGAATCTACAGCTAATACATTTCACCTATTCGATTGAAAAAAAAAATGTAGGCCCATGTTTTGAGGTTTCTTACTATTTATATGGACTTAGTGCAGTTGTGAACTCCGCGTGGCAACAAAATAATACACCTGTTTCATATTTGTTACACTGTTTATACAACAAGTTAACCGAGAGATGTTTCTTTGTTACAGAAATACAGTCTCAACATGGTGACGTGTTTGGAATGCGCGCGTCTGTTAGCACGTGATACATATGTTGCCTTTGAGTACAAGCACTCTAACTTTTATATCTCCCCATACAACGGGGGACATATTTTTTTTGCGTCCGTTTCTTCTTCTTCTCTTCTTCTTCTTCTTCTTCTTCTTCTTCTTCTTCTTCTTCTTCTTCTTCTTCTTCTTCTTCTTCTTCTCCTTCTCCTTCTCCTCTCCTCCTCCTCCTCCTCCTCCTCCTCCTCCTCCTCCTCCTCCTCCTCCTCCTTCTTCTTCTTCTTCTTCTTCTTCTTCTTCTTCTTCTTCTTCTTCTTCTTCTTCTTCTTCTTCTTCTTCTTCAACACTTTGTTGAGTGCGTTGCGGACGCGGTAACTCAAAAGAGATTTGACTTGGGAAGTTGAATTTTTGGTGAAGATGTTACTATATAAAACCTTGCTTGGGATTGCAGATGGGTGACCTTGACATATTGTTCAAGTCACATGGGTATGTCATCTAAAATTGACGCGGACTCAACAACTCTGCAAGGATTTGACTTAGGAGGCTGAAATTTTGCATGATTATCTATCATAATACCAACTAGGTTGGGATTGTAGATGGGTGACCTTGACCTATTTTCAAGGTCACATGGCCACTTTTTAAAAATCATTGCAGATGTACTCAAGAAAGATTTGACTCAAAGAGGTTGAAATTTTGTGTGTGATTATGTTTCTATGAAAGACTTGTAAGACCTTGCTTGTGACTGCAGATGTATGACACTGGCCTATTTTTTAAGGTCACATGGGCATTTCATCAAAAATCCATGGAGACATGACAACTCCACAAGGATGTGACTTAGGAAGCAAAAATTCTGCATGATTATGTACCATAATACGGACTAGGTTGGGAGTATAGGGTGACAATAGTAAGGGCGCACGGGGAGACATTTGATTTTCTATCGGAAAATCCGCCTGTTCTAGTTTCCACATTATTTTGATACACACGAAACCATATTTGTACTCATAGCTGGATTTCAATGGTGAAGTAAGCGTTTGCCTGGGATAACTAGCCTATGATGTCATGACTGGTACTGATGGCTGAAGGAATCTTAATACTCAACTAAAACATTTTGATGTACCTTCTCAATCAAAGACACAAAAACATTTTTACTATCGTCCTGTTTTTTTGTCCTTTAAGCAACTGTCTCATACATATTCACCAGGCCTTCACTGTTTAAGATTTATATCAAATTTATGTATGTTATCAAACTGAATTTTGAATTTCAATGCAATTTTTTAATATTCTAATCCAAACATGAGAATCATATTCTGTAATTTTTTTTCCAATTTTACTCTCATCATGTGGAATAGTTGTGAATCTGAATTTAAATTCCTTATTTCGCTGGTATTTTCAGTATTATATATGGTGCTGAATTTAACTTTTCTCTCGTGACAACATGACTCAATAGTTAGAAGCTTCCATGGTTATTGCAGCATACTGATGTCAACTAACAAAATGACCCATTGAATTGAGAACCCACTGCTTGCCCAGTTCGGTAAAGAAGTTAAATGACAATTTTAAGTATTGTGTTTAAAAACGTTATGAAGGATTCTAGACTCTAGTCTTAAATATATATATATATATATATATATATATATATATATATATATATATATATATATATATAAATATATATATATATATATATACATATATATTATATGATAAATCCTATGAGGTGGAATATATCCAAGTAAAACTCCAAGACGTCACTGTAGGCCGATGAGAAATATCTCGTGATCAAATAAATGTTTTCAAGTTCAACAAGCACATACACATGTCCAATGACAGGCTGAGTATAATAATATATACGTACCCAGTAAATGTACGGTGGACACCAAGCTGGCACTGCAGCTACATAGAAGATGGACTTGTAACTTGGCTGTCCAGGACACCACTGCAGATATTTTTACTTCAAGGGGGCACCATGTCATGTCCCATGTACCTCATCATATTAAGCAATTATAAGCAGGAGAAAACTTTGTACCTACAGGACTCTACTAGGTAGAGGAAAAAAATAACCAATGAAATTCATGACATTGTCCTGTGGTAGGCTATTGCATCGGAAGAGACCTCTTGTTTGTTTCACAGCAGATCAAACACATTAAGATGTGGGATATTGCAAAGCCTATTGTTTTTGACAGGTGAGAACTACACACAATTGAATAACTTCCAAACGGTTCCTGCCGCCTGTACTAGGATGCAGATACAAAACGTATATGTTGCTGCAGGTGTATGGTTAATCCCTCCCAGATTACAATGGAGGGTTTTCACATAGAGATAAAGACAAAGGTAACTTTTACTGCAATCTTACTTCAGGGCTCTTAATGCTGACATCTGACGTAAGAAGTGCCTATTGAAGGAATGTTATATTTACATCACAGACTTCCAGGATCCATGTTGTGAAAGCTTTGGAAATGAATGTTTCATGAATGTGATACCTGACCATCACATACCATTCTCCGACTTAGACGTGTACTAAATAAACGCGGCGTGCACCTGTTGTGTACAGAAATACTTATACATATGGCACAATAATCGCATACAGATTTGCTGTAAAAAATCACACCAATTTGAAACACCGTTTACCAAATTTCTCACAAAGTTAGGTCGACCTAATCTGTTTTACATTTATGTTTCTTTTCACTTATTAAAAACAAAGAGACTATAAAAAGCACCATACGGGCTATTAATTGTATTGTATGTAGCTGCATATAATACTTCAGCATTTGCTACACACTTTTTTCCAATGTAACCCAGCAGTTAGGTGATTGGTTTTAACAGATTAAACGAGTTTTCAGCGCGTATACGAATTCTAGTATCTTTATAGTATGGCCAGGACAATATGACTCGCATTAAATGTTCTACCTTCATTTATTTTCTGCAAATTTAGTATAATCTTCTGGCGGTTTGTTGTTGGTTTTTAGCTGTCTTTAGTTAGATTATTATTTTTTTGTTTTGTTTTGTTTTTTTGTTTTAGTTTTTGTTTTTACTAGTGTGAGCTGTAAAAGTGAAACATGTTTCTGTAAATCTCAGATCCTATATTGTTGTTACGATGTACTTTTGTACGTCAGGCTAGGTACAGATGAACATGGGTGGGAAGGGATTGTATTAGCATTGATCCGATACAAAGATACTTATAGTATTACCTAATTTCAGGAATGGAGGTATCAACCACTTTCTGTGGTTGTTGTAGGTTAGGGAACATGTCTCAGAGTCATCTGGGTAAATGCTGAGTCAGCAAGGGCCTAATGGCAATTGCAAGAACTGTTTCACCCATACCATCAAGGACTCAGTGCTATGATAGATGCAGTCGAAATTAGAATGCAACCCGGATGTCCAACGTATGGAATCTTGATTGCCAAAGAAAGTTTACATTGGAATTTTTAACAAAATTGTAATAAATTTTGTTAAGCTTTCTCCCGATTTAGGTGCTACATACAGTGTACATGTGTATATGTAAGATGTAAGTGAAGACGAGGTTTCCGTTTTTGTTGTTTTCACTCTCCTTCATTGTTTCAATGCGGCACATCAATGAAACTCCACAACCGCCGAAAAAAGGAAGACGCATAATATGCGGGAAGTATATGTTTTGTTAATACATTATAACTGAATATATATATATATATATATATGTGTGTGTGTCTGTGTGTGTGTGTGTGTGCATTCAAGAAATAATGAACTTTGAAGTACGTATTCTTTCAAAGGGTAAGCCGAGCTTCATATGCTCAGCTAAAGTTTCCTGAAACAACTTTTTATTAAAAGGGTCAGCCAAGATTTTTATGCATACCTGGGTTTTTCTGAGTCCCTCTTGAAGCTTTACCGCACTTAGATTCGATCTACTGCCAATACAACTACGGAATCTGAAAACCACCCTTTCTAATACGTTTGAGCAAATGAACTGCACATGCTCATAGAGCATAACTGACTTAAGAAAGAAATAGCGGCTAGTAACTGGTTCAGACTGATTTAGTTTTTGTAAGTTAAGAATCCAACAGTGCCTCTACAACAACAGAAATAACATTTCCATCCTGAAAGTGAAATCAGAGAAGAGCCCACATATCTGTTTGTGTGTGTGTGTGTGTGTGTGTGTGTGTGTGTGTGTGTGTGTGTGTGTGTGTGTGTGATCCTACCGCATACAGGAGGGGTATACAGCATGGATTCTGTTGTATTTGTGAAGAAAAAATATCCAGCATTAGAGGCAATCTCAGCCTGTGCACATGGATGGATGGATGGATGGATGGATAGATGGAAGGATTGATAAATACACAGACAGACAGAGATAGATTTATGAGTGGATGGATGGATCCACTGATAGACAGACAGACAGGCAGACAGACAGGTACAGACAGATAGATAGATGGATGGATGGATGGATGAACAGACAGACAGACAGACAGGGAGACAGACAGACAGACAGACAAACAGACAGACAGACAGACAGACAGACAGACAGACAGACAGACAGACAGACAGACAGACAGACAGACAGACAGACAGACAGATAGATAGATAGATAGATAGATAGATAGATAGATAGATAGATAGATAGATAGATAGATAGCACATAACTGCCCCTGGCCTCGAAGGACCTGCTTGTGTTATTGATGAAAAAATATTTGGACATGTTTTTTTTTTTTCTAAAAAGGTGCCACCTGGCTAGCAAGGTTCATTGTTATATGTAAGAACTAACAGCTCACTCGTGGACTGTGATCCTTCAATGGATGGTCAGATGTTCTATACCGCTGTAACTAAGGCTATTGAAGTGCGGAAATAACTAAGTCACCTCGAAACATATAAAGCACAATCCGCGCCCTATTCGTTTACAGGCGAACATGAAAACATATTTTAAAGAGCAGTATGGTGAGGTATATGACCAACGAACGCATCAAGCATGGACAAGCATACCGAGTAAAAAAGGCGTCCAAAGCTACCTTCCTTAAAGGCAGTTTCTTAAAAGATTCCAGCCTTAAAGATCATTCTTCAAGGATCCCATGCCTCCACGCCCGGACGTACATTTCACGCTCTGGGCCGTGTATGTCTTACAGCCGGACGTGATTTTCACGCTCTTGGACATCAACGTCTTAAAGGCGGCACTGGCCTGGCCAATGGTCAAGTGGACCTCGCATGAATACCCATCTCATTTGTTTTAACATAGCGGCTGTTACTACGGGAAACCGACAACCAAATTGTCTCTTTCTTCAGGCATCAAAAATGTTACAACTATTCACAGTGTTATATTGAAATGGTATTATATATTGATGCCCATTGTGCTATCAGTATCCCTATCATTATGATGTGTGTGTTATATCTACTTTGTACAATTTTTACACACACGAAATAAATGAATTAGGAATTTATATAATGTTTGATTGGGCTAGCGACACACTCTTTAATTATCTTGAACTCTCTATGGCCCATTTAGAAAATGATAATAATTGTATTCTTAAGCTGTCCTCTTGTGGGCTTCATAAAAAACATTAGAGCTACTTTTAGCGGGATTTTGTGGACGGACGCGTTTATCACAGGCCAGGAATATGTCTCTTTAAAGGAAATCAGCAAACTTAGAGGTACAATATGTTGAAGATTCCTTAAGGACTCAGTCTTCTCTAAGACAGCCTTAAAGCTTTTGGACTCCTTAAAGATTGCTTTAAAGCTTCAAGATCTTTGAAGACAAGATTAAAAATGTTTAGATCTTTAAAGATGCCCGTTTATGATTTTTGACTCAACCATTGATTTGATGTCCATCCGAAGATTTCATGCAGCAAAGCATTGTTTACAAGCATGATATGGTTACATGAATATACCTAAAGCCCATTGTCATATCCACACCTGAAATTCAAATTTTTCCAGGGCTGTGCTACATGAAATGTTCGGGCGAGCGTGAAAGCAGTGGTTGAGAAACTTAAAGGATGCTTTGATGGAGTAAGAAATCATAAACGGGCGTCTTTAGGGATCCCAATATCGCTATCCCGCTTTAAGACATATAGGGCCCAGAGCGTGAAATGTACGTCCGGGCGTGAGGTATGAGATCCTTGAAGAATGTTCTTAAGGCTGGAATCTTTTAAGAACCTGTCTGTAAGGAAGGTAGGTTTGGACGCCTTTTTCACTCTGTAGCACATTTCCCGTGCGGTTCTACCCCCCCCCCCCCAGCACAATCCAATCTCTTTTCGCTACATGGTGCATCCAGTGACTAAGCCTAGATTTATATATTAATTGATACAAACTATCATGCTTGATTCAAAATTATGGAAATCGAAGGCGTCAGCCCCCAATTTAATTCATAAAAGGGTCATCAACCGAAACCTATCAAGCATGTTTGGCAACTTTCTCAGAGAGGGAAACCAAATAAGCTTCCCAACAGATAAGTCCACGCACAGATTAAAAATTCCCTCCCTAAAGACACATCACATGAATATATATGGAATCTTTTTCTCATGGTAAATTCAAATCTTAATTTATTATATTTTACGTATATTTGAGCATCTGCAAGTTCATATACGTTCTCTAAGTCTTGATAATATAAGCAAGGACTTACGTATTTATGTTTCACGTTCATAGATTCTTTGAATCTAAGTCTTTACTAAATACAAGGTAAAAGCACAAGCAGTCGTTATCACAAAAAGGGATGCCAGGGAATTTAAGGCTGCCTCGAAATTGGAACTTACAAAAAGTAGCAACAAATCAATCTGGCCCCGAGGATGCACTAAGAAAAGAAAATTCCAACTGCATTCTTACATTCGTTGTCCTTGTTAAATCGAAACACGATTGTGATGTTTTTACGTAATGTGCACAGTCATAGACTTGAAACACAAACAAACCCCGTCCTCAGCCCAGCCCACCGTGGATGTATCCAAACATTGACAAAATGATTGAAACGTGTTTTAAATGTGACCTTTGGAGTGACTATGCATGCGTATGTTTTCTCTTTGCCCTTTTAGTTACAATCCTGGCGGTAGGTGGAGTCCATGTGAGCAAGGGAGCAGTCCATGTAGCTCTGTATCTAATTTTATGAAATATTACAAATGAATAAAGACAGGAATTTTTTGGATTAACAATGAATTCACGTCTAATATCCATGGCGGTTTGAACCCAGCTCGAGGCATTTGGGACCTCATAGGTATTTTTGATTCGACACAGAGGAGACCAAGCATGCAAAATTCAAAATTTGAAGAAAAAAAAAGCAACATTAAAACTAGCTATTTGTGAAACAAAGAATACTGAAATTTTGCAAAAGAAAGGGTAACCACAACTCCTTGGAATTGAATAAGTCAACTTTCACGACAATATCAGAATCTTTGCGAAAGAATTGATAAAAATAGTTTACATATTCATAGGTATCGAACAATACGCTGTAAATTTGCAATTATATGTCATGGACCCATTTTATGCAATACTTTACCAATTTGTCTGCAAAAAATGTCTTCATTAGATTCATTTTAAATGAAACTGAAAAGGTACTTATTTGGAAATATATGATGTGTTTTCTTATTACCTTTTCGTTTAACTAACCTTGTTTATAGAACATATAAATGAGCCTCCTGAAGCAATGGCCTCTCTCAAGTATAATCTGCAGGAAATGGAAACTTGGGCGCGACAGTGGCTGGTTGTATTCCATCCAGCAATGACTACATCCTTGATTATTTCGAGGATGATGATGTCTAGAACACACCCAAATCTGGCATTCATCGATGAAACTTTGCAAAATGAAACTGAACAAAAACATTGTGGATTTATACTGTGATCAGATTTGACAAGGGGTGTACATCTTTGGAATCTGAACAATTACATGATATGCAGCCATCAGGAGCATGAGTTTTATCAGGTGCAGCTAGAGGTACCAGGTACCGACTGACTTATGAATCGAAGAAGCAGGTTTAGAAATATGATTGGAACATCCAACCAAAAGTAAATTAACGTTGCTTTAGAAAATTGTATGTGGATATGCTCACTTCTACTTACAAAATCTACTCCCGAACTATGGTAGAAATATTATTATTATTGTTATGAAGTGCGATAAAATCGAAATCTTTCTTTAGTACGCACTCGAATCGATCTCTTTGGTTTATCCTTCTTCCCGTCCACAGTCTTTGGAACGCCTACCCGTTTATGTACGAAATTCTGTAAATGTGGATGTGTCCATACCAGGCTCAATCAGAACACTTAAGAAATGAGGGTCGATTTCGTGCCAGTGCTCCTCGTCCGATGCCATCTTCAATAACCCGCGTTAGACACATAAAATTTACCCATATTGCTTGCATTTACATTTCCCTCTTAATTTTTCCGCTCAATTACACGAAATTTAGAAAAATACATAGAATCAAGTGAAGAGACCAAAAAAAAAAGAAAAAAAAATGAGTTGCCCAGCATGTTCAAGTGTTAAATTCCGGGAACCCAAGTGGGCGTGGCTTATTGGAATATGGGCGAGACACATTTGTTAAGGCCCATAAAACACAAAACTCATGTGTTATGGTATCATAACACACCAGGCTCTTTCCTAACCTTGCAATGTTAAAAGTTAGATAGAATATAAATATTAAAACATGTAACAAATCATATTATATGGGGAGGGAATAGTGACAGCCCTTCACGTATGCTTCCGAATGAAATGTAGTATACTTCGGTCAGATTTGTTCAATAACGGTGTTATAGATTCTGCAGGGTGTGCCTGTGGTACAGCGAACGAATATGCCTTTCATTATTTTTTATGAATGTATGAAATATATAATTCTTCGTGAGGAACTTCATAATTCTGACCGGCCCTGGCATCTTTTACTGTCAAAACACACTTACTTGGGTCTAAAAGCTGTGCTTTCAACAAAAATGGAGATATTTTTAAAGCTGCTCATAGATATATCATTGAAACAGCTAGATTTGACGCTTGATCATCTAGCCGCCTTGATCTATATGAGATTAAATGTTGTATGCAAGTACATAGTTACATAATTACAGGGCCGACTCCAACTACACTATCTCTATCTGAGAACACGTACCGTGCTGTGTTATTTTTCCTGTCGTGTGGCTTGTCACTCTATCTGACCTTGTTATTGCAGCGGTTTTATTTGCGTCAGTCCCAAGTGTTGTCCATCGTTTCTTTAATTTCTCCTTCTTATGTGTGCAAGAAGGATTAATATTGGGTGGCGCCCTGTTTTTTAATTGCGTCAATAAGATATGTTTCAACCAAGATACTATAACCAGTACGTTCAGACATATCACTTTCAAGGGACCGATAACTCACTACTTCCCTTTAAAATCGACAATTGTGTGATCTATTCAAAAGCACATTTAGATTTAGAAACGTGAATATCTAAATCCGGAAACACGTCTTTGTTACCATCAGTATTAATATTCCCCAAAGCAATATCTGCAAAATAAATTTGTTGAGCGATCTGAATCAAGGTTTATTTATTTATTTATTTATTTATTTATTTATTTATTTATTTATTTACTTACTTACTTACTTACTTACTTACTTACTTACTTACTTACTTACTTACTTACTTACTTACTTACTTACTTACTTACTTACTTACTTACTTACTTACTTACTTACTTACTTACTTACTTACTTACTTACTTATTTATTTATTTATTTTATTTTGTATTTGTTTATTTATCTAAGCAATATCGTCAATGTATCTGACATTAAACGATGATTTGTCGGTAAAGGAATATTTCTTCATTAATGTCTGGATGAATTGATACTCAAGCAAAGAAAGACATACAGCAGCTTCGAGGGGTGAGTAATTACTGACCAGGGAGATTGCTTTCATATATAAATATAAATAACACTAATTAATTAAAGTTAACATGAAAAACAGATCTTCTTACACGGGAATACTTGTTACATTTGTCGGCCTGATATTATAGAGCAACACACCAAACACAGAGATGTGTATGGTTTCAATACAATATTGAAAAAAAAATCATTCTCATTGTGTCGATGTCTTAATATTTGAGAGAGAGAGAGAGAGAGAGAGAGAGAGAGAGAGAGAGAGAGAGAGAGAGAGAGAGAGAGAGAGAGAGAGAGAGAGAGAGAGTTATACATACATGGAGGCACCCTTGCTCAAAATCCACAACACGCTTGTAACAGGAGAAGGCTCTCTGGCACATCACAGATACGTTAAATATCACAGCAATACAAATACAACTGCAAGTAGATTGGTTTTAGGTCTTTGTTAAAGAACACAAAACAGAATCGTGTCTGTGTGAGGATAACAGCAATTTAACATTTACTGTGTGGGTTAAATCCATAAAGGACCACTTGTAAAATATAAACCACACTCCTTGTATGGCAGCATGAATAGGGTTCACAATGTCAATATTATTTCTAATAAATATGCCACCAACCTCACTTTGAGACATGGAAGAGGAAACCCATTTTAAAAATGAAAGCACAGAGGAATGAGAAAACAACCAAATTTGTCTTTTATGAGAGAAAACAGAACAAGGATGGATTCACGTTTTTTCAGGTGTTGGGTGAAAGGTCCTTCTTTTTGTATTGAGGGGCATTTTCCACTGTGGAAAATTATAATCAGCAATAGAGTGTATTCAGGTACGGGGGGGGGGGGGGGCAACGAAACAATGTAGCCAAGGTTTCTATCGTGAACCACCATAAATCTCAAAATAGCCCTCTCTTAAATCAGAAATTATACATGTATATTTCAAAATAAATAAATTAATGAGGTCCATGCTCATGAACAAAGCCTGGAACATTAAATGTTATCTTATACCCAGTTCAGTATCTTGCCTGTAGGCATACACCAATGACTTGTGTGTTCTAGGAAACCTAAGGGTCGAGAGATCTTCTCCATTCCGACCACCATGGGAGGAATATGTGCCGGTCCTGGGTAATGTCTTTAGGGTTGCCACTGCCCGCACATACTGGTATCCATCCTGTGGCTCTACAAGAAAAATTGGAATGAAGACAAAAGTAAACGAATTTTGTCAACAAAGAATGCCCAGCTGACTTGTACATTATAGGTTAAAAGCATGAAAGCTGACACAGCAACTCAATAAGTCATGTTTTTTTTTTTTTTTTTTTTTTTTTTTTTACTTTTCAGGAAAAAGATACATCTTCATGCAGCCATAAATTCCAGAATGCTACCATAAAACAAGAGAAACAAAAAAAAAGACCCACAAAACACAAACAAACAAACAAAAACAAAAAAACAAAAAAAACAAAAAACAAAAACAAAAAAAACAAACAACCCCACAACCGCCCCCCTAAAAAAAAAAAAAATGATAGAAAGTTCCGAATATATTGGTTTCTCTATAATGTGCTGGCAATTTTTTGAGTCATTAATTCTATCATAAATAAAGAGCAGCAACATGCCCAATCACTCAAAAATGATTACATACTGTTTTTCAGACTCAACATAACATATTAAATGTGTGGTGGAAACCTAAGTTAATTCTTTATATGTAAAAATCAGGCTGCATCGCAACCACTATTACTATTAAAAAAGCTTTGACTACACTTCTGCCCACCATGGCAATCTTGTTGCATCCGAACCGGGTACACCAGTTCTGCTCGATTCCAAAGTGATTGCTGGTTCTGTTGGCATTTTCATGCTGACACCAGGCCATTGATAGTCCTTTAGGACTTACAGAATGAACAGATTGCAGGATATAAATATACTTGGCATAGTTTTGGATGTTTACTTATAAATAGTTTGAAAACATAGACAAGAACATGAAAATACCTGGGAAAGCGTCCTTGTATTACTAGCTTACAACTACTAGCGGAAGATTGACTAACATTCCATTCGAACAAAGCAAACAAGAAGAACTTTTTTTTTTTTTTTTAAATTCTGTCGACACATTTGGAAGTTGTAAAGGTTCCATATTGGAAACTTATATTTGCTTTGCATGGGAAAAATGTTTTCCATTCCTGATAATGATATTCCCTGCTCACAGGACGAGATGGATTCGAGGGTGTTTACCCATGCAGCTGATGCTGCTGTAGCAGGCGATCAGCGACTTTGCATACATGCAGTGGATACTGATGTTGTCGTTTTTTTCCAGATTTGTTTGTGCAGCAGGGACCAACTATTTGAGAATTCTGAGTTATATTTGGTACGGGAAAACTTCGATGCTGTACCCTAGTCCACAAGGTTTCAGCAGCACTGGAAGATGAAATGCCAAACGCACTTTCATTTCCCATGCATTCACTGGCTATGATGCTGTGTCTGTCTTTCAAAACAAACCCACAGTGACATCAAGGGGTGCCTGACAGGTTCACTGCAATTTTGCATGAGAGGACTAGCAGTCAGAAGAGTGCAAATGGTTATAGAAAAGATTTTTCTGTAGAAAAGGGAGACAAATCATCAATATTGCACCATCTCAGGGGCTCAGACAACATGCTAATCATGCCGCACTGTATATGAGCCAAGCTTTGGTCAAGCAGTTTGAAATATCTGGCCCACGTGGAAAAGGATTGATAAGAGTTAGTGGGAGTCAGTGTGGCAAATTACTTCGAGAGGCTACAAATGCATGAAGGGAACTCATCAAATGTGTTTGCAAGGAAGGATGCAGAAAAAAGACGTGGGCATAGCTTTGCAAAATTAACACTGAAATACACCACCTTGTGTCACTGCAGTGGAGTATGTTCCCAGGAGTGACAGTAAAGATATCATAAAAGATAACAACATGAACACAGCAGTGGACACTCTAAATATTAATAATTGCAAGACAAATTCTCTGAATGTAAATCTAGTGTAAATCCTTAAAGGTCATACTTGTGCATGTAGTAGAAACATCTTCGGCACTGGTTACAAAATGGACCACATACGTCAGTTACCATGATTTCACTTTGATTGTACTGTGTCATGTAGTTAAATATAATGGGTCTGCTTTCAGTTGACTTTCTATCTGTGTTAGCCTAAACGAAACGTTACCACTGAACTGCTTGAGTCAAAATATCTGGAAATTGAGCAAATTGATATTGTTCCACTTTTTTAAAATGTTATATATCTCATGTTATTTGTCGCCATCTTGAATTTCGTTTTGAAAATAAGAACATACAAAGATTGGTCTATGTCTGAAAATTTAACATGTGGCTAAAAGAGCCACCATACCAAATTCCATGTGTTTAACCTGAGGAATCCACATCATCCATCTGTAGCAGTGCAGCCCATGCACAGGGCGTGACATATGTAGTTATTACCATAGCATGTGTGAGAATTATTGCACAAATCCTCTTTGCAGTCACATATGAGGTCATCAAGCAGCTCCAGATCAAAGACCCCTAGCCGTTTCAGTGCTGTTAGAAGCTTGCATTGTGGACCCATCTGATATAGACTGTCAGGCCAAACTGGTAGCACCTTCCTTTACTGTGATGCCTGCCCGCATACAATAGGTTGATGTAAACACATTTGATGTGGAAAAGAGTGAATCTGTACTTTGTAGGTAAAAAACTGCCACTGTATTCATCTTTATGACCCGGGCTCCTTCACTAAACTGGAAGACATTCTTTTATTCTGTCTCACTCAGTACCATACATTTTGGTAACAAATTTGCCATAAGGTCGTATCGTTTTCTGGAGCTGTGAATAGACGCGATATTTTAGATAAGTTGCAGGACACTACAGGGTTACTTTTTGAAATTTTTTTATTTGGCTGAACCCACAATACGTTGTGTCAAATTCTGCAATGTGGGGTTTTTTGTGAGCTATGCTTAAAATTGCATTAACCATCTCTTCCGCAATCACTTCGTGCAACTACGTGCACCTGGAAGCTAAAAAATAGCATTATTGTATCTACATTTATACTCGTCTTCAGAATATCAAGAAATTATGTCATAACGGTGTGAAAGGCAATCACTTTGTCTGTCTGGAATGAATGAACATTTAGCGTTATAATACAGCAATGACATACAAAACAAGAAGCTGGAATGGATACTGGTCAGTTGTCGTGCTCAGTGATAAAGGATTTATGGATTGAAGAAAGCCATTTATACGTGAAGAAATATGTCATTTTTGCGGGGGGGGGGGTTTGACTATCTATGTAGCTTCTGTGGCTTTCTCCCATGTTAAGGGTCAAGGTGTGAGACAGTAACCAATTTCTTTTAATTTTCTAGATTATTGGGAGAAATTACTATCTGTTAAGATAGTGCATATCTTATTAATGTATTAGACAAATGATTTTATGTTTCAGTGTGAGACTATAGTATAAAATTTGACTGCGATGAGACACATGTTGTTGGTGAAATTGAAACCTTCAATCAAATACAGCAAGGTGATGCCAAAGCTCAGCCGTGGTTTACTTTAATGTTCTCTAGAGGATACGGTGGTGTGAATAATGGACTCCCAAACATACTACTTAATTTCGAGAAACTATGTATCATAAAGCCGGTCTTGCTTTATTATTATTTTTTGGGGGGGGGGGGGGTCTTTGTATGAGTGGAACACATTTTTAACTTAAAAAAACTTATATCATCGTAATATAATTAATATTGATAGTAATGGAAACAATAATAATGACATTCCCAAACAATTATATGTTAGAATGAATAAATTTGTCGATCATAACAATTGAAAGTATTCAAATGAAATAATAGACGGATGAATAGAGAAAAGATTCATACAGAGACAGGGGAACCCTGGGAAAAATGAGCAAACAAGTACAACATCTAATCAAATTTAAATAACTTGAGTGGAAGATGCCCCAAAAAGCTAAGCGGAAAACTCATATCTGGAGTGGTCGTTATATTGCTATAAATTGTAAAATGCTCAATAAAAACACCTCATGATGAAGATGCACGGAAGGCTTAGTTCCAAGACAATTCCCAAGATAATGTTTCCTAGGTAAAGGTTCAATGTCAATATTAGTGCTAGTGCGCAACGGTACAAGCAAGGCCAATTATTTACATATGACCCAGTTCAAACACATTCATTCAAAGACAAGGTATAGTTTATCGACGACTAGTTATAAAGCTTTGTATGACTGCCAGCTAGGGAACATCCTCGAAAAGCAGTTAAGGCTTTGATACACATCACAAAAAGCCACCAGGCTGTTATGGGTGCCTTTGTACTGGTGTCATAGAAACTTGTCACATCTTATTTGTGAAGCATTTTATATTAAAATACAATATTATCACATTTCCTCAATCCTTTACATAGCATAACGCACTGCACGATACTAAAGTATATTCCACAGGTAAATTAGTTCTTGGAAATAGCCAATCTGTGGTCCTCTATTCACCAAATACTTATTTTCCTGTCTCCATATGGAATACCTTGAAAGCATTTCTCTTCCCATGACTTAAAGAAATAATTAGCCATACCAGAAGTTCCAGAAAGATAATTTGATTTGGATGAAATTTTTAAGACTTTTAGAGAGTCTTTGATATCCAAGACGCATATTGCGAAGAAAAAATATCTAGAACCAAATGTTATAAAGGTATTTTCGTCTCAACAAAATTACCTTCCTTGCCGCTGTGGATTGCTGAAGTGATAATTAATGTGTGGCTTCTATCTTTGTTTTATTTTCCCCTCCAACCATACAACCCTTCATGGAAGTTTTGTTGATGATATTATAAACTATCATTTACAGCCGTCATATGTAAATATTGTCAATAGATTTGCATATTGTATGACGATAAGAATGTTCCTGAGACGCACCTCTCTGCTTTCCATATGCATTAAGTTAAAGGCACTTTGCATTTCCAACAGTGGACTCACGGAATTCTTATTATCTTCCATTCTATTTCCATTACCTGGGTCATTATTATTATTATTATTATTATTATCATCATCATCATCATCATCATCATCATCATCATTATTATTATTATTATTATATTTATTATTATTTTTATTATTATTATTATTATTATTATTATTATTATTATTATTTTTTTTTTTTTACTTCCGTCGTCCCTTATACCCCGACCTGAGAACAAAATATAGAGCAGAATAAAATGGAATGAAGAGGAATAGAATAGAATATTTATTCCTGGTGGATAGAGTCCCTTGTTAACAGTAATGACTCTTCACCATGGGTTTCAAGGCAAACCGAGGGTAGATTTGCAGACTGTGATATGTCCCAATTCATCAGTTAAGACTGGCTACTCACAGCAGATCGCTAGTTTGCGGCCTTGTTCTTGTCCCCAAGAGAAAGTAGTTTTATTTTTCTTATCAGGCTTGTAGGAGCATCTGAGCATATCTGGCAAATCATTTCAACGAATGACTCCTACTCAACAGGATTAAGTATTCCTATGGGTATACACAACATTTCAACATGGCATCCTTTGTAGTTCTTATTTTCAAACATGTTGTTTACATCATGTAACTATTTATGATACAAACAGAAGTACGAAGAACATACAAAAATTACCCACAATGCAATCGACCAATCAATCAATCAATCAGAGAAGAGAATGTTGTTGGAATTAAGTATAATACCACTGTGAACACAAAATTATCCATAAATATCTAATCTGGGGATCAATATGCCATTGAGCCAAACAAACAGTGGGGCTTGGGGCCAATTCAGCAGCATAAATAAGTAAAATGTTTCAACAACGAAGCATCGCTGCATATCTAGTCTGTATGCCCCAGTTGTTATAGGCCTGTAGAGAAGCCAACAGCTGTGGTGCCACAAAAGAACGTGACTGTCTTTTGACAAATTCCAATTTTCCGCTGCGTAAGCTAGATTCGGAAATTGCTAGACGTTGGTATACTAATTTAGTTTGGTGCAAAACGGTCATAAAGCAGCGGCAAAGATAAAAACACTCTGTTAGTCTGAATTGCGTTGTTGTGCTCACCAGAAATACATTTCATGTAAGCAGTAAACTGAGCGCAACAAATTGGCACTGGCGTACCTTTTACCTTGAAATTTGCACGTAAAGGTATATGGCTCATTGATTGAAGCTGTTAAAGCATAATTGCATGCCCCAGGACTTGCGTATTATCATATTATCCCCAATGATAGCATTCACTTAAGCATTCACCACGGATAACAAATATATCTAACCATGTTTTGGTCGAGGAACTTTTTCTTTTCTTGCACGCTCATTTAAAAAATAATGCATGAGGGCAAAACATAATACTTTTATGGATACGTGTTACAAAAGAATCTGTTGTGGTAACAACATTTCATTATTTTCATGGTAATGATAAAGAGTCCTATGTTATTTACATACGACATATATTTACATTTGTATTTTTGTACGGATGGAACGTGTTTGAAGGAATTGATGGAAACATAAGTTACCGTGACAAGAGCCACGTAATGGTATTCAAAACTGATATCCTTAAAAATCAGTAAGTGTACGCCCGAAGGCAGGACAATCATTAGACCCATGGGAGGGTTCAAAAATAAAAAAAAATCGTCAAATATATAATAATTATTTTAGACAAGTAAATATTAATCTTTCAAACAATTAGGCCAAAAATATATTCGAAACGTTGCAAACTTTGGTGCAACTAATGTTTGTGGTCTGCGACTATGTCTATACATATTAGTATGATTGTATACCTTTTATCGCTCATGGAATGGCTATTGCAGGCCGCTAGAATGGCTTAACACAAAACTGAGTCAAACTTATATTAATGAAATAGTGAGGTATTGTAACCCATGGCAAAAAACTAATAGCGCAGAGTACGAGAATTGAACAGAAGCTATTTGAACAATTTATCACAAATGACACTAGCTCATGGGCAACCGCAAACCCATTTGAGTGGCCCACACTGAGGGGATAGTTATACCAATGAATCTATGGACAATGACTGTCCTAAATTTTCTCAAATTATCTGTGAACCTTTCAACTGCAGAGGGATTAAACATTCGTCCTATTATGTGTGCCAAAGGTTAACGCAGTGTGATATTTTGTGTCTCAGCGAGACTTGGCTATAAAAAACCCAATAAACTTCATGTAATCAGTGATACGACTAAATCTTACCCTTCTTTAAATGAAGTTTCACTTTCTGGCATGTAGGAAGAGTATTTAGAATATAAAGGGAAATCCTTTGGTGGTGTTTTCATAGTTTGTAGGGCAATGTCTAATTTCTATTTTAAAGAACTTAACAGTTTAAGCCACTGCATTCACGCGGTTGGTATACATAATTAGAATGGGAGTGTTATACAAATAGTCATTGGAGTTTATATGCCTCAGTGTGACAAATCTAAGCCGGAACAAACGTCTTTGTACATAGAAACATTGGACCTCATTCAAGCATTACTTTATCAGTATGGTGGCCTTGCCCCAGTAAAGATTCTCGGTGACTTTACCGAACAGTTGCCGAAAAGGCAAAAGTTGCATCGGTCCAGGTATAAAGAGCATGGCTATGATATTCATAGTCGCATAATGACGACTTCCTTGTTGATAATGATTTGCTATATTAGACTTTTTAGAAAAACAACATGTTGACTTCATTTACTTTTGTTATGACAGGGACGTATTCATATGGATCGATAACATTGCATCCAGCAGTCATAATATGAATAGCGTCTCTCACTGTCAAATTGTGCCGCTGGGTCATGTTAATATGAGTGATCATCTGCGTGTTAGATTGATTATGAAGTTACCATTTTCAAACTCATCTTTCAATGGGAAGACTACAGAGTTAAGTAACCTGACTTAACGTTTTGTCCGTCCTTAATGCAATTATGACAAATGTAATATATTGTCCCATTCCATCGCAGAAAGCAAATTAAATAATCTTTCTTTGTTAAACGCCCCTGACAACATGAGTAATTATTATATACAAGAGACAGTTGATGAGCAATTATATAGTTTTAACTGTGCCATTCATGAGGCCACAAAAGGGGTTTATACTAGAATTGCGTTAAAAGCCAAAAATTTTTGGTGTCCGGAACTTGTTGCCTTAAGAGATAAAAATGCGTTTTTGTGTCACTTATGGACTTCACCTGGTCGGCCCAAAACAGGTGCTATATTTACAACATGGAAAGATATCAAAAAGTATGTTCGACGGGCCTGCCGTAGAAATATTAACTCTGATATAAAAAAAAACTCAGAGGAGAGTGGGTCACTTTTGGAATACCGTAAATAGGCGTTTGCAGACCAAGTTACATTCTAATCTTACCTTGGAAAAGTTTCTTAATTTTACAGAGAACAAATGCAGGATGGCTTGCTAAGTTCACTAAGTAGAAAAGTCATAACAAAGTTAGGTCTTGGTTTCTAGAAAATGTCGGTAGCTTTGTCTCACCCGAGGAGATCGGTAAAGGCTTAACGCGTATAGAAGGTAATTGTTCGCCAGGATATGATGGCATCACCATTGAACACTTAAAATATGGCAATTCTCCGATTCTATGTCAACATTTAGCTGCATTACATACAATCAAGTTGAATCATACTATTGTTCATACTGATTTCTTTATCGTGTAATTGTACCTATTCCTAAGCTGTCTTAATCCTAATGATCCTGGTTACTTTCGCCCTATCACTTTGAGTACAACATATGCTAAACTTATGGAAATTATGTTGAAAATCCGCGATACCGCTTGTGATGTACAATTGGTTTTAGAGAGAAAAGAAGTACAGATTTTGAGTGTACTCTCTTGCACAATATTATTACATATTATAAAAATGCTTCTTCTGACGTGTACGTGTGCAGCCTTGACGCGAAGTGCTGTTTCAATAGAATCTGACACAGTGGATAATTTTTTGAAGCTCCACGACATTGTTTCCTTATTGCAGTGGTTATTTTTATATAAGTGGCATAGCGGACTAAAAGCATGTGTAAAATGGAAATCTAATCATGTACATTTTTTCATTTACAACAGGTAAACGTCAAGGGGATATCTTATCACCAAAATTATTTAATATTTTTATAAATGATCTATGAGTCGAATTATCTAAGGCGGATAGAGGAGTAAGTATTGGGAAAGATAAATACAATTCGTTTGCTTCTGCTGACGATGTAACGCTGTTTTCTACAACTGCTACTGGCCTACAGGATCTTATTAATGTGTGCATTAACTACGCCAATGAATGGACATTTTCCTTTGGTGCAAGCAAAACCAAGGTATAACATGTTGGTAGAAGTTCTTTTCATGTTGCACCTTAATGGCATCTTGGAGGTAATGTAATAAATGTAGTGCCTGAACCAAAATTATACGGTGTAGATTCACAAAACAGGGTACATCAGATTCTCATATTAGAAACCGAGCTAGCTGTGCTAGGCGAGCTATGTTTCACTATTATTAAGTCGGCTTGAGTTATCCTGGTCGGAATAGTGCACTTAAATATTATCTATGGAAAAACGTTGGTGTGCCTTTTTTAACCTACGAGCTTAATCGTATAAACTTCTTACAGTCAAATACCCATACACCGGAATCTGTACAGGGTACTTAAATTAAACAGTCCCTTGGTTTAAGTAATCGAACTCACCATTCTAAAATTTTGTAAGCACTCGATATCCCTAAAATTTATCAAATAAAATCTCGAAACACTTTATCATTTGTTAAAAGGATTGGCGTAATAAAATCTCCTGTCCGAAACCTGTATGCCTTTGAAATATCAGAATATATTATCCATGGTAAACGTGTTACAGGTACTAGCCTTTTAGATAGATTAATCACCTATGGTATATCTCCCATTTCTGTTGACCTGGGATATTCTCTCTGGAACTATAGGCATGCTGGTACTTGAATGAAAGGTCGGGTTTTTTTTGGTTTTTTTTTGTTTTTTGTTTTGTTTTTTTACAAGGAATACGAATCTGGGATCCTTATGATAATTTAGACTAGTTTGACCTAAGGATGTCCGTTTTTGTCGTGCTTAGAGAGTTAGTCAGAAATAATGCAACACTTTTCATACGTATTTTGCCAGATCAAAAAATGCACAATAAAACCATACTGAATACTAAAATGTAAGCCGCGAAAAAAAAAAATAATAATCTACCAACTGACCATCCCGACAGATATCCTCATAACCCACTGAATGGCATGACAGATAAATTGCAAATGTGTATAAGTAAGATATTCCTTTGTCAAGTCTGGGAGCGTGTATTCTGATATATGATTGTGTTGGGAGTTCAAAGGATCGTTTCACAAATGAGCACGTCTATCCCAGATAGCTCTCAGCTTTTGTCTAGATGATACGTTCAGATTGTCTGATGGAAACAGTGCCCCACACTGTGTAGAACTATTCATCAAAGTAACATTACCCGAGAAAAGTGCTTAACAGCATTCTAGTTCTTCCAGGATTAAAGGAAGGCGTAACTAGGTGGACCAGGGAGCACATTTATTGCAATACCATGAAAAAGACTACCTTCTGCACTATTCCAGATCTCATGAGTGGAAATGTCCGACCTCTTTATTCTTGCATCTTGAAAGGTTTTATTTATTGAACCTTGCAGCGCATTTTGTGATATTGTCTTGTCATTATGTATCAAATGCGAAAAATGATAGCTTGCCACAAAGCGAAAATGCAAAAGCATCACTCTTGGAACAATTATAGATGGAAATATATGGCCAAATGCATATCACCATTTTCTCTGTGGAGTAGATAACCTATGTCATCAATTCTAAAAGATAATATTGTTTGCAGGATATCAAATGTTTCAAGTGAATCTCTTTACTTTGTTACAATGTTTAAATTGATACTATGAGATAAGGCCGGCACTTTTTGCCTTCAGCATTATGTCATATATCTATATTTAGAAACTGTTCATTGCAGAAAAGTGTATGTAATAAGAACGACAGAGGGCGCCATTTAAATCACACTCTTTCCAAAATAATACTCTAAGTAAAACGTCCTAGTGAATTTTGATTTATGTGGGCAAAAAAATTGGTAACAGGACTTTTGTAGGGCTGTAAGATTTGATACATGCTAGGTCATTTTTATATTCAGGTAAACTATTTTGTGAGGTCAGCTAGCAACTTTAATATCACAATTAATCTTTGCACGTCTACCTTTTAAACAGCTGAACATTTTCTGTCTTATGTTATGTAGGTGAGTTGCAGCACTTCAGGGCGGTTCCTGGCGCTACACAGTATCTGCCAGCGTGAGACATTGTTGGCCAGCGTTACGCTCGGAAACCCCAAAATCCAATTAAGCCTTTTAAAGCCCTGCGTCAGCCAGCGTTAGTTGGCGTTCCCAGCGTTTGACACCCTTTCAACGGTGGCAACCGCTTGGAAACACCGACTAACGCCGGCTACCGCAGGCAAACACTCTGTAGTCCCCTTAACTAGCAAACTCACTCAGCGTTTCCCATTGGTTGCCAGCGTTGAAAGTGTGTAAATTGCTGGGACACGCTAATGCTGGCTAACGCCGAGCTCCAAAAGCCTTCATTGGATTTTGGCGTTTCCCAGCATTTGTAACGCCTTCTAATGCTGTCTCACGCTGGCAAACACAATGTAACGCCGGGCACCACCCTGAAACGCACCTACTAACACCGAAACAAGTTATTCGTGTTGAGAACTACTTGAAGTGGGACCCTGATGCTGCAGACACTCATGAATTGCACAATGCAGGTAATATTACGTGTGGTAATTAATTTTCTCAAGGAATATCTTGATGAGGTGGAATTGTCTCTTTTACTCCAATTGATATAGGTAATTGCACGATCATACATTCCACAAGGGATTATTCATGTCTCGTTTGTTTTTTTTACTTGGAATGGATAATAATGTGTTAAAAGCTTGCATATGTGCTCTGTGGTTCTCATACGGTCGGGATGTACCTAGGTAGTCAGGAAATCTGTAGACCGCTATTATGCTTGACTGAATGCACATTTATAATTGCAGGTCTAACTTGCTTAGATATATGTTTTGCTTGTGTCAACAAGACGATGCGACGGAACAGGAAATAGAGGAAATTGAATGTAGCCATTTTGTTCTTTAATTTTTATCCTGTTCTTTTCAAGAGATATATGCTTCAAGTGTCCATTACGATGAAAAACCAAACAACCCCAAAAGTCAGTTAATTAAAATCTCCGTTTTGCCATTGGAGGTATCTGCATATTCTGGTAGTAGTATAAGCGCGCAAAAGGCAGTTAAAGCTGTACGGGTGTGTATGAGTTTGGGTAGTCGGGTAAAGTTGGGAACCATACTTTCATTAAGGTAAAAAAAAAAAAAGGAACACAAGAAGAGTTATTTTGTCGGTCTGCAGCAAAGAATTACCAATAAAATTTGGTTCGGTCTTTCTGGATGCCCTGCGTATCTGCCATTGCAATTTACATTGATCATTCGCCCTACGGTACCACACATTGAAATGGGCTTCCTGTATCATAGATAAATAGACACACAGACAGACAGACAAATGGATAGATAGATAGATAGATAGATAGATAGATAGATAGATAGATAGATAGATAGATAGATAGATAGATAGATAGATAGATAGATAGATAGATAGATAGATAGATAGATAGATAGATAGATAGATAGATAGATAGATAGATAGATAGATAGATAGATAGATAGATAGATAGATAGATAGATAGATAGATAGATAGATAGCAATGTCAAAAGAGGACATTTGTAATTGTTGGTTCTCGACAAAAACATCTTCAAATCAATGGCCAATGTGCGAATTATTGGAATTAAATGCTCTGGCCAAGATATTTTGATGATTTGAACATAACATCATCCAGCAGCCACATGTCTAAACTGTTGTCGAATTTGATGGAATGTGCTGTCTTGAATCTGGATGGTGATCATTTTAGGCCTATGGACATTTTCTGGACTGTAAATGTCTTGTTGCGAACTTATGTGGATGGTGATCATTATCATTGAGATAAGTGGTTTAAACTAGTAGCTTATATCCATTGTTTTAATCAAGGTGGTTTGGCTTTTCCAAATACAAGGTAAAGACAAGGAGCCGCCATCACATTAAGAGCATGTCGGTTAAAGACCACGAAGCATGCTTGATGGTTTCCTGCCGATGAACCGTTTATAAATTGATTCGCCGTTTTGCGATGAATTCACAAATAAACACAGAATAAACTAAATCTTGCATAGCAACAGAGGGAGTTGCTATATTTTTCTCTCGCGAGGGATCGTTGCTGGTGGTGAAAATCACGAGTGACCACTCGTGATTTTACCAACCAGTAAAGAGAGAAAAATAGTAAGTCACCCTCAGCCCTGTAAGATTCTCTATTTATCATTGTACAAGTCGGCCAACCATCTGGAGTCAACTGAATGCTTACTACAATACCGAGGCAAATTGCCCTTTACCCGTCGGTACCTCCCTCCGCCCTTTTTATAATTTATCAGTTTACTGTCTCCTTTTATCATTACATTCAGGGATGTGGGTCTTTTACCACATCCCTGAGAGTATTAAATTGATGATGACTATCTTAAGCTTTCCGATTGTGAGCCTTTTGTATTGTATACACACGACATCTGAGTAATTGACTTGATGCTTAGGTATATTTGCAGGTGGCCAATGCGAGAGTGCATGTTTTCATCCTTAGCTGGGTTATGACTTTCTGTTCTCTGTGATAATAATGTACCCATTTCTCCGATTTTTTGTTTTGCATCTATATATATATATATATATATATATATATATATATATATATATATATATATATATATATATATGTGTGTGTGTGTGTGTGTGTGTGTGTATAGTCGAATAAAAAATCTGAATCTGACTCTGAAATCTGGATATATATATATATATATATATATATATATATATATATATATATATATATATATATATATATATATATATATATATGTGTGTGTGTGTGTGTGTGTGTGTGTGTGTGTGTGTGTGTGTAGTCGAATAAAAAATCTGAATCTGACTCTGAAATCTGGATATGGAGCTCGCGGTAAGGTATGGCACCACCATTAAGACAATGAGATGCTCGATGCCAAGCCATCTGCTTATTGATTTCACATTGTCATTGTCTACAATTTGATAGGCTTCAACACAATTCCAGTATGATTAGTCCTGGCACATAGACACAACCTGTCAATTTATCATTGTTGTATCACTGAATTTATTATTTTTCATCTTTTCAGCGAAAGAAGAAATTTCAATTTATATGTAAAGTTGAATAATATATCTATTTTGAAAGTATCTGAATTTGATTCCCTTGGTTTATGTATTCACAATACTGTAGTTCTAGAAAAAAAATGCGCGTGTTTAATTTCGCACAAACTCAATTAGTCTCAAATAACAAACCTTTTTCGCAACCTCACATGAGTAAAATTAAAAGAAAAAGCTCTCTAAATTAATCGGTATTTTTAACTGATTTTATACGTAACTTTCAACGGAAACTTTATTGCTAATGTACAACCCATTTTTTAAACACATCTTAAATCCTCTTTGTTAGCACGGGATTATTTATGCGAACGTATCTAAACATCAGAAATCTGCTGTCTGATATAGGTACCACCTGAGGGATTGAAATGGGTGGTCTTGATAGGAGAGTGGTCTTACTGGGGATATAACTTAATTAAGGATAAGCAAAAATGGGTCTGTAGATTTAATATGGAAATGGTTTCTTTATGCAGGTGGTGTTAATTTGAGATTTTACTGTACATTTAAAACTGCTACCAGTATTTAGTATTTTATACCTACCATTTAAGAAATACACAAAGTCATACATTATATAGTATTAAGATACTTGTACAGTCTCTGATTGTTACATGTGGGGACGGAAGAGCTTCATTTTCACTGTAGTTAATCTTAGTCACTGCAATACTTCTTCCCAGTAACTTCAATTGCCTTTCCCCAAAATCCATGGCGCTGCATTCAATCATTTTTAGGGTGGCTTCAGTGTTAACTGGCATTGAATCGCTAAATGGGGTCTCATGACAATAGGATATTTGTTTGCCTGTCATAGCTCATCCTTTATGTCGTGTTTTGTATATTTAACCGATGTACTTCCTGACGTAACTTTCTACATAACGTATTTTTCAGTTGACCTTACTATTATGTTTTCTAAGAAACCCATACCTCTGGCATGGCTACCAGGTTTTTTAAAAATGTATTTGTCTCCTTTTTTTGCACACAACCACTTCCTAGCACTCAATACCCTATTCCGCAGTCCAAGCTCTTTACTGTCCATAGGCAACTTTAATCATAAGACACACGTATTTTTGCTCATATGAAAATGTAGAGTAGTAAATGAATTGGTGCTTTATTGACTGAAAGTGCATTTGCCAAACATATCCCGTGAATTCAATTTATGGAGCGTCGTCAGATTCACAGCTTTCATGGTCCTTGTATACGCACAGTTTTTGTTCGCAACTGGTCGCTACATTGTAAACGGTTGCACGTTTTTCTTATACAAACAAAAGAAAAAAAGGAAAAAAAACAGACCCACACACAAAAAAAAAACAAAAAAAAACAAGGAAAAAAAAACAAAAACAAAAAAACAAAAACAAAAACAAAACAAACAAAAAAAAAACAAAACAAAACAAAAAAACAAAAAACAAAAAAAAAGCAAAGAAACACACACACACACACACACACACACACACACACGCATACATACACAAAAGCCAAGTCTGGCGTAAACATTTTACTTCGGAAGAACGAGAAATACAAACAAACCAAACAAAACGCTTCGGAAATAGTAAGAATACAGGAAACCACAGTCAGGCAAAAACGGTAGTACGCCTTCCAATTTCAAATATACCAGTAGTGAATCAATCAGCATTATAACTGCGTTCTGTTATAAGTGCACATATGTGACGGCTCCCACTTACCATGTTGCTATAACATAGTTACATGCGGCATCAAGGACAATTTTTCTTTATTCTGAAGTACACTTTTTCGAGCCAAATGGTGGAGTTTCGGTGGCCAAAGGCGCAAAGGTAATAATTCTACTGTGCAGTGAATTTCTTTCGTTGGTACATAGATGTCATTCGCACAGATGGTGGAATACATCCCCATTACCGTTACCGCAAGCACTTCTGGGCGAGCCAGTAAAGCCTGTTTCAGACAATCTGAGTTCAACCAGCTGCGTACCATACGGCAGCAAGTCGTCTTCCCCCCGTTAAAATACCTTATCGACACCTTTATATCCCTGATGTAGTTCGGTTAGTCTTCTGAATACAAACATCGACCGGTAATTTGTTCCACAATCGAACAACGGATAAAGAAAATGAACTAAATAGATTAGTTCGTGATCAAGAAAGAGAAAGACTCGAGCCCGATCTAACATTTTACCGGGTTCTACCGCTAACCAGATCAGGAATATTTTTTAACATATTGAGGAGATTCGCCATTCATGATTTCAAAAGAACGAATCATTTTGCTCCGATAATTTTCGAGACCAGTTTCTCGATAAATTAAATTATGATCAGCTCAGCCAGTGGCACCAGCTATAATTCTGGTTGCAGCTGGCTGGACGTTTACAAACAAGATTGTTCTAATGTACAGTTAACCCAGACTACTGCTTCATATCCCAAGCTAGGTCTGATAAAACAGAGATACTGTATTTCTGGGGGCTCCCTGTCAAGTCTTAACTGCGAGTATTTAAAAAATATTAACCGTTTCGTTTCTTAAATAGTCAATTTCTCAATGTGTTTTAAACCCAAGTGCTTGCTTTCGGTTTCTTTTGCAAGATGTTGTGCATAACGATTATATTATTGTACTGTAAAAGCTTTCTTGTAGGACAAATAATCATGCTATTTGTTTTTGCGTATTGAATGATACGAGCCATCGTTGGGACCAAGGGTAAGCTGTGAAGGGTACTGGTTGCAGCATTGACGTTATCGACCGTGATAAGCAATATCGTGTCGTTGACAAACAATCTTAAATATGATTGCACAATGTTTGAAATGTCAGTAATGTGTATAATATAACAATTGCCTAAGAACAGATCCTTGTGGAACACCTGCCCAGCTCACCCACATTGTGCTGTTGTCCCTTGAACAACTACCCTATGCGTCTCCCAAAGTAGTTGCCGAAAAAAAGAGTCCCGTAGTTTTTGTAGGGAGCCCGCGTGGTAGATACGATAAATAACTTGTTACATCTCAAAAAAAAGTATCCTCACATTACCAAGGCTAAGTGTCTCACATCAGTGTATGCACTGGAAAAGAATCTCATTGTTTCATGTCTATGTGTATTTAATTGTATCCGTGCGGCACAAACTGAAACAGACTTTCGAGTCTTATCCTTAAGCTTACAAATTTCCTACAAATGAGGGCACCACGCAATACATTTTCTTTTGTATAGGAATTGGTCAGAAACACAGTTAACCTCTATGAATAGAACAAAACAGAGTTTAAAGTTTTGGGTGCAGATCATACCATTATGTGATCATAAACTGCATATTTGTAATATTTATGAAACATGCTCTTATTATTTTTAGTCTATTTTTACAGAAGTATGATATATATTCATATTGGCACAATACACAGTTTATTATAGTTGAATTCCAAGTAAAAGCGTGACTCCTGAGAGGAATTAAAAAAACTGGAACAGAATTAATTGAGCAACTGTTTATGTGAGAAGACATCACTTCAAACTGTTTAATCATACAACCACTGTATAAACCCTTCATAACATAGGATCAAGATACAAGACGTAGAGTACATAGAATACACACTAGGAAATATAAACAATAACAAGAACAATTGAAAAAAAAAAATAACGTAACCGACAACACTGACAGATGCTGTTTGTTACGTGAATTATGTGGTAGTAGATACAGTAGACATTAGTAAATATGAACAACAACAACAGGTGAAAGAAAATGACGAAACTGACAAGACCGACAGAGGCTCTTTATGACTTGAATTATGTGGTACCTGTACCATTACCGGTGTGGTAATGATCGGTTACACCTGGATGTTCACAGACAAAATTAGGTGCTTCTAAATGCTTAGATTTTGCCTTGTATACATGTACATATACATACATATAATATATATATATATATATATATATATATATATATATATATATATATATATATATATATATTTATAATAATAATATTGTTATTTGTTCAGATAAAGAACTGATGACATACTTCATCTACAGGTGACTCACAACTACGCTTCTGTTTCGTAGAATATACATCAAACGAGCGCAAAAAACGATTTATCATAGTTGATTTGCACAAGTAGTAGGTTGCTTATGGAAAGCACTGTAAAACTAAAGGTGTAATAAAACAACATGTACATTTGACGAAAAAAGGGGGGTTAATTATATTGGAAATTATTTGTTTCATGAATCTGCTGAATTAAAACACGTTGATTCACGTGTCACATGTGCAAAAGAAGCTTTAGGGGGCACTTCTCATATCACAGTGACCGTGCTCATCAGGAGTGCTCATTTCGGTTTGCAAATAAAAACTGTAAAATATACTTGTTTGTTTACTTGCGCAGTTAAATTGGTCGCCGGAAGAATATTTTTAAGTATCAATACTAATAAGATTCTCCTAACAGTAACATTCTTCTTGTCTTACTGGTTAGATTTATCAAACGCAACCACGATTAGAGATCATTGGCGCAGCCATAATTTGATTTTGTAAACTTTTTTTTGTTTCGAAAAGAGGCTGATGTATTAAGGAACTTTTCGTAATTTTTAGTTCTTTCTTATTCTCACAACAGAGCTAAATGCGTGTTTTAAACCGCAAGTAAAGAAAGAAAATAGAGCTTTTTTTAGTCGGTTTTTCTTGTTGGGACTTGGAAACAACTTACATTTTGCATGAAATCAATTATGGGCGCAACAATACCAGTGTGTTTACGGATGCGACAATTGCGAATGTTTTAATGCAGACGCATCCTTCTCCAATAAGGCACAGGCGAATTTCCTCCCTAATAGAATGTCATTTGTTTTTATCTCCAATACTGTATTCACAGTATTTAACCCATGCTTATTTTGTCATGTGTTCAGCTAATCCGGCGTTGAATTTGAATGTATATAATACTATAATTACAGTATTTAACCCATGTTTACTTTGACATCCTTTCAACTAATCCACCATTGAATCTAAATGTAGATATTATCCACACAGTGGAAGGAAACTACTTTGGGCTAACCAGGCTTTTAAGAAATAACTAGTTATCCCCAAAAGTCAGATGTCTTGCAACATTTCCATCTGACCAATCCCACAATGTTTTAAGTCAAGCTCGGTATAATGACAGGAAATATCGTCTGTGGGTAATTCCTACTCTAGATGTTAATGTGTCAAACGTGAGAAATATTTATTTTAATGACGCCATGTTCATAGGCAACCGACACAACTGAAGACTGATCGTCCCTTTCAACAGACCATCTCCATTAGGATCGACTGACAAATACTATTCCATATGGGTATTGAAGGTGCCAAGCCCCGGAGCTATTCTGCTGTTTTGCTAATATTAAGTTGGTAAAAGGTGGAAAAGCATATAGGTGTGGACTTCGGTTATATCAAAAGCGGTCAGACCTGCAAGGCGCATATTACATTATCTTGAATGCTGTTGGCGCTTGACGTTCAACCATGTGGAGGTATGTTGCTGAACAGAAAGCAAACACGAAATAACATTGGAGGCTTGCCTTTACCCTATATTTGGTAGACTCCACTTTAATTCAAAGAATGCATTAACGCACGATTGTTCTTTTCATAAAAATCCTGAATGGACATGCAGATTGCGTCCATCAAAGCAAGATAGTGATCCATATAGCGTTCTACCTAATATGAATAATAAGTATAAATGTGGGAAAGGAAAATAATTTAGGATTTAGACGTGAATTCATGACACCGTTTGCAGCAGCAACCAAGCTCAAAGATTACTCCCAACGCATAGTTAGCTTTCCCTCCACTGAGAGGACACAAGGCATGCCTATAACACAATCTGTGCCAATTTTCATAAATATTTAAAAATATGAATGAAACAAGTTGATCCTAAATACTTGACTCTGAAGAATCAGATATTGCAAAAGAGTTAGTAAAATAATTCATGAGTCATATTTTATCATATCATCTTGATTTGCCAAAGGGAGAGTTACTTTTAGGTTTTGCATTAATTCGTACTCAACCAAGCAAGATATTAAAGCGCTAGTGGAGGTCAACAATTGCTGCCCATGGGAATACCTTCAGCTTGATGAAATACCATTTTTTTTAAAGGCATTGCTAGGTAATTTTGCTCTGCCATATGAGAAAACATCGCTTTGTGAGTGATTTCACATTATTAGCACAAGCCACCCGTTTGTGGAGCTTTGAGCAATGTAGGCGATGTACTTCTTTTTGCTCCTTCTGTTTCCTCATGGTCAAAATTGTTACAAATATGTGCAGATTTCGGGAAAAATTAATAATTAGTTCCATCCAAACAAGGATAGCACATATACCTTGGGACAGGCAACATATACTGCTCTGAGAAGTAGGATGCCAACACCTTGTTCAGCATCATGCATTTGCTACAAGGATGTGTGTGTGTGTGTGGAGTTTGTTTACTTTACTATACCATTGGTTTTCACATCTCTTTTGTAAGGAAATGGTGCCCTAAAAAGGACATTTTTTGCGGGGGTTGTTTTTTTTTTGTTGTTTCTTGTTTTTGTTGTTTGAAGGCTGCATGCATCAATAGGGGATGTGACCACCAACCTCCTGTGGGCAAGCTTGGATCTGCATTAGCATGCTAATTGTCAGTGTAGTGATCTCAGCCTGAGGAACTTGATTCCACTGGTCTGTGAACTTCTGTAGCAGTTGGTCTAGGGTGGCTGCGGGTTCTTCATACCCACCCCTGATTCGAAAGCCAAGCACATGCCACAAATGCTCGATGGGGGACAGGTCAGGCTGGTTACGGCAAGAATGGGATATTCTGTTGGTTTGGATTCTGCATGCTGACTCGGGCAGTGTGTGATAATGCGTTATCCTGTTGATATTGTTGAATCTATTCATCAACTCTGGGCAGGATCCCTGTTACATAGCACTGGTCTGTTAGCATCCCATTCACCCGGATGAGAGCTGTTCTTTCTGTTGCTGTAAACCCCCCCCCCCCCACCACACACACACATTATGACACTGCCTCCTCCACAGTGATCAACTTTACATCCTTCTAATGTCCTCTTGGAAGACCTTCTTAGAACCTTTATTCATAACATCTGGAAATCTGAGCGAAATCAGAATTCTTCTGACCACATGACTGTTCCATTGATTCAGGCCCAGGCTGCAAGTTCCTCATACCACTGTATACGTCCTGTCTTGTGTGCAGGAGTGAGAGGGAGAAAAAAAGGCACTGTGGTATGCCCTCAGTTTGGCCGGAACTAGTGCCTTGTGATGGTGGACTCTGATGCTCTGATATTGCAGGCCCGGCACCACTGCTATACATTTAGGTGGAGAGAAACATTATGCCTCTTCACATGCTGGATCAAGTAATCGTCATCTGTCTTATCTGACAGTCTTGGTCGCCCAGATCCAGCCTTCCTCTTGTATCCTCTGGTTTCATGGAAATGACCCCCACCACCTTTTTACCAAAGTTCTGGGACACCCCATTGTCATGGCAACCCCAACCCCACCCTGAGAAAGGCCAGCCTCCAACGTCCCAATGGTTTTCCCGTGTAAAATTCAGGCAGTTGTGAGTGACCTTTACACCATGGCATTGTGGATTCACATTGATCCCGGTATTGTCATGGCCTTCTCAATAAGCTCAGGGGCACCCAAATACCAGCCACAGTTTTCACACATCCCTGGCTGTTGTCTTGTTTTCAAGACATGTGTGTGTAGCTGCTCAGGCACCCTAAGCTATCCTGTTGATGTTACATAATATTCCATTCAACCCCGCATTTTCCATTAAGAGGCATATTTAGAGCAGCCCTTGTAAAACCAATTGGGATGCGATCTTTCATATACTGCGACCAGCAGTATATGAACTGAAATATTTTGATGACAACATATCTATTTGTGAGGTCTGTCAGTATGAAAATGTTTTGGGACACATTGCCAGTACTGATTGTGCGCCTGGCAGTGTATATAAATGCAGAAAAAATATTCATTTAAATGAAAGGTAAATTTTCTTACTGCTCAATTTGGTTCAGTACTTTCTGATGACAGACATAAGTTATTCCAGACATTCTTTATTCCCCTGTATTGGCGTTGACTCTGGACTTTCGAAGAAGTTAGAAACTTTAATACCGCGTAAAAAAAGCTGTTGATTTTTATTGGTGCTTCTTGTTTTCAAATGATAAGAAACTGTGCAAAATTATTCCGATATGCTGGAAGAAAAGTGGAAAATGAAAAGAAAAAAAGAAAAAAAAAAATGTTTAAAAGAGATAATGCATGTTAGCAACCAGAAACATTTATCGAATAGTCTAGAATGGCGCAGGATTTAGAGGAAACTTTAAGGGTTTATATTTATAGGCTATATTTAATTATTGTAAAACTAGCTTTGGTTTTACCAACTTGGTTTCAACCAGTCTAATTGAGTATACAAAAGAGTAGATTCATTTAGTTGTGACACGCAGTTTCTACTACATGATGAACAGTTTACTCAAAAACAAAACCGGCATCCCACTGGCATCCCACTACTATTGTCCTTTTCACATGACATTTTAGTTTTCCCACAGTCTTGACTGAGTCAAATATACAATTTGGATAACCGATATTGTTGATATAAGCACAACCATGTTTGCGAAGTAATTTCACCCAGTCGAATACTCCCTTATTCTGAAAAGAACCAATCGTTATTATTCTATTTCGACAAACACGGATACCCATTGAAACGTGGAAAGAAAAGATATCTGGTGTCCAAACACACATTAGTAAAAAAATCGATTTAAAACGGATCACTTTACAGCTATATTCGCAAAATTAGGTATTAATTTGTCAAGAACAAACACTTTAAAAATCAGTACAATTATTTTACAAACACAAATCTCTCCTAAAAAGAATGTGCAGAACCACCTAATAATGTCCAATGTGGCTGCCATAAGGCAGCTAAACATGATTAAAGCAAAATCCCCGTATTAAGTGACATTTGATACATTTACCGAGAACAGATAAAATACCTACGTGACATAGACACACATGGTTGAGTATTTTGATTTTGCGTTCAATATTAATTTCATAATAACACGTGTTTTATTAGTTATATTATTGATTCTATAGTTTCTCATATTTTTTCATAATATTTTCCCATTATCGCTGTAAAAATTGGCATATGTTATAGCGGCTGCACTCACTTTCAATACAATTTCAATATCAATTTGCATTGTGGCATTAGATTTTAATGAAAAATGGCTATAACTTGTTCTCTTTTATAGGTTTGACTTTCTTTGAAAAAAGAAATTCCTGTGGTTCTATAAACATACGCAATAGCATAATATTGAAAATTTACAGAAAAGCAAATATAATTTACATCAATTCAGATTTCGCAAGCCCGGCTAAATTTCCATGTACTTTTATGTTTTATTTGCACAGAGAAGTCTTGAAATTGCCGTATTCACTGATTTGAAAAATGTAGTTCATAAGTTACCACCGTGTGGTACTCTCTATTATGACTCATATTTGAGCAGGAATGCCCCACTGGTATATGTGCCATGTATCAAGTTACCTATAATAAATGACAAGTAACAATGAAAGACAGTAAAGAAAGCAATAACGAGAAAACTGTAGCATAATAAACACAAATTCGAACATGTTTCAAGTTAAGTTGCATATGATCATACTATATATGTATATATATATATATATATATATATATATATATATATATAAACGCATTAGACAAACCTGAGCATAAGCTTTGCATTAAATATATACCTTAGATACATAAATTCCCGTATTCATCAATTGGGCTAAACAGGAATTTTGCTGATAACTGGATTTGCCCTGGCATAAATATACATTTTTAATAACAGTTACGTGTTCAATCTCAGCTGAAGGGACGGCAAAGGGGTAGTTTGGCATCTGTTACCGGGCAAATGTACTGTTGTTACAGAGCTGGCTGTAGAAAGCGTGTCATTGTAAATTTCCAGCGTGCATATACATAATATGCAAAGTCATGTGTAGAAATACACAGAGACCAAAATTATAATCATAGCTGTATATAGGCAATCACGTGATAGCTGTCGTGATTCTATAATCATGTGAAGAAAAAAAAAATTAAGAAATTATTTTATTTGAGCAATTAATATGTAAAGCAATGTTACTTGTTGTAAATATCCCAGGGGGGGAAAATGAAAGGAAAATCTGAAAAACGTGTTACTTCAATGACGATGAATCGCCATAATGTTCCAGGAAGACTAAACAGGTTAATAAGTATAAACTTGTACCAACCACTTGCATCAGCGCCTTTTGTCTCCCATCTAATAACCAGGCGCTCACGTCTATGTTAACAAACAGTTAACACCCTGTCAGAACAGTTAACCCAAGGGTGTGAAACTGCAAGTTGCACACGCTCTTCTGTAGGAATTTGACATATGATGCATTAGCCCGGATAAATTTTAGGATCTTCTGCGAATACCAACCCAGAACATGTTTCAGAGCCTGTACCCATATATATCTCTCTGAGTAGCGGCTCTTTGTTAAAGCTATACATTCAGCAAAAAACAGCGCATATAATCATGAAAAAATATGAACATGTCAAATGATGCATAAGCTAAATAGGTGAAGTTTTGCTTATAAATGCAGAGTTTCAATATGAATACTTGTCATACCAAACATAATTGACTCCATCTGCAGCACTAGCAAAGCATAGAATTTTCTCACTTCCAGCTTACTGGAGAGGGCATCGCGAGGGGTGGACACTTGTGGGCATAGTATAATGCATGTCAAAAGTATCAATCTTCAAAGTAGATTTGAGGTCAGTTATAGCAAGATGAACATAAATTGTAAAACTTTTTTATTAGTATGCCTGTCAATTTCAGTAATGTACCATGCATTTTTAATTTGAAGATATAGAATACTTTTTACAGGCAACCGTAATGAGACCCTCATGCAGTATCTCTGTACTGACCACCATACATGCATATGTGTCAACTGATTTTTGACACCCGTGGCGTTAATTAGCAGAGTAGTTTGTGAAACCTTTAAACTGAGTAAAATTTGGCAGTATGTGCTCATGATGCCACAGCATATGGCTCTGTGTCATATAACAATTCATACAAGCGTGGTGTTCATTTGTTTCAGTTTCTTCACTGATGAGGCAAGCTCTACTGCCCTAACGTATTCTAATCCTAATGTTATTATTTCAACATTTTATGAAGGGTTTCATTTATAGTTTAGAGGCCATTTTCTGCCCATACCTAAACTTATTCGGCTGAGATATTCATGTTATTTTACCATGTAAACATTGCTCTGTGCCACGTGTGTTACAAAATACACAATCAAGTAGCCTTACTCCAGCAACGGGGCTTTCTCTGGGCATTGGAGGTGATAAATTCACTGGGCACACTGGTCCATCTGTGAGGGAAAGTCCTGAATTACTAAATTTATACAGTGCAGGCTCAGATAAGAATAATGTGACTTACTCCTGAGCCAGTATGTATCCTTTCTAGCTGAATAACGCAAATTTGGTTTCACCACCTGCCAGTGTACAACTGAAGTACAAACAAACTGCGGCATTATATTCCGTCGCAGTGATTATAAAATGATACAGTTACATCTACCTCTTGACCCATGCTACTGTCTAAATAAAGCCTTTGTGTTCAAATTTGCTACATTATCCAAGTCGATGGGGCAGTTTGCTTGTTGTCAAGGTCATGTACATGACGCAGATGTGATCACTGTCAGAATTTAGCCTACATTGCCAAAAGTGAAATTAAAATGACCAACATAAGCATCAAAGTTAACTACACTTCGCTTGAAAAGGAGACGCTGTTTAACTGGTGGAGTTGAACAAATCTGCATCATTTATCAAGAAAGTATCACTGCCACAGAACTGTAAATATTAGAAGCTGCAGCACAGGGGCAACATAAGATCCCTTATTCTGCACTCTGCACATGCTGTAGTCAGCCCCGCACCAACTCCAGTATGTCAAGGACCACATTCGTGCGAAAGCGGGAACGATACATAACTCCATCAACATTACATTTCTCAAATGGGTTACTCTTGAATTACTGCAGTCCTCCATGAATCTTGTTCAGTAAGTTAAATGATATCAAGGTATTCCATCAGAAATGCAGCCGTACCCCTTTTTTCCTACCTTAATCAGATGCACAATTATATGTACAGACCACATGCCAACTATACGTAACAAAACAGGTTTTATTTGCTGTAAAATTCAAAGAAACAATTCTTTAGATGACGTTAACACAGCTTCCTTAGCTCTGTTGGAGTTAATTACATGTTAACCTAAGGGTGATAATAACAACATTCTGTGCAAACCAACTTTAAAGTTAACAAGTTAACTCATCGTTAACACAACGAGGAGTTAATATGGACACGTGCAACTGGCCATAAGTTCCATGTCTTAGATATGTCAACAGAAATGACGCCATTTTATTTGTAACAGAGGAATGTCGTACAGAACTAAGCCCTACTGTTATTAAAAAGCACCTGGGTTAATTGGAAAAAATATGCAGATATCCTGACAACAGAAGTACAACGTTTAATTTGTCACGGTGTCAGACTCTCAGACTATGTTATATCTGTAATTTATATGCTGTCAAGTAAAATTATACCAAACATAAATCATGTTAAAATGAATTATACGACATGAATAATCCTATATAATGTGGAACACAGATGACATGGGCAATTGTAAGAAGAGCTGTCACTTTGTTTATGGATGTACTTCAAAGTTAAGATTTTTTTTGACGAAATCCGGACTTATTGTGAGCTGTACAATTCTTGACATTGTGGATATGAGGACAAGGGAGGCCAAATTACACGTATACATGCTTAAAGGCCAAATTGAAGCTGCCCTCTAACCCACCCCCTCCGGTGTCCGTTTTTTTTAACTATTATTGTTTGTTTTTGTTTTTGTTTTTTGTTTGTTTTTGTTTCGTTTTGTTTTTCTTTGTGGGATTTTATTTGTGTATTTATTTTTGTTTGGTTGGGTGATTTTGCTTTTATACTTTTTTGTTTGTTTTGTCTTTTTTTTACTTTAAATATCTTTAAACATTAACAAACCAGACAGGCTGCATAGAAGTTTGAAATTGCGGTTGGCAGCTTGAGCGGCATTACTCGAACCATACAGACCAAAGCCAAGCATATATGGTCACTTTCAATGGTATAGATACAAATGGAGATCCGTTTATTCTGCGGGCTAGGTTATACCTATAGAAGACGAATACCAAAAAAAAAAAAAAAAAGAAAAAAAAAAAAAAAAAAAAAAAAAAAAAAAAAACCGCCAGTCATGACAGGTGCAAACCATCAGCCAAAGATCAAGCCAATTAATTGGGTCTGATATCTCTTTTTTATGAACAATATTTGCAAGCCTGATGTTAACGCTATTTTAAAACGTCACGCATGTTTCCGAATCATCACAATGTAGGCCTCAACTCCTGACTAACTGAAATAACTATAATCAGGTACGTGCTAACAGATTACACGCACACACAATTAGTCCCAGCTGTGGTCCCCATGTTTCTGATCAATTTCAGCAAAGACAGATACGCACAACAAGAGTGCACATACCAATTACTACGTTTTTCCAAGACAAATGTGTCACAGCCAGCGTACTTCAGGCAGAGAATGTTTGCAGCATGTTTAAATTAAACTATCCCATGACTGTTATATTGAGGAGAATCTCTAGCCTTGTATATCAACAATTATTGATATCTACGAACATGTGGTAAGCACATTTTTATTTTATCAGTCTTTCATACGACCAGTGATTTATATATCTCCCGGCTTCTTTTACCATCCAAAAACTCATGCATAGTCTTCAGAGTTGTCTGCTTTACAAAAATGTAGCCGTCGTCACCTCTTTTCTGTTTCGTATTAAACAAAATATATGTAAATATGTCCTCAGCCACAGGGGTGATCTGGGTTGCTTTAATTTCTTGACACACAGCCTTTCATTCCCATGGTGCATATTTGTGACACCTAGCAACCCATGCCATTTGAGGTCAGGTGTAAAAGTGGGTCAGCAAAACCCATTTTATTACTAAAAGTCCTGAAAGTGTCACCCTGCATACCAGGAAGAATTTATTATTCATCATCTCATCTACCCGAAGTACATATACAGTAATCCTGCATTTACACCCTCAGGTGAAAAAATCCAAGTTTAAAGTTGATTTGACAACATATAGAGATATTTAATTTATACCTACTATTTTCCAAAGGGTGAGGATCGTGGAAAGTGACCACAAAATGTGGGCAGTCAACCACGAACAGGATGGGCATCACCATCTTGAATTTAGAACTAACTCAGATCTCTCCTATTGCCAAACTCTCATTTTAGCAACGGTAAGGTCGTATATTTTATTTTCACTTTATTTTCTCGCATTATGAAAGTATTTAACTTTGAACAATGGCATTGAGAATTACTTTTGAAACGTATAATATCGTTGCAACGTAGCGGTATTTATCTGAGTAGAAATTGACACAAACGAAAATCCCCCTTGAAAACAGTTCTACAGTTATCAGAGGATGCATCGAACAAATATATGAATGAGAATGATGAAGCTTCATGTAGCTATTTGTGGATATATTTAAGTCCCAGTCGTAATTTTCTTGTATAGATATATGAAACTAGCTCAAGATCTTTCTGTAATTTTGTTGCGTACATACATCAGATTTACTTAGCTCCTGATGTGTTTTTCTTCCGTATACATGAACAAAAAAGAGATGGCAACTCTGATAAGTTCCTTTTGAATTTTGCTGCTTTTTTGCAGAAAAAAAATGATTGGTGTTCCTAATGGATTTTAGGAGCCTTTTTTTTCATTTTTTGGGTAGCTACATCAGACTTAAGTTCCTTTTTGTATTATTTTTACATTTATACGCATGTAACTCCCAATTAATGATTTCAATTTCTGGGTTTACCGTTATGCTCTCGCTACGGTGTTTTATCACAGAATATTTACATTCGGAGTTTTTGTTAGCATGGAAGGAAAAGGGACAAATTTTGTGCTCTGTGCTTTTCCCAATTGCCATATCCTTTTGCTAATTCTTAGTATTCGCTTTTGATCCATGGAAATATGTTAAAATGAGGTGACTGTCCCCGTAGTTTCAGAAAAAAATGAAGTCTTTTTAAAAATATTGGTAAAAAACGGCTTCATTCATCAATCTTCCTAAAGCTACCCATCATACAATCGTTTACACGCCCGTAGCATTAATCATCCAAACATTCCCCGTACGTTCCGAACGAGTCTCTTTGACAGGTGTGCAGAAAATAACGTAGAGATAGATCGACAGAAGTATCTCTATACTGAGGTAATGGACATCGATTGTTACTCACTGTGGTGGAAATTATGAAACGGCAGCAGCAACACAGAACAAACAACTTTGTTTCTGATTCGTGGGCAATTTGAGAGGAAGCCTGAAATCACAAACTGTAAAAAAATATTTATTAAAAGATAGACAAAAGTAGTTTGACAGCACCACCCGTCTCCTGAAAATGAACAAACTGTCTATTACAGTTCTTAACTTTAATGTTGCATCATTTGTTGTATCATGGAGACCCATGCAAGGCATGCCTCCATCAAGGCCCGTATTTTAGAAGAGGTTGAGCTGTTGATGGATTATGACAAAAGGATGGGATATATATATATATATATATATATATATATATATATATATATATATATATATATATATATATATATATATATATATATATATATATATATATATATATATCCTGCTGCTAGATAAGCCAACTGATAGCATTAATTCTTAAATGTGTCCCATTTTGAAAACACATAATATGCTCATTTTGGGTTTGGCTGGCTGACATACAGTTTACCTCAAGTTTCCATGCAATGGTCTCTGTGACATTTATAAGCAATGAAATTAAAAGCGTGCTCTGTTCCCATGCACCAAGGCCCTGCTCCTACTGCACTCGATTTACTTTGGGATGCCAGAGTTATCATAGAATGAAAATACAACCACATTAAATTGCCTTGGGATCTCCATCCCAACATACAATGAAGGACCCTTGGGGATGTAAATTGCACCTGACCACAACTTCCTGTTCAGCTAAAACATTTATGATACCACTTTCAGTGGACAGCCAGTATGCAATCTGTGAGGCTGGATTTGTTTACCCGTCAGGTGACTCTAAGTGTAAGGAACTATAGATATCAAACCTGAGTTACCAGTGGCATCTGCAACACACACAACCACGACTGACAAGTGTGTCAGTGTTGTCATGCATATCACAAATGGGAAAAATGTAAAGAAAGCGACAGAATTATTCATGAGGCACTGTGGTCATATGCTCCCCCCCTAACCTGCAGCAAGGAACTTAAGAGGCAGGAGAGCGGATTCATGTATTTACCAGGACAAAATGCGTTTTTGTTCTTAAAAAAAAATAGCAATATGAGAGAGCAAACGCTTGTAGAAATTCATTCACGTGGTTTAAAATATAGCAAGGTGTATAAAATGCAAAGGATCTGTCATTTGCTAAGCAAAAGAATGGTAATATCAGTTATTTCAATAACAATATTGCTGCAAGTGTCCTCATTATGCTGGAAGCATATTTCTGTTGCCTAGCGACATAGGCTGCAAGAATAAGTCCGCAGGGACTTATGAATTCATCCTTTTGAAACGCAAGATGTTTTACATGCCTTTATGTTCCAGTTACATGGGAACAAGTTTTAAATTGGCATTTGTATGTCGCAGAAAGGAAATTACTTCTATGCATTTGCATGCTGATATTTTGGTTGATAGCTTTAGTTTTCAGGTCTCATATCTCAGTTTGAGTGTTTTTCCGAAGAAAATTCGAGAAATATAACTTTAGAAATAGTCGTGGCAATTTGAGGCCCCGCTTGCAACAGCATTCCTAGAAATCCGAGAGCTATGACCCACCAGGTGTCTTGACTGATTAATGGCACAAAAGAATATGCTCTAATTTACAGAACACGATAACTTTTTTTCTTGTATTGAGTCCTTCATGTACTTGTTTATGGTGGATAATGTCTTTTTTTTCATGATAGAACGTAGATATATGTTTCACTAAACAACATTAGTGACATGTGTGTCACATTCAGCAGGAGCAAACCCATTTTCAAAGTCACCTGTGCTATCAGTGCTTAGGTCAGTATGGGCATCCTGCACGAATCCGAAGTTCAGCCCTAGCTAGATCTATTGCCAGTTATACTTGTGTTAGGATTGCCACTTCTTCTTCTTCTTCTTCTTCTTCTTCTTCTTCTTCTTCTTCTTCTTCTTCTTCTTCTTCTTCTTCTTCTTCTTCTTCTTCTTCTTCTTCTTCTTCTTCTTCTTCTTCTTCTTCTTCTTCTTCTTCTTCTTCCTCCTCTTCCTCTTCTACTTCTTCTTCATCTTCTTCTTCTTCTTCTTCTTCTTCTTCTTCGATGGTATTTCTAAATATCACACTCCCCCCGATAATATTTAGTTAACTCTGTATCATTAAAAATTACCCGGCTCGCTCGCCACGTTAAAAACGTTGACCACATAACTCATCAATTACCAGGCTTTATTCCACTACACTGAGCACCGTTACAAACACTTCATGCCGGATCTAATGATGGGAGGCCCAATTTAACATGTTCTTCTTATCAGTTCTGTTACTGCTTCCAAATCGGTTCTTATTTCAAAAGTAGATAGACAAAACATGAAGGTAACTAATGGCACCAAAATAATAATAATAAAAATATTAAAACAATAATATAAAATAAAAAATAACCCAGAGAATGCCGGCGGTGATTAATGAAGTTTTTTTCCCCAATTAAGTGCAAGTGCTCAATGGCTCTCCGTAAGAAAACTGTTTTTACCTTATGTGCGAAGCATTGGTTGTATTTGCTTTTACCATTTACCATTAGTTTACAGTTTTTATCCACTTGAATACACGTGTTCAAATGTTCTAAGGATTTAATCCCGTCTTGTCATTTCCCGTTGCACCTTATCATGCTCAATTTGCACAAAACCATCAACGAGTTTTTCCCTCGATGTCCTTATATAGTTCCTTAGGTATCCCATGCCCCTGAAAAAGTATGATAAGAAATGGAACGATGTGCAGAAGTTTATATATATATATATATATATATATATATATATATATATATATATATATATATATATATATATATATATATATATATATATATATATATATATATATATATATATATATATATATATATATATATATATATATATATATTTCTACCCAGGTATAATATGGGATGTATGGGCAATCTGCTAACGACATTATTCCAAGCAAAAGGCATCTGTCATGTTAAGCGTCAAACCGAAGCATTGTGTTTTGACCATCTGGGTGGTTTTTTTAAGAGATGAAAGGTAGCCAGTGAAAAATGTACACAAAGATTTTTTTTTTTGGACCAGAACTAAGAAGTCATGCAATATGCACAGGAAGTGTACACTTTACGGGCGCAATTTCTTCATATTGAAATCTATACGTCTATCCTTTGACAGTCTGCATATATCAGTTTTGCAAAATATGACCCCTCTGTCAGTATGTATAGCAGCGGAAGAGGAAGACGACCCTTTGTTGGTCTTGTCGATGAAAAGAGCTTTCCTTACAATGGGATGTCAAATTAGTATTACACATGGATCGATAGAGCAAATTTACTTTTTTTCACTGTCGTTTATGATAACGGGAAATAATCAGCTGTGTGGCTTAGTCCAACAGAAAGGGTAGAAATGCTGCTTCTAAAATTTAATGACTAGTCCGAAAGATCCGTGTAAATGAAATGTCGCTAGTACTATGTGTTGAAGAAAATATAGATTCCCAGATATGTTCCTGGACTGTGCATTCGCCAGGGATAAGCGAGGACACCTGTGGTACAATAACCGCAAATGAATAGGTATGAAAGCTAAGATGTTACTTAGAGAAAAAAAAAAGTCTAAAAATTGCCAGTGTGTGGCCCCCGTTTCGTATACTAAAACCCCGTTGCTGTGTTTATGCAGTCCAGAAGTGTAATACGTGTTTATATATATATATTTTTTGTTTGTTTGTTTTGTTTTGTTTTTTGGTTTTTTTTTTGTTTTGTCTTGTTTTGTTTTTTCGTTTTTTTTCCTAGTTTAAGTTTTTTCCCTTTGACCCGAATTCACGAGATTTAAATGTTCATTTCCCCCGCACTGGTTAAAATATCCCTCTGCAAATCAAAAAAGATGTGATGTCTGTGTTGGGCAAAAAAAATATTTGTTTAACTCCAAGGGACGCGATGTAACATCATATATGTATTGGGAACACATGGTTATTTTGGAATTTTTTATACATCTTGAGAGAACAAGGTGGCTGCCAAACTTCAGTCCCAAAAAGGTTCTGCTAACACCTTCCACCAGCGATATCAAGGACATGAACCTGGCAAAAGTGCACCAACTGAAAAGGCATAGAAGGAGTGCCTGATTTTGACATGTCACTCACATGCGCTAGTTACACACAGTGAAATATCAAAGCTTTATGCGATTTAAACAAAATGTCTCATTATTTTCATGTAAACGGCATGTCAAATATGATTGACCCTGTTTTTCTTCAGTCTATAAACATATATATATATATATACATATATATATATATATGTATATATATGTATATATATATATATATATATATATATATATATATGTATATATATATGTATATATATATATATATATATATATATATATATATATATATATATATATATATATATATATCACCAGCTTTGCGTATAGGGAAGCCATTCCTAAATTATTATCAGAGTGGCATATATGTAATATGAAGAAATATAAATATTGCTGCTCATTAATTTTATATGTGTCGCGTCAAATAACTTCACAATGTATGGGTCCTTAGTTGTGCAAAACTGTGCCCGATGTACGGAAACTAGCTCATGAACAACACTTTGCAAGCCTTAATCACACAAATAACCCAACTTGTTTTTTACCGATATACAGCTAGCTCACAGGGAAATTAGACCTCAAATCTAGAAATCACCTTTCTACATTCAACGCCTTAAGCTTCTCTGTCAACATTCATCAAGCTTCTTTTATCACCTTCTTGCACCAGTTTCGTGACGCAAAATAGAGCGCTACAATTTATTAATAAAAGCAAAAAAGATTGAAACTCGCGGTAAGCCAAACGCTTGCTGAAAAGAGTTTACTGCATAGCATTAAGCTTGATCCTTGCATATTTAGAAATTGACTGACAGAACTTTACGTCTGGTAACCAGTTACCTGAATACAGGACACACATCACCAGGCACACGTAGATGGGGTAGTATGTGCCCTAAACAAAAAACACCAATTATTGTAAACGAGACAAAGAACCATGTATCAAAGTATGCAAGATTTCTGACGGGACTGCATTCACCAAAGTAATTGTGTATTTATTAGCTGTGATTACTTTCAGCTAAAACATAAGCCAGCTGCTTTCAGCACATCAGTACATTTGCATAAAAAGATAGATATATAGATGGTAGATAGATAGATAGATAGATAGATAGATAGATAGATAGATAGATAGATAGATAGATAGATAGACAGACAGACAGACAGACAGACAGACAGACAGACAGACAGATAGATAGATAGATAGATAGATAGATAGATAGATAGATAGATAGATAGATAGATAGATAGATAGATAGATAGATAGATAGATAACTTAATAAAATGATTAATAAATGTAAACACTTATTAATTATTTACCTGAGCCTATAAATAAATGTGCTTTGCGATACTTCAGCATGATAAAACAAAGAAACAGGTGCAACGCAAGGGGAACTATGTTGCCCATGCACTGTCACATAGGAGGCCGAGAAAGAATGTATTCTCTAGCGACGAAGCTTTCTCGGCGTTATGCTGTACTGCCTGAGGCGATTTAGAATCTAAAATGTGATTATATATCATAAAGCAACAGATATTTATTTCAAACAAGCGGCGAAAACTCACCCTACATCATTTTGTTATACAGACAGGAGCAACGGTGCCGTGTTTTACGTATAGTTCTGAGTCATATATTTTTACTACAGTGGAATAAAAGCCTGCTCCCGTATGTCAGCAACCCATGATAACATACTGTTGTTTCAGTAAACCCGTTTTTTTAAGAGTCAAGGTTTAACATCACCATAAAGTTTTTTCTATTTTCTGTAATTCTTACTTTTTAGCGAAAACTTTTGATAACACAACTGATATCAACTATTTTCCTACCTTTTCCTTAACTACTAAAGTACGAAATGTGTTGTAATGTAGCTACTTCTTTTAAAGAGAAACCATCATAAAACATTTTCAAACATTCATTTATTGTAATTGATGAAACAGTAATTACTTAGTCGGTGAAGTTAATAATTAAACTTTCCAAAAGACTTATTTGGACAGCTTAACAAACACACGTATACACACTTGGAGATATAGAGGGTGTCAAAAGTTAATATTAATTATCCAATAAGAGCAGAGTTGTATTTACTTTTCAAATTAAGTCACAAATGCACAACTTAAACAGCCCCACAATACGATTTAACCTGTTGAAATTCAGTTGTATATGATACATAAAGTTCCGTAATTCACACGACTATGATTTTGTATATGACATTTTTAACACCAGAAAGCTACAGGTGCCTTAACAAAAATCCATCGGCAACAACCGATCCAATCTCATCGGGAACGCTTTAATTATATGTATATATATATATATATATATATATATATATATATATATATATATATATATATATATATATATATATATATATATATATATATATATATATATATATATATATATATATATATATATATATATATATATATATATATTTATATATATGTATGTATGTGTGTGTGTGTGTGTGTGTGTGTGTGTGTGTGGTGTGTGTGTGTGTGTGTTTGTGTGTGGTTTCAATAAAGCGGAATTCATTCCTCCAGACCAGCTTCTATGTTGGCGTTGAGATATCATATGGCATGTTTCATGTTTTCATTAACGCTTACTGTGCGTTTTCCTGTATCTGCACATCTATGAATATAATCACGGTTCATTGGTAGTATTGATGATCATCACACAATTTTGATCAGGATACTTTCACAGTTGTACAATTACGAACAAAAGCCTCTTTTATGTCCTCACGTAGAAAATCTGTACTCCTTGAGGTAACTAAAACTTATACCGTTACACAACCAAGTGGAAGCAGAGGAAAATAAAGGAAGGGGGACAATGATCTTCTCATAAACCTAAAGAGTAATTACGCACAGCTGATATGAATAAGGTATATAGCTGATCCATGCTTCACTTTTGACAAATACTATTAATAATTCCAGTATCGATGACATTAAGCTTGTTCTCTCATACTGTTACAAGTATCATTTGTATACTGTCTCGTTCAAATGAGTATGCGCAAAGCTGGACACCTGAGAATACCCCCACTGCACAATTGTAATATTGACAGTATTTTTAATTCCTAGTTACTTTATCTCGTAGACAAACTTTGGAGTCAGAAGATACACGTGACATTACTTGAAAAACTTTCAGGCAAGTTTTCTTAAAGTTCCCAATCTCAGAATCATGCGACATTATAGAATATTAAATCATTTAATTTGCAGCAGACCAAAATCGTAAAATATTCATGCTGACATTATAGGCACCAGGAAAAAGTCCAGTAATCTCCGGCTTTAGCCATATTTTTAATTGGCACAAACAGCAGGTGGCTGTCCCCTTAATATTCTGAATTCAGTCATTGCGGACTTCTCTTTGTTAATCTCCGGTATTAGCGCAATACAAAGTGGACAAAGTTGCAGGTGCATCTGTGTACGTTTTGAACAAGCGCAAGAAAATGGTAACAATTATATCAAACGTATTAAACATACCACATCGATTAACGAGATACAGTTATTACACACTAAGCATGCCCACATGTTTTGCCAATAATTGAAAAGCTTTGTCGTACGAAGTAGTCTATCTTTAAAAGTCTTTTGTTTGACAAACAGCTTGGATGGATTGTACAAAGCAAATACAGGTATATAAGAAGCTGAATTTTGGACTTAATTGCATAAACAATAGATAGATAGATAGATAGATAGATAGATAGATAGATAGATAGATAGATAGATAGATAGATAGATAGATAGATAGATAGATAGATAGATAGATAGATAGATAGATAGATAGATAGATAGATAGATAGATAGATAGATAGATAGATAGATAGATAGATAGATAGATAGATAGATAGATAGATAGATAGATAGATAGATAGATAGATAGATAGATAGATAGATAGATAGATAAAGTGCGGTGGTGCATGCTGGCTTGCCCTGCCAGTCCAGGTGACCGGCTTGTTTGCTTTGAATGAAATCCTTCCATAAGAAATCCCGAAATATTGTCTACGTAAATGCTGACAAAAAAAAAAAAAAAAAAAAAAAAAAAAAAAGAAAGAAAGAAAAAGAAAACAGATCAAGTGTCATAAACTAAAATATTTTTACTCACTCCAGTGTGTTTGTAACGCCAGTTCAACCTCAGAAAAGTTTGACACCAGATAAAACAGGTCAGTGTATCAATTGTTTGAAGTCGTGTAGTTTCATTGTATATCATACGTGCATTTAATGACAAAGGCATTGAATTTTGTGTATGCATAGCATTGTATATTACAAAAATAATTCGACATAAAGCCACTTAAATTCTTCTATGCGTTTGCACAACGGGCCCTTATTCATGATGTCATTTTTACCAGAACTCTTTCCGAAGTGGAGAATAACGACACACCAATATACCAGGGTGACTGATAAGAGGATCAAATTTGGCACTTTCGTAGATCGGGCTGTTACAAACATATTTTAGATATAGAGTCACTTGGAATTATTTATGTATGCATGTGCACACTAGATTCATTTAAATGATGTAATTTTAGCAGCACACTTTCATACTTTGACAACAATGGCATAACCAGATTCCAGAGAGGGTGGCAAAAGCACTACAATTGGTACATAGGTAGACTAGTATGTTACAAACAGGTCTGCATACAGTTACGCTCGCGTTCAAGTTTACAAACGCCAAACGCACCAACGTTTGCCAAACGTTTCCCAAACACTTTCAGTGAAAGTCAAACGTTTTGCCAAGCGCTTTCAAACACATCTCCAAACGCTTTCAAACACTTTGCCGAACGCGTTTGGTGAAAGCCGAAAGTTTTCAAACACTTTACACTTTGCGCCAAACGTATGTGATACATGTACATGTACACTTGGTAATCTAATTCTAATGACAGGAATGTTTTAACAAGTGTCTAAAAAGCTTATCAGCACCTAAAAATCCCAACAACATGTGCATGCCTTTATTTGTCAAAAAAATCAGTTCTATCTAATAGTTTGTACATGTACCACTTACAATGCATGTGTATATATTGTAGGCCATATCATTGTTTTCTTGTTTGCGTGACAAATTGCAACTGGTTTATGCCTGTGATACAATGGAAAATGCAACAATAGCTACCTTCTAAGATACAAAATCAACAGTCACAAAGCAGATGTACTTGAGGCATATCTCCCTAAAATTATGGATAATAGCAACAGATCCTTCAGGTATCAACACAAGTCTACGACTACGATCCCAGCCCCAGATAGCGCTCGAAGGGAATAATGCTAAAGACTTAAGTATTGGGATGGTACAAGGCTTTGGACTGTGTAGTGTAGGTCACATATATTTCAATGATGAACTTTCGGTTTGTGAACGGTAGTGTACACCTGTTTGATTAGATCATGAATCATGATCTGATCATGATATTGCCTATGGATTTTCTCTGAAACAGTTTTTGAATAATGAAGTATTCATGACATCTTAAATGAAAATTAAGTCGTTGATTAATTTTAGTTGAATTAGACACTTGGGTAAACGTATTTGGATCGTGTTTTATATAAATATATACAACCTATAATGCTGGATAAGTGCACATTTACATGTAGGTACATCATATATTGCTGGACCTGTTGAAAATACGTTTGGAGATTCTTCATCATTTAAATGGAAGTGTTTGAAATGCACAGTGTTTGAATGCGTTTGTGAAAGTGTTTAAAATCGTTCGGGTAACTGTTCAACGCGTTTGGAAAGTGTTTGAACGCGTTTGGGGAAGTGTTCGGTAGCTTGGTGAAAGTGTTCGAACGTTTTGTAAAAGTGTTTGAGATTTTTCCCACATGCTTTCCAAACGCTTTCCAAACACATTCCAAACACTTTCCAAACACATTTCAAACGTGTTCAAACGTTTCCAAACACAAGCCAAACACCAGCAAAACGCGAAAAATGCGTTTGGCTGTTAACTTTTAGCCGGGCGTAACTGTATATAGCCACTTGGAATCATAATGGATTCATTTTCATGATGTCAAATTAGCAGCACCCTTTCACAATTGACCAAAATGACATACCCAGATACGAGGGAGGGTATTGTTAAGCTTTGTTAGAAATGTTTGCTTTTCTTCTAACGAGGAGCGCTCCTTGTATTGTTATACACGGTGGTACCGGTGACAAGATGCTAAATGGAAGCTTTTCTGGTTTGTTTTCCAGGTGTTGGAATGACCGAATGGTCTTTTGTTTTGCTAGTGATCTCTGGTTTCATTTCTTTATTTTTTGGAGTTTCGGTCCCAGTCGGTCATAAAGGACCCTCATGCTGCTTTCTCAGTGGACGCTGATGAATGTGATTGCATGTTTCTCAGAAGTTGCACTCTGTGCTGTCTTGGTGTTTTTGTGGTTTTCATTTTCATTTACTTGTCAAAGAGAGTTCCTTTGTAAAATGCGTTCAGTCAAATGACAAAGCCGGTATGTTAGTACGTGCTTCCTGGTATAATGCTTCTTATATATATTCGTGATGTCAGGCAATCAGTTTTTGGCATATACCATTATACTTTCAGATCCAAGATCTAATATATTTATTCATTATGTTCATAGGGTGATAATGTTGTATTCAGATTTGGCATATACCATTATACTTTCAGATCCAAGATCTAATATATTTATTCATTATGTTCATAGGGTGATAATGTTGTATTCACATTACTTGCATTCTATACATGACATGTAGTATACTTTGCTTCCTCCAGTCTACGTTTCATTGGCTGGGTAAACTCAGTAATGGAATAATCTTTTACCAAGAAACTCATAGCTGCTTGTAGGATAAGGGTATTTTGAAAAACGGTTGGGTTGCCAACATTGTGTTTTCACATGGTTCAAGAGACAGTCGACGTGTGGCTAAAGTATTTTCTAACAGATTTGATTGTAACAAAAAGAGCCACAACAGCGACCCCAATAGCATTTTTTAAAATTTTTGAATCTAAGATTGATGATGGAAATTTCACCCCAATCAATGTATATGCTCCAACTGAAGATCATGTTACTGACCAAGGTAACCTTTCGATCAATTTAAGGGCTCATTTCAGGGACAAACTTCACAATAACCTCATATTTGGAGGGGATTTCGACAATATATTGGCTCCCACACTGGATAAAAAGGTAGTAGAGCACAAACTATTTCAGCATATCACTCTCATTTACTTAACTTCATGGAAGAATTTAATCTTGTAGACATATGGATAATGAGAAATCCAGACACTTTTGTGCACCGTTGGTATTCTAGGCATCACTAAATCCAAAGCAGACTAGACCATTGGTTTGTCTCCATTTTTTCTGACCCCCATGTGACATCTTGTAAAATAAAACCATTAATTAAAACTTTTCATAGTTTAATATATCTCGAGCTTATATGTAGAGGCTTAAAAACAAAAGGTTGAGGATTTTGGAAATTCAATACTAGCCTATCGAAAAATGAAATATACATTGGCAAACTAAGAAAATTATTTCAATAGCTAGAAGTTTAATATTTCTATCTAGATAATAGAAACTTAAAATCAAATGTTATTAAATGTGTAATGAGATGGTTAACTATTTCTTACTCAAAAAGAAAAACGTTTGTGGAAAAAGCAAAAAAGAAAGAGACCTGAAAATTAGATTTTTAAAAAAAGATTTGCCCAGTGAGAAAACAAAACTAAAACTTAAGAGGTTCAATTAGAACCAGATGATATACATAATCAACAAGTGAAAGGCTTCTTGTTTAGATCCCATGCAAGATGGTGTGAACTGGGTATAAAGAGCACAAAATACTTTTTATCCCTGGAAAAGAGAAACTAGACTGTCCACATGCATTACGGAACTCCAGATTGCTGACAATAGAAATATAGATAATGGACAAGAAATTATCATAGAAGAACACACATTTTATGAAAAATTATAGTCCTATTATAAACATCTCCATCAAGAAAAATATGGTACATGTAGATACAATTACATTTTTGATGATCAAGACATCCCTAAATTATTACATGAAGAGAAAGTTAACTGTGAAGGACATAGTACCGGCTGCGAATGCAATGATCCTTTAAAAGAGTTCAAAAAACAGTAAAAGTCCTGGAAGCGAAGAATTTCCAGTTGCATTTTATAAATTCTGTTGGACATACATGGAACAGATATTACCTGCCTGCTTCAGTTGTGCCTTTAAAAGCAGAATACTTCCAATTGATCAAAGACTCTAATAAAAACCTAAGACCTTTTTCAAAATCACCAGTTGAAGAACTGGACACCATTATCATTGTAGAACATAGACTATAAAATAGTTCCAACGATTATGGCACTAAGCTTATTGAAATTTCTTACAAAACTTATTGATTCAGGTCAAACTGGCTCTGTTAAAGGCGGGTACATAGGATACAGTATAAGTCAAATTTCAGATATTATAACAAAAAAATAACTAATTTACGTGATATACCACGAATTTTTTTTTCTTATTGACGTTGAAAAATACTCTAATACTTTGTAAAGGGCTTATTTGGACAAAGTCTTATAAACTCCCAATTTTGGAGAGGATTTTAGAAAATTGATTAAAATTATGTATACTGGCATTAGTAGCTGCGTAATTCATGGTGGTTACACTTCGTCCTTTTTGTCCCTGCACAGAGGAGGTGTCATCAGGGATGCTTCCTGTCATTTTTTTTATAGTAGCTGTTGCACTTTTAGCCATTAATACTAGGACGAATCAAACTACAAAAGGCATTGCCATTGGGACCATAGAGATCAAATTCAGCTTGCTGATGATGTGACATATTTTGTTTCAAATGAAGAATTTGGAAAAGCATTGTTAAATTTCTTGCATAATATTGAAAACTACTGTGGCGTAAAAGTTGATTTAGATATAACTGAATGTATATAGATTGGCTGTAATTCTTCGAGGGAGCCAGGGGGTTTACCTGATAAATGGAATCAAGATAATTTTTTCACTATAGGAATAAACTTTCTCACTGATGGACAAGGTACATATACTCAAAAGTTTGAGGACAAATTCCAACAAATGTATGAAGTTTTCAACATTTTGAAAATGCGGGATTTATCATTAATTTGGAAAATACTTCTGATAAAATTTTTATGCATCTCTAAATTAGTTTACAGTGCCTTTACAATAAGTGCAAAAAGAGATTGATATGTTTATCTGGGAAACTGACATTCCTAAAGTTAAAAGAAAAGTTTTGAGAAGATTGTCATGCCGGTCTCAAGACACCATATTTTTAGGTAAAGGTCAAATCACTATTTATCACATCGGTCAAGTGGCTCCTCAGTGCCGAATATGTTAAGTGGAAGGATGTTATGTAATACTTTTTCCTTGTGTCAATATAAATGATTTTTTAAAAAGTCGATGCTCCATGGGTTCTCTCTGGACACCAATAGCACTATTATATGTTCATATATAACAAGTTTGAAACGTGTTCTATACCTATTTCTGTACGTAAAGAAATGCTTTGGTTAAATGCTAATATTGTGGTGCATAAAAACTCAGTTTTTATAGAATATGGTATGAAGTGGAATTAAACATATCAGTCATATTTAAAATGATAATTGTTTTATTGTCATACAAAAGTACAATAGACACAAAGTTACAAGCAATTCAATTCAAGATCATACATAGAATAATTGTGAAAACGCACTTGTTACATAAAATTGGCAATTTTAGATAAAGATTTATGTGAAATATGTGGAGATCATAGAGAAACAATAGTTAACAAACTTTTTTTTAATTCAGTTATCCAGCTATTAAAAAAAGTGCATAAACATAAGCCTCACATTTGCACAAGAAAATATAATATTTGGGCTGTTTGACACTCCCAACAAAACGACCGTAACTCAAGTATCTTGCTTGGAAAATATTATATTTATTCACACAGATCTGATTCTGAAAATATAAACTTGTTAATAAGGAAAAGTTATGTCTTTAAACACATAAGTGCAGTAAAATCAAGAACTTCACCATTTACGGCAACGTGGAAAACCTTACAAAAAGCAACTTTACTTAAATTGTCACACCTACAGCAGCTCGGTGCTTACGGCTTTGCATTAAAGCGCATTTGATTTGCGCTTGCAACATTGTGTCGATACTCCATTATGGAACCACAAGACACTAACTTGTAACATGTTTTGCATGCCTCTGGAAATTATGTCCAACATGGCTCATACAATCTATCAGCTTTGATCCATCCCCAGTCAGTGGGACATGGGAGCTGAGGATGTGCATTCAGATAAAGCCATGCTGATAGACTGCCCACTTAACATGCTGCTCAAGAGCTGCACAAGATAGTGGAATGCGCACTACTGAAGACCTTTTTTGCAAAAGTCATCTTTGTTGCTTTGTTTATGCTCCTACAAGTACTTGCACTGTCAACCATTAATATGAAGAACCTCTGAATGACATGCATGCTTTCCCCCGATATAAGCTTTGCTGGAGAAGAGAGACTAAGTTGGAGCATTGCAGTCCAAACAGTCCAAACAGCCCAAGCTGTTGTTTTAACATGTCCAGCAAAGAAAGATACATTATCGGATCCTGTCAAAGCAAGCAATATTGGGAGGGCACTCAACTAGTCTGGTCCAAGACTGAGAGCTATTTCATGGATTGCCAGATGGTAGAATTTTCCCTCTGCTAAATGTTATCCATAGCTTACCAATTTCGTTCACTTGCTGACTGACCATGATGAAAAGTACAACATCAGTGTCAACTGTTCGGATCAGTATTTTAATGTGACCATTTTGTGCAGCATGTAACACATGTACCAGTACACCATGTCTCTCATCCATCTTATCTAACTTTAATGAAGTAGAAAGTTGCCCCAGATCTCTAAATTGAGGAAGAGTGTCCGCCATACATTTGTTTCCACTGCCAAAGTCATGTTGCATACTATTTACAGGCCATTCTAGTGCCTCTGATTTTCCTCCTGACAAATGATACAGAGCTCCCAATTTCTCTTGGCATGTGTTTTCAATGTAATAAGAGTTATTGATTCATCAAGTCTGAACTTTTTTGTACATCGTGTATGTGCACTTTTCTGTCAATAGTAAAAGAGAAATAGAAAGACTTCAGGATATACAGTGAAATTTAGCTGATATTATGGTGCGATTCCCTTATAAATCCTCGCTCAGTTCAGGATGAAAGCCAGCTAACATTTTAAAAAAATAATAATAAATGAAAAAAATTGCCACTCAACACCTAGGCAACAGAGACATGCCATTTCAAATTGGACCACCAATAACACTGAAATAATGTGTCAATCTTGCTGACAAAAAAACAACAAAAAAACATAAAGTTAAAAGGATAAACAATAGAGAAGTTCCAACAGGTAAGCTTGACCTGAAGACACCAGAGCAACCAGAATGGAACTTGACATTCGCGTTGAGGAAAAAAAAACGACCGAGATTAAAGAAAAAAGAAAGAGAAATATTAGGATAAGTTGGCTTGTCCTATATCTGTCATTTGAAAGAAAAACTGGTTTTGGGTTCACAACCTGATTCATTCTGTTTACATAACATTTCACTTTTTTGAAAAAAAATACCCCCCCCCCAAAGGACTGTACCTGAATTTCTGCCAGACAGGTACCTGTCGAAACGGAGAGCAAATTTGATCCACCTGAACTTATTTTGGGTTCCTAACCTGATTCATTCTGTATTCATAACATTGCCCTTTTTTTTGGAAAAAAATCCCCCCCCCCCCACAAAAAAAGGACTGTACCTGAATTTCTGCCAGACAGGTACCAGTCGAAACGGAGAACAAATTTGACCCTTGTATCAGGAACTTGTTGGTATGGAACTTTGTTCCACCTGAACTTATTTAACCGCACGCAATGCCAAAGAAAAAAAAGGAAAAAAGAAAACCAAAACAATAAACCAAAAAAAGAAAAGAAACAGAAACAAAAAAAAAATAAAAAACACACAAAAAAACCAACAAAACAAAAAACACACACAAAAAAGAACAAAAATAAAAAAGGACCCCCCCCAAAAAAAAGAAAAAAAAAACAAAGAAATGCGAGAAAGCACAGACACAATAAGATTTTACTTGACCAATTGTAAGAAACTGTTAGACAAAAAAAGCCAAAGTTACAATTTCCAGTATGAAGTCAAAGCCAATTTCATACAAAAACGAGAAACCAGAGTAACAGAACCTTTCCTGTACTCTACCAAAGCCACATTTGATGGCTAGACTCCATAGTCGGTACACTGCTTGTCTAGTAATGTTACATTTAAAGCCACTATCACGTGTGACTAACAAAGCTTCTACAGAGCAGTTTTCACACTAATGCCACGGCCTTCAATGTATATACATAAGTGTACATGTATGTCACTTCTTGCTTTGCATGGCTGCACATGGCTTGCTCTTTTTACAGGTCAGGTAACCAAGAATACTACCACAATTGTACTAAACCACGATTGAAAAAAAAAAAACCCAACCAAATGTCGTCACACGTGGCACTTTCTTTCACAACCTAATCTGGGTAAAAAGGTACACACGAAGCCACTGCGCGTGCGTAACGCAGCAAATTTTCATTTGGCTCTGTATCCCAATATATTGTGCATTAACTATTCTACATGTGTACCAAGTTTCTTGCTTTTTTTATCAAGTTAGATTCAAGCTCTTTAAGTGCAAGATATTTGTGCAACAATGAAACATGCCACCTGACTAAAGAATGTTGAGAACAAAAACGTTTGGTACATCCCGTGCCACAGTTATACCTTCTTGTGGATTGGGGTGGGGTGGGGGAATTTGAAATTGGCACGACCTTAGATAAGCTACGTCACGTCTTGCACTCCAAATGCGTAACACTTACGTTGCCAGCAACTTAGAAACAAGCGTTTTCATCCGTAAAATATTCCAGATCAATACCAAAATGCCTCTGGTACTCATAGCCTCGGCCATGTGACCTCTCCAAGGGTAAAAATGTTGAGTGCGCAAAGAGTTGGAAGGTGAAGAGACTGTGGAGCGCTTATCATTATTTCTTTGAAGCGTAGTATATAGCATACTCAAATTTGCATAAAGGCCGCTAATCAAACCTTGGTCGCAATCTTCCACATTAACGACAAATGTGCCTGAGATCTCCCAGACTACCTTTCAATATGGACACAATGGGTGCATTGGAAATTGTACACTGACCCAAGTAAAATCCATCAGCGTGACCCACAATCCAGGCAATACTTGTGCTGAAATGGCAGAACATTAAAGCTGGGGGAGGCAAAAAGTACAAAGATTTGGGTGTATTTATAAACCTCTTGGGAACGAGGTTCAGTCAGTAGCGTGAGGGTCTCCAATTTTATTCAGTGCGGTCTTATCATCTTTGACAGCCAGAAGATACCTGGTGTCGTCATGAGAGTTCTCGTCAAAGCCTCTCCCTCTGCATCTGTTGGCTATACTACTGAACACGTAGGTCTTTAATCGATTTACTCTTATAGCACATATTCAATATGGAGGGTATTTGAACTGAATAGCCATCTTTTTCTTGCGATGGTTGAAGATGCAAGTCTATTCAAAGGCATGATGTAGATCAAATGAGTCACCTTTATGTCCCAAGTGGCTTTTCTTTTGACTCAAGACGTAGTTCTCGCCGCATTAACATCGATTGGGAATGTGTTATTCAGGGATATCTTCGCGATTATTCATGGATTTGAACCACAAAAGGTTAGGTTCAAATTAAACTAGAAAAAAATAATTTATATGTTTAGAACAATAAAACTACCAGTAACAGTTGTAATAATCTTTCTTGGAATCAGTGTTGTAGATATAAATATTTAGAATTTGAAAAGTCCCTGCTTAGCACAATTTCAGACGCTACAGTCTTTCTCAATATTCATATTGTGTGTCGATACAATAGAATTTAAAAGGCACTAAATATCTAAAGGCGCAAGATCGTTTTTAAAATCCTTTAAGTAAATTTAAGCGTCATGACCTTTGTTCATTATTCAATAAGGGAAAACTGGTGAATAATTCCTGTGCAGATATTAAAATGCAATATCATTCCACTAAATATATATTTAAAGTTATTAAAGATAAAGAAATGTAGATACTCATGTTTGCATGGTTGTCAATGGTGGGGATTTGGTTAAACATCCTTCAGATGCAGAATGGTCAATATTATACAATTGTTAGAAACACTATGAAATTTAAAATGCTAAACTTAAAGTAATTTAAGATGCTATGATTGTCTACAAAAAATTCACTGCATGAAAAATAATCATTACTTTGTAAATAAAAGTTGGGATGGCTTCTTTACGAAAGTGTTGGCAAAAGTGGTTTATTCTCTCTGCCATTAAATTTCAAAATCAAGGTAATTAAAAATGCAGCTTTTGATATTCTTTTATAAGAAGCACTTTGATCAGTAAAATATGTCTGTCCTAGCTGTAAACTATTCAAGAGTCAAAATACTGAATGTGTTTTATCAGATGCACAATTTAACTTAAAAGTGTACCTTCATGTCCACTTTGTTTTTATGTGATCAGTGTCAAATAAAAATCTTCATAAAAATAACGTCAGGCGATAGAAAGCAAAGGAGATAAGAAAGACGAAAGAAAGAAAGAAAGAAAGAGAGAAAGAAAGAAAGAAAGAGAGGGAGAAAGAAAGAAAGAAAGAAAGAAAGAAAGAAAGAAAGAAAGAAAGAAAGAAAAAAAGAAAGAAAGAAAGAAAGAAAAGATGCTTATGGAACGTATAAAGCTTGTTGGGATACAGATATAAGCGGGCTCTTTTTGACAGAAGAATATTAAATGAAACTGCTATGTGGTCAAAATTGAATGATGATGATGATGATGATGATGATGATGATGATGATGGTGATGATGGTGATGATGATGATGATGATGATGATGATGATGATGATGATGATGATGATGATGATGATAACAAGAGTAATGAATTGAGCATAAAACTATGGTCATGGGTGATATTGGCACTGTTCAAATTCAAAGACAGGGCTCTAATCATATCACGGGCATTTCTTTCAAAGGGCTATGATATAACACTTTATGAACTGTGTAATAATAAGAAAAAAAGAAAGGATTGTTCAGGTTTTTTTGCTTGTTGAAAATTACACTAGGTAATTCACTTTCTTTTTGTAACGCGAGATGCATCTTGCTTGGATCTTTGTGTGGTCGAATGCTATCGCCGTCTCGCGGATATATTGCTTTAAGTACTCATTTCCAGAGAATGAATCCACGTTATATGCTTCAAAGCAGTAGTATCTGACGTTTAAATGGCCAAGTCGTGCATGTGAATGTTGCTGAATATGGTCATCCGTTGCAACGGAGAGACGCCTGACGTATTGATAACAAGGCATGTACTGATTTCTGGCATCCTTGATAACACGTTGGTTTCATATCAAAACATTTGATACTGAAGAATGCATCTGCTTGGTCTTGACTGCAGTTTTGTGTGGATGGTATACAGTAACGTAATAGTTGTTGGTACATGTTAATTCATTTTATTTCAGTTGATATCCAAGATATAGCCCAGATAAGTCTGGATACGACGCCCCTGGATCTAACCCTGCAGGTTATTACATCATTGTGCTTTTAATATGATAAGCACCTGTTATTTATTTGAACATCCTTTCGCCCCCCCCCCCCCCCCCAAATATGATAGCTGTGAGTATTCCAAGGTTTACTTCTGAAATATCACAATTTCTGGGGAAGCATGTATAGGCAAATGAATGGACAACTTGCTTTGAAATTACAGCGAGTAATACCACCTACAGAGTCAACCCAAGGGTGTCTTCTCTACTCGATCTGGGCAGCAGACGAAGCTGTCTGCCTAGCGAGCCGCAGCGCACCTGGGCACCATTGCAATATTGCATATATGTGTATGTGTGTGTGTGTGTGTGTGTGAGAGAGAGAGAGAGAGAGAGAGACAGAGACAGAGAGAGAGAGAGAGAGAGGAAATGGGGAAGACGCTTTTGGCATGTTCGGATGAGTGCCCCCACGATACAGCTGCATTACATGGGATGCGTGGAAACAACACGCTTGTGAATGTGGCAGTGTTGCCTTATGTGACTTAGTTTTTGAACTGGTACTTGGCAAATGGCATTCCAATAATAGCAAGCTGGTATGCGGTATATGTAATGGGGCGGGACTAGGTTGGTACAAATTGAAAATTCAAATTACAAAAGTTGGCATTCAACTTTTGGGGAAAGGTCAGGTTTGCCTGTATGCAATAACATTTACAGAATAATATTTGTGGGTACGATATCAGAGTTAGAGGTATTATTGACTTAATATCCACATACGAAATACAATAGTTGACCAATAACCTTAAAAAATCGATCAAAGTCACGCAAATTCGATAACAATGTGGCTCATGGAGAGTGCAGTCAGTATGTGCAGTAAAAAAGTCACAACAAATATTTCCCAGTGGATAACAAAATTCACTTAGATGGTCCATTATTTTTGCATATGCTGCCAAAGTCGCTGATGTGAGGACTTACCCTGGCTCAAAAAAGAAGATCCATGGTCATATGGAACGTCACACGCCAATCTTCTTTCATTCTTGTGACTTTTTATCAATGTTTTATTTGTTTTGGAGGGAAATCAAAAGGGTCTGTGTAAATCTGTGGCCAGTCACTTTAATGCTGCATATAACACATGGTGGTACCCTCAATCCTTAGTTGATGTCAAAAGGTACCAATATGTCTGTGTGTTTCTCTTTCTAATTAAAAAAAAAAATTGTTTTTGGTTGCAATTTTTTACTTCTCCAAAGTTGCTCATTAAATCTTCGCTGAAATAGATGGTAATGTATTAACTCAATTTTGGGTTAACATTTTACTTAGTAACGGGCTGTTATTACCTGTATTTTCTCAATTTGGGATAGCATTCAACTTAGTAACCGAGCTCTTACCACCTGACAGCTGTTGATTTTTTAAATATTGCATTGATCAGTCAGAAATCATTTACCGGATCTTTTTAGACTTGGTGGGGATACACTATCGGCCCGATTTTTCTTCATTTTCAGGCACATGTTAAAGAGGCCACTTCTCTGAACTGTTTTATTTTATACGTTAGAAGCTTCAGTGGCACAGCACAAAGCCCATAACCGTTAACGTACTCATAGCAATAGCCCTTATCTTATGCTCAAGATCAAAAGACATTGGTAAGGTTCTCAAGTTACGCGCCTGGAAAATCAATTAGCAAGCAATATGTACATTTCCAGAAAGTTCAAAGTGTGTAAATTATCTAACGGGTCGAATTGTGCAAATGTAGTAATGGATTTATATTGAGACACAGCTTGTTTAATCAGAAATGACTTTCAAAATGAAGTTTACATACTCTAAAAATCTGTGATGCATGTGCTTCTTAATGTGTACTTTGCATGAACTCATTTCAATACTGATCAGTTAATGACAGAAAAAAAACAAACAAACAACATATATATATATATATATATATATATATATATATATATATATATATATATATATTCACACATACACAACCGACAAATGTGCCAACCATTACCAGTCTGCATGCAAATTCAGCTGAGCACAGCAATGTCACGGTCCACGTATTTTGTTATACACACCTACTCCACGTACTAATTCCCTTTTTTAGTTTGCACTTTGCTTTGAATGCTTCACAGGCACAAGAGCCAAAAATAAACCAGGGTTTACATTTCGACACGTGCATTATATGGCCATAGGAAACAAGCTACGTTTCTTTTCATTTTTCTCTTTTTGACCTCATGGCCGAATTGACTTATCTGCCTCTCGTTTCAAGTAGTACTCATGAATTGCAATCTGAAATCGCCACTCCCCCTCCCCCCCCTCGAAAATTTCCGGATGAACTCCTGTCCTTCATCTGGTTGATTGCGTGATATCGTTCTTTAAATGTTTCATTATATGAGTTTAAATGCGCATTTGATCGTACGGCGAGAACAGTGCATCTTGTTTCGCGGACACTACTAGTGCTAAATTTCATGTAACTTTTTAGGGCCACGTTTCGGACTCAGTCAACAGCTTACCTCGGCGGGCCGTGAACAGGTCTATTATCTTCTCTGTGAATTAAGGCATGCTGGCACTTGAACTTTCTTTGTCTTACAAGAAACATGAATCTAGCTGCCTTATTGTAAGTTAGAGGAGTTCGTTTTCAAGAGTTCCATTTAGTTGCAATAGGTACTAAAATAGTAACAATATTTACTACATCTATCCTGTTGCATATTTTGGGGGTTCTCATGGAGTACAAATTCAAAATTTAAAAACAAAAAACCCCCAAAAACTTATAGAAGTATGCCATCTGCGCAGTGGGAACGTTTCGTTGAAAAAATGTTTTATTTTCAGATATATTGTGTGCTTAGGTGTATTTGACATATCTTAGGTAATTTGAGCAGCACATACCAATATATATATATATATAGTTCCAGGTAGTATCTAAAATGTGATAAAGTCAAGTATTGTGCCCTTAGTCATCCCCCTTGTCCTGCCACTGCATCGTGTTTTTCGTGGGTCATGTCATCACCGGTACAACGGTCACTATTTGCACCTGAAATGACCTCATGGATGCACTACAGCACAAATGTAGATTTTTCCCATTAACACACATTACAGGTACAATTTATCGAGGAATTTAACAAAACTCCGTCAACACAAACACTACTATCAATTATAAACACAGATAAATGATTACGACAAGAAAAGCCATATCAGTATATATAATTGACAAGAAAGACAGATGGAGGTCAGATTTTCTTAGCAGTCTATAAAAGCCTCCTTAGACGCCATCATGACAATTTTGGTGCCAAGTGCGACACAGTATTGGCTGAGGTACACATAATAGGTACCATAACAAAATCTGTAGGGTTGTACTACAGGCCACCTGGTGGCAATGAAACAAACCTGACAGGGCCATATTATTCTTTAAACACGGTTAGTTAAAAAACAAAACAAAACAAATTGTATGGGGGATGGGGTGGGGGTGGGGTGAATATCTTAGACATTCCATGGCAGACATGGGCGCAGTTTAATATTAACAGTATACGTGCAATGCAGCTTCTTATCTTATTAAACGAAATAGGTCTGGAGTAAGTAGTAATAGAACCCACAAGTTCAATTACCACAAGTAGTTCCAACCTCGACCTATTCTTTATTTCCGACGGTACACTTGTTGAGCGATCTATTGTTTTCCCTGGAATCATCGACCACGATATTGTACTAATTAAGTCTCAGATTAAGCCGCATAGAATCAAAATCCCTTCCAGAAAAGTATTTATGTACAAAAGGACCACTTTATCCACCTTGAAAGAGAATCTAGAATATTGTTTAGCTGAAGTATTATCTTCATATTGTACTGAGGTGCTGCAGAATCGTTTCCAAACAAATTTACAGTATCCCATGTACACTCAGATCCCACATATGATGGTATCAAGTGAGAGACGTTAACCCATGTTATCAGAAGAGACATCTATTTGAAACAAAGATATTTTAACAAATCAAAGAAGTCAAAGAGTATGGTTGCCTGGGCTAACGACAAAAAGTTACAGAATTTAAAAAAAAAACTAATAATTCAGTTTAGGATTACATTATGGATCTAATTGGCCGAAACCTCAAAACAAACGACAATAACACCTTTTAGAGGTACAGCAGGTGCCGCCTCCGGTGGGACATAAACAGTATCTCCTCCCTATAAATCCAAGTAGGTCTATCATCTAATGTCACAGCTTATGCTTAAGCATGTAACTCACATTTTTCTTCATACTTACGTCTGGATGGCGCAAGTCATATGTCGACAATAAGTGGCCCTCCTCTCCCATATGTATGTATGTATGTATGTATATACATATATACATATATATATGCACACACACACACACATATACATATATATATATATATATATATATATATATATATATATATATATATATATAATACCGCTGAACTAAGTGCAGCTGTAGTACTTAAGGGCATTTATCCCAAGAAAGCTGCGGGTCTGGACCAAATATCAGCGGGAGTCCAAAACAAATTAACAAACAGGCTAACTCCAATCCACAGTATATGATACTTAACAGTCCGCTAAAATCTCTCTGCCTCCCTAAGGGTTAGGCAATTGCTCACATTCTCTTTCTCTCTCTCTCTCTCTCTGTGTACATATATATATATATATATATATATATATATATATATATATATATATATATATATATATATATATATCAAGCAAAATAGTTACAACCAACTACAGAGTAGTCTTCCTAACAACCAGTAGTTGTCAGCTATTAGGGCCTATTATCTATAGTCATAATAATAAAGCACTAACAAAATGATGGTATCTTTGAAATAATCAACACAGTTAATGTCCAAATCCTTTATGTGAAAGCCTGCTTGTTTATACGATTGACAGGATCGCATACCCTCTGGACAAACAAAAACATATAGACATGGTGATAATGAGTTTTAGTAAGGCTGTCGACAAAGGTTCCCGCAGTAGATTGCAGTACAAGTTATACCATTATGGAATCCAAGTTTCTCTACTAACCTCCCTCAGACACTTCATTACCCATCGAAAGCAGCAGCTGGTCTTGGAATGTGTTCCTTCTGAAGTAGCCGATGTGTGCTCTGGTATATATTGTTGCTTTCATTGTATATCAGTCATATCCGGAAATGAAATTTCTTTCTTCACATTGGTATTGGAAGAGAAATGTTGATGCTTTGGCAAGTCTGAAATCTCTTTGCTGTCATTGTTGAGTTTGGAATTAATGAATAGGGATCATGTTTTTCTGTGCTATTTGAAAATTACTTCATTGGCTATGTTGTGCTGTGGGCTTTGTTCTCCGACTCATAGTTATAGTGGAGGTAGAGTTTGTTTATAATGTTCCAGATTCATAAATTTCACAAAAAACGATGTAGGCCTACTTCACTCTTTTGCTGTAAACTTAGCAGACTGACAAGTCGGGAGAACTAAAAGGTGATAGGCCTAACTGGCTTCTTTTTATTTTTGGCAGAAGTAATGAAATTTGTGTTTTGGATAGTTAGACCTACAGATTTTGGAAAAGAACTAGTGTCTGCAGTTAATGATGAATATTTCTAAGGTTGAGAGAACCGGTTTAAAACCACCAGTTGCCTTTTATGGGTGACTGCCTGTCTCAAGTCAGGAGTGAAATTTCTTTCTTCACATTGGTATTGGAAGAGAAATGTTGATGCTTTGGCAAGTCTGAAATCTCTTTTCTGTCATTGTTGGGTTTGAAATTAATGAATAGGGATCATGTTTTTCTGTGCTATTTCAGTAAATTCAGCATCATCTTGTAGAACTAGAATCTTCTCAGCTATTTGCTTATGACCGCTGCTACCGTCCGAATAATTTGAGGTACATACAACTTATTGCTCTCCCTTTTTTTTTTTATTTATTTATTTTTTTTTTTTTTACAAATTTTACAGCACCCCAGGACAATGATTCTGTGGAATAAACTGCGGTCCTAAATTGTTCTCTCGCTACTTCAGACATTTGAATCAAACATAACCGACCTTGATTTAGCGGTGCTAGATTTGTTCCAGCGCCACTATTACTGAAGTGTCAGAGCCCCCCCTCCCCCCGCACCTTACCCCATTTAGATGGTCGTGTAAAACGGCTATTAAAGTAATTAATTTCTGTGTGTTTGTGTGATTAGTGAATTGAACTTTTCCGGGTTCCTAGAGCCTTTTTGCAAGTTATTAGAAAACAACTTCAGTGCTCCATGGTACTGCATGTGCATAGTGGAGTCTTCTCTCCACTGGACATTTTAGATATCTTTATTTATTTTCTTATTTGCTAATTTATAGGTACTGATACTTAACCTAGTACTAGTTTTCCTTGCCTCAGCATGAGTCACAACACGAGCTTTTTGACCTGTGCATGTCTGCGATTCAACCTACCTCTCTACTTTGTATAGACTGTGAAACAATCGTTTTTTGATAATTGTATTTGACAAGATGCTGCCATAGTTATTCCACAGATGTTGTAAATCAATAACATAAAAGATATATTTTGTCATCTAAATCCAGATACTTTTCTTTTCAAATAGAACGTGATAGTATATAAATGGGCATCACATAATGAACTGTCAGGCAGTGCCTCTTATATCTCGGACCTCAAAAGAAGTACATGTTCCAGCAACAAAATTTATGGGTAGATTGCACAAATATTTTGCTAGCGAGACTGAACAGATACATGCTGAAGTATTATATTTTTTCAAACATGAAACCAATTGTTTTCAGAGAGGGTCGGCATGAAAAACATGTCTTACGACAGGTCATCATGTTCCCATCACTTTGCACGAATGAGCTTTTGAACGTCTTTTGCTACTATTAACGGGCGTTTCCAGCGGATTTATTGCCTGGCTTGCACTGCATGAACCAAGGTCATTGCGGATGGCTGCAGCAGCCGACTTTTTATAACTGCAATAGGATGATCCAGGTACCTGTTGCGCAACAAAAAAATAAACGCAGTGTGAAAAACGACTCTTGATTGAACTCGAAACATTATCGACATGAGCCATGGCCACCGCTGTTCGTTTACAGCGAGCTGTGTTCAGTGTATGTTTGCCAGTGTGAGTTTTGCACGGCTTGTTTGTAAAATGCGAATATAAATGTAGTGGGGAAATGAGCGGCGAGGGCAGACATGATTGACGGGTAGAGATCAGGTGGCAATGCCACCTGCAGACATAGAGAGAGGGAGAGAGAGAAACAATCCATGTCACGTTTCATGATAGGGACATTTCATCGATCATGAGCATTCAAACGTTGCCAGCAAAGAGATATGTGACACAAGAAACAGCAATGGGCATAACAAAAGGAAGGAAAAGAAAATGATGTAAATTGTTGGTGATTTACACGCAGACTGTTTGGATGCTACATGGGACAGAAATAAGAGCGATCATGACTGAAAGGCTGCAACAGCTAAATGTTTTGTATCCCATTGCAGCAAAAGACAGATTGTACCATTAATTTTCAAAACAAAAGTTGGTAATCGGTGTCTTTTAATTTTAAGATTGCAAATATTTTAAGCAGTTTTAGCCCGTTTATTTCATCCATGATTTAATGAAACCTTTCAAGACCAACACAATTGATAATAGATAAGCGTGTGACCTATGTAATCCAGTTGATGACTATAAACATAACAACATTCACGCAGAGGCACTCCTAAACGGCTTAATATTTACCGAAAATATGCGGCGCGCAGAGGCTGAGCCAACATAGACATGCGCTGCTAACGCAGCACAATATACATAAACAACCATATACATCATTATTATATATGATACAGTAGAAGGCTGATCATCGTTTTCGACGTTACAGATCTAGCTTTGAATGAATTGATTGAAGCGATTACAAACTGTAGCTCTTTATGATACATAGTTTGAAAGTTGAATAAAAGAAAGAAAGAAAAGGTGTGTGCCAATCATTTCCATCCTTGAACGCCAATTCTGATTGATATACACACGTTTATTTCAAATATACAATTGGATACCATTCGATCTCCAGAGCATAGAATGTTTCGTTGCAGTAAAAGGGAATCCTAAAAAGGGATATTGGATTCACCTCGATTCTGTCTGTGTACTTATAAAAGAAAGTATGACAGAGAAAGACGCGAGAGAGAGAGAGAGAGAGAGAGAGAGAGAGAGAGAGAGAGAGAGAGAGAGAGAGAGAGAGAGAGAGAGAGAGAGAGAGAGAGATGTTTGCTTTCAGACATACTAATATTTACTCTCCGTCAAACCGAAGGAGTCGATGGGTGCATATGCGGATAAAAGCGGGGATAAATTGTAAGGAATGTAATTAAGCAATCATTATCGACAGTCAGCTTGGACAGAAAGCTGGTAGATTGGTAAGTAGTCGTTTATTTCCTTTGCCTTGTTTGATGGTCCGAGTTTTTTAAGTAATGTAAGTGAAGGAAAACTTGTATCAGATCTGATTTTTATCTCTTCCTTGCTCAATTGGGTCACTTTGCTTTGTTGTGGCATCGATCCAGTTCTCCTCTTAGCCCAGGGGGTCTAGCATGCTTATATCAACCTTCATTACCTTTGTGCTGTGGAGTTTCCAAATTAAGACCGCATAGAGGAGAAAAAAGTAGTGGTCTTAAAAGGGTGTGACCTTATTTTAAAAAGGATAAGCAAAAATGCGCTTGCAAATAGTGTATGTGCGTGAAATGCATGAGTGAACATGAGGAACAATAAAAAGTGCTGCAAACTTTGATAAATTTGAATAAAGTATGTATTCCACTATTGACTGAGCATTTCATAATTTAAGTATGTAAAGCACTAAGTGTGACTGAAAAACTTTCTTATCAGAATTTTTTCATACAAAGTGTGTCTCTGGTTTCTGTGGTCAGTTTTTAGGGAAAATGAACAGTGCCTAGTGTATTTCTTTGTAAAATACCTGCACCCTTGCAGGACATCAGGCAAGGCCACTGGGGCGTGACTTCTTTTTTCGGCTATTGACAGGCCAATTAAGCCATTGTTCTTGTATACTCGCACATGGGGTATTGTTGGTCTTAATTTACAATTTTTTCTCTACGGAAATGGCCTGAATTCAAGATTCTTTTCTACATTGTTTTGTGGGTTCAGCGATGATATTTCAATTATGTAAGAGTAAAACCTGTGGTGACTCGCTATTGAATAAATGCTTCTCATGTTGTAGAAGTACGATATTTTTTAAGTTTCAACTTTTGCTTTTCTACAAACTGCAACCAGGTGTGAATTAAAAAACCAAACACTTAAAGTAAAAAAAAAAAAAAAAAAAAAAGAAGAAGAAGAAGAAGAAGAAGAAGAAGAAGAAGAAGAAGAAGAAGAAGAAGAAGAAGAAGAAGAAGGAGGAGGTTTCGGCCATCTCAGCAATGCTATATAGGTACAAAGAAAAACGTTCTTCATAAAAACTCTGCTTTTCAATGGTGCTTTGTAGTTCTGATTATCGTCTACTGCATGTATTACATGTATTTATGAAAGGTCCATAAGAGAAACTTTTTATATTCGTAAATATTTGATCATTCAATAATACTACAATAATACAACCATAAAAAATCGAAAATCGAAATTGATTCATCTGCACCAGCTGGATTTCAGAGTATCTTATAGCATACTCATTGAAATTATAACAAACCAGCTTACACTTAATAAAGTAATTAGTAACCATGACGTTAATTTAGAGTATTTTGACACCTTTCGCAGCTTCATGCAAAGCTAAATATTCTGAATATTAATGTAACACAGCCAATAAACCTAAGTTACCTTCCATTTCTGTATATCAGATATGTTTACTGAATATGTTTTGCGAGTTTTAGACGACATACGCCTTCATAAAAATATATTTCATCAAAAAAAAAAAAAAATTAGACCACTCCCTATTTTTCAGTCAGAAAGAGTGAATAGCATATACTTTTGACAATGTTTACTTGTTATACTCAGTACTTATTCTTCTACGCGTCCATATGTTTACATTGTAACTATTTTCATATGGTGTCCTCATAGCTTTTGTGACTTAATGTGCTGCCCTATTGTCTTGCAAAGAGCAATTGAACAATTGGCTAGAAATCAACGTCCCGAATTGTGATTAATAGATCTATAATAACATTAGTGCTAGGAGAATACATTTGAAGCGATGCAGCCAATTCCAATTTCCCAATAAGCTGTCTGTTTGTATAAAATGAATTAATATTCTCGCACTCAGAGTAAAGCTTGGGGTTAATTCTTTTGCTCACAATTGTCTTCACTTTTTCCTTTTCTAAACGGAATCAATATATACCGCAGGTGGTCATTTACTTGTTTAACACCAGTCTCAACACCACGCTTATTTCGAAAAGTAGACCAGATATTTTGTGAGCGTATATTGTGCTTGCAGAGCTTGCAGGGAAAGTACTTGGTATATTTAACGCCGTGTAACGGTTTTCATATCAGAAAGTGTAAAAGTACCCACTTAAGTGAAAGTAAAAAAGAAAATGAGAGTGTAGTTCATAGACTGGAACGAACCCCTACCAAGTGAGATTGGTCCATTGTCAAAAGTCCATGCATACAACGGTTGGCTATTCCCATAAAAAAATATAATGCATAGCAAATATCTGCAATGAATAACAACACGTTAGTCTGAACGTCTTTGCAATGTAAAAAGTTTGCCGATGAACCACAGGGGAACAACTGTTGTCAGCGATCATGTATTGCGGTCCTAACAGGTCAAATTTAACAGTGCAAAACACACAGACCTGCTGTTTGCGAAAGAAATTGAAGGGAAGGAAGAACCCAGTCGTAAAGCCATCGTTAGTTAGCGGGCGACGGACTCATTTAGTGCTGTAGTAGATTAAACTGTAAACATATTGGCTTTTATATTAAAAAAAAAAAAAAAAAGTCCTCAAGACAATTCACCAGTCCTGCAAAGATCAGAATATATAAACTGTAAAATATATCACACAATAAAACAAAGTAAGGATGAAAGTTATACAATTCCGCCAAAGTTACAGGTAGAAAGCTTTTAAGGGGAAAAATGGCTCAAGCTGCATAGTAAATTGCACTGGATTCAAATCATCATGCCTGTTGTGCCCCAGGATGGGATGCCTTATGTGTTGGCACATTGATTTTTTTTGGGGGGGGGGGGGGTAATTTCGCCATTAGAAACTGAGAAACAGCTCGTGGTTATGATTGGTATATAAAAGAATCTCATAATATTGTAAAACACATTTCATTGGTGTTGGCTGCAAAGTTAACCAGAAAGTAATTCATAATTTATATGACATGAAGAGGTTAATGCCTGGCCTGTGATCGTCTTTGTGTGAGCACAAGTATTCTTACATTTTATTATTGAACAATATCTGGTTGTTTTTAGGACAAAGGGTGCCACCATCAATCAAAATTATATTTTGGGAACAGAAACAATGTACATAGGAGATAGTACCGCTCCCTATTAATTTCGATTTCGTAGCTTGTATATACAGAGAAATCAAAAGTATATTAAGGTTTTAGCTCACACGTATTGTACCTCCTGTCGTGCAATAACTGTTTATTTATTTCACAAAAGGTGACAAGTGACGCATGTTAAGCGAAAAAAAAAAAAAAAATTAAATGTCTACGACAACGACAACAAAAAATGATGATGATAATGATTATCATAATTAATAGAAGAAGAAGAAGAAGAAGAAGAAGAAGAAGAAGAAGAAGAAGAAGAAGAAGAAGAAGGAGGAGGAGGAGGAGGAGGAGGAGGAGGAGGAGGAGGAGAAGAAGAAGAAGAAGAGGAAGAGGAAGAGGAAGAGGAAGAGGAAGAGGAAGAGGAAGAGGAAGAGGAAGAAGAAGAAGAAGAAGAAGAAGAAGAAGAAGAAGAAGAAGAAGAAGAAGAAGAAGAAGAAGAAGAAGAAGAAGAAGAAGAAGAAGAAGAAGAAGAAGAAGAAGAAGAAGAAGAAGAAGAAGAAGAAGAAGAAGAAGAAGAAGAAGAAGAAGAAGAAGAAGAAGAAGAAGAAGAAGAAGAAGCTTTTCTATGTAGGCTATTATTGACGCAGACTCACAACAATATGTTGATGTTACAGCTTAAGAACAGGCTGGCTTTCATAAAGCTTAATGAATATTTTCCGGCATGGAATTGTAGTATTGGTAAATGCTGTTAGTCAGTTTTGGTAAATACAGCACGGAGATAACTGTAGGTAGTCTGTCGGTCTCTCCTTTTATTTGAAGGTACAACAATCACTCCATTGATTGATACCCCTCTTTTTATCAAGTGTATTTGTTTATTAACTGCACATCTGATTAGGTTTAAAAGCAAATCTATTTACTGTCAAATATTCCACATTCTACAGGTTAGTATGTACATACATGTAAACAATTTTTTCACGTAAGCCAAAACGTCTAGATCTGATTAACAAAAATGCTGTGCAGATATCTTCTTTCTGGAAACATTTTTCCCAACTGACACTGTACTCCTCATTGCTATAGCTCAAGGTCATAGAAGACCCTGGACACTCGAAGAAAACTGTTTGCTGACAATTAATGAACAATGCATAATTTTTTTTTGTTTTGTTTTTTTCACTGACATATATTGCAAGATATGCGGTACATGCCATGGTAGACGTTATATAAGTGTGGTTCTAAGCTGAAACTGGTCCCCTTCCCTTCACGTTTCAGCACATTGACAGCTCACTGCCATTTAACATTATGCTCGTCAATATCCGTGTAAATATCTCTGACGCACTATGGAATGAACCCCGGAGCGAAGGTGTCCCATTGTACAGTGATAGATTTCTTCAAAAATATTACCTTATATAATTATACGTTTTATTCACTGGACCCTATTATCACACAAAACCAAAGCCTTACCAGCCTCTGTCTTTTCCTCTGATTATCTATGTTTTATAATTTCTCCGTGCTTTTTTAAATGCTGTGTGTAACATTTGCATGCGGATAAAACATGAAGAGAGGACTGTGACAACTCAGTGGTAACCTGACCTAACATGCAGAGACTGAAGTGGTCCTGTCGACGTCAGGATAATATCAAGGTCACCTTTGTCAGAGACCACCATCACTGTTGCAAACTTGCATATACCCCGTGACCGATCTCTCCGATTTTTGATTATTTGTTGAAAGTCAGAAAATGACAGCACCACTATGTGCTGATCAAATTTGTTGGAGGTCAAGTCTGTGTACATTCCCAATAAGGCTGAAGAGGATCCAACTTACTGCTTGGCAGAAAAGACAAGAATTATAGCAAAAACAAACACACAATGTGTTGAACGCGAAAAAATAATAACAACGCCACCTGTTAAATGAATTAAGATGCAGAGGTCCAAGCAAGTAGCCCTTTGCAATTTCAAAGCAATTCTACTGGCATCTTTGGAGACCAGGAATTTCTAAAGGTTTTTTCATCAAATGAATAGACAATTTTCATAATTCTAAACATCACTTGAGAATCCAAGATACATCCCCTGCAAACCTGAAGTAAATCTGGTTGAGAATTTTGGAGTCACAAATGTGATGTAACATAGCATTGGCCATATACTTGCTTTGTAATTAATGATAATGTATGCATCAAATGCTAAGTACTCAAACTAAAAAATTCATTAAAAGTAGAAATACAACATATCATCTTGTAGGGATTAGGTTAATTTGATCTTTCGACATGCTACACTTCCACCAAGCTTAGGAAAAACGCAAGTGACAATTTTACAGAAGAAGACGAAAATTGCAAAAACACACATAAATTTATTTACAAATTGAAAATGGTTCAGAGCCACCTGGTGAACAAACTGAAGTGAAGGTGTTCCCAAAAGCATCCGTTCACAATTTGGCAGTAATTGACTTCGCAGTTTCAGAGAAATTTATATTTTAGATATATCTAAGATTTTGCAAAAACATGTACTATATATATATATATATATATATATATATATATATATATATATATATATATATATATATATATATATATATATATATACATATAATTATAATTGAGTAGTCGGAAATGTGAAATGTGAACAGAGACACGACGGATAACGGATTACCACTCACCCTGTAAGTTCAGCGAAGAAAACATTTTGACTCTAAAGTCAATTATTTTTAATAACTGCAACCAAAGGTGGTTTTTTTTTTTTTTTTTTTTTTTTTTTTTTGTTATTAGCAGTATGATCACACGGAGAAAAATACCATGATATTCGGACGCGGGACACAGTTCATAAAGCTGAATTTTCTTGCGGTCGGGCTATCCACAGTTTGATTTTTTAATTACTTATATTATGGAAACACAAAAAGTAAATCAATAAAAATAAGATAATAGAAAATGATAAATTGTTATGGATGCTAATGTAGTTTGACTTTAAATGACTGAGTTCATAATTCTGTTTGAAATTTATGTTTTAAGACTGCATTAGACAAATTTTGGTTAGAATATTTTTTAAAGGATTAAATTAATCTTAGATGACCGCTATGCTATAAACATGAAGCTGATTATTAACGGTCGTTTGAATTAAAACTTGACGCTGTTTCATTGACTCTATATTCGAATGGGAGAAATCCAATGATTTTTCTGCTTGCTTTAATTGTTATTTTGAATAAAGGGACAATGTTCCTAGTCATCAGCTTTTCCTAGTATAAGATGTCCTTGGAGCTCTGAGGGCGCTTGGCGAAAATGTATGATCAAGGCATTGGTCCCTTAACGATTAATTTGACGCAAGTGTTTAATTGAAGATCCGCAGTGAATTCGGCTTCGTATGTACAGAATAGACCCATTATATCTTGAGAGGTAATACATATAAAAGCTCCAGCCTACCAACGGCTGATCCAATCTGTAATAACTTCTTTCACACAAGTGATAATATACCAATAAACAATTTAAGCAAGGATCCCGTATTAAAGGAGCACCACTCGCAAAGTAAAGGTTCTATTATAGTAATTGCCTTGCGTAGCGAACACTTTGTTTTTGCATATTGTTCTTTATCTGCACACCCTGCAACATATATATATATATATATATATATATATATATATGTGTGTGTGTGTGTGTGTGTGTGTGTGTGTGTGTGTGTGTGTTGTACCGCCTCTTTGTACCTGCAGTAGCTCAATGTCAGAATATCAAGGATTTAATTAATATGTTGAATTAAACAATTATAATTATTGCTAAATATAACTAAGTGTTACATTATGGAACAATTTACGAAATTCCTCCCGACGGAGTATATCGTATAGAGTTACTCACCCAGTTCATAATTTTCTGGTGGCTGACGTAGAAGCACAAGCCCTTATTCTTTCGACTCAGTCTACTGACATGACCATGTGTGTCACAGTTAAACATCCGGAAGACCAGTACAACACTCACAAAAAGCCAGGATAATACATTTGCCGTATATTGGCATACGTGCGCATGACATTCAGAAGGATAAAATGCTATCGTTTTGAGCCCATGGGTGCACACGATGATTCAATCTGAAAGAGCACATTTGAGGGAAAAACAGTGTGACGGTTCCTTTGCAGTGGCTATTAAAAAACCGGTAACGAAGTAGGTAAAATTCAATTCAGGATACGAGCTTGTGCTTTGTGTAAAGTCATAAGGTCGCTAACTTAAACCTGAACTTGTCATGTCTGCATATGTAGATTCAACGGCGAGGCATTCAGACCAAAATCAGGTTTTAGATATTTCTAATTTCCGGTAATTTTTCAATGAAATAATGACTGCTAACAACAAAAGCGATCAAGTAGCATTTGCTTTTAGAATCAATATCAATATCCGGACAATTACCGGCCAGTTTTCTTCCATCAGCAACAGTGATCGAAAATGCTGCTGATCAATTGTGCTAGTTTTTCAATCGTCATATATGATAATAAACCAGTAATTGTATAACATGATTTCGAGATACGCCATTTTCATGTTTGAACTGGACAATTGTTTCTGGTCTTGTATCTTGCATAAGTTTTTAAACGAAGTGTAGACATAGGAAGTACAATTCGGCAGGGATATCGACAAGCCTGGACTGCCGGACCACAGATACATAGAGCAGCGTTTTGCTTGCAACATCAGTAGATTTTGCCTCTCTTAATCTGATGGTGAATGCCTGTACTTGACCTTTCTGCCATAGTCTCTGTCATGTGGTACAATTTTTTTAACAAAATCAAATACCGACCAGCGGCTTCTATTTTATGTGAAACAAAAGTGGAATTCATGTGGACATTACTCCACAGTAAAACTTCATATACGGACAAAGAACGTATGTCTTGCACCATAAGAATTATAGCAGACATGAAAAAGAACTTATTGCTGCCTACATTATGTTGCCAATGAGACATTGTCAAGTAATGGTACGTTCTATCTTAAATGTAATTGGAATCATGGTATGTTATTGTGGAAATCACAATACCCAACTGTCATCTTGTCGTCAATTTGCAGGAAAACATTTCTGTTTATATCCTGTAGTGACTCTTTTCGGGCACAGTTGACTGTAAACTTTGAATCCCACGTCGGTTTTTCATTGTTTGTCTACCCCTGTAAGAGAAGCAAATCCAACAAAAACATTATTGCCATATTTTTGCGTTGCTGTACATGGGGTATCTGCAATAATCATTGCTTCAGCAGCAAAGAAGTAGGCACAAATCTAAAACAATATATGCTGAAACACCTTTTCGTGTACACTTTGTGTCTACTAATTAGTATATGAGGACTTGCATGAAACATGCATGAAATATGGATTTAATTTTCAAGGGAACCACAGCATTGTAATTATACTTAATCGCTTGTGGAATTCACAGTTTGTGCAGGTGTCTTTACATATTAAATTCAGGTTTTCTGACTGCAATTTTTGTTTTATATATATATATATATATATATATATATATATATATATATATATATATATATATATATATATATATATATATATATATATATATATATATATATATATATATATACATATGCACAGAGGTTACACTTCAGATAGTAAGTATATTTTTTGTGTTTGTTTGTTTTCGTTTTTGTCATTTTCAACATGTATGGTAAAATAGCATTTGTTTTGCGAATGATTATGAGGATTGAAATCTTTAAAGTGCCACATGAAAAAGACATGTATTATTATACGCTCTATTTACATGAAACTGACTATTCATGTGTTTAGGTGCGGAGGTGGATGGGTGGGAATTCTGTCAGCAAATTAAGTGTTAATGAGCTGACAGACTATATCCTTCAGTGCATGTATCACTGTATGCAGTGCACACCAGGATCTCGAAAGCAAAGTTCTGAGTCCCTCCTGATAGTCTCTATTGACACCCTGCGCCCGAGTCCTTCTCACACCAGTCAAATTGGTACGATTTGTAACATGCTTCACCAGTCTATTGTCATCCTCATGGTCTGTGACCCTGGAACAGCTCAGAGTAGGTTGTAAGAAACATTGCTATTTTCTTTTGTGACAAATGTCCACAGATAAGAGAAGGACATTATACTTTTCAGCTGCCCTTTTCTTCCTCTGCCCGGCCCTTTGACACAGGCCTTGAATTCCTCATTTTCCCCCACAGATAACCGCCGCCAGGCCACATTGGCATCATTGCTATCAATGTAGACCTGGTGCATGGCTTCTGAAAGATTTTCTACCACAGCTTTTCCCCTTTGTGACCTTCCCTGTGCCAAATACGGGACAACAGGTGGTCCAGCAAGTACACAAAAATGAACAAAAAGCTTATGTCATGATATCAGGCAGGTGGCCTGCACTTTTCCTTACCGTTATGTAGACGTAGTGATCAATTTCATGATGTAATCGCTCGACTCGTGACTCCAGCTGTATATTTCCATGCACTACCCATCCTTTAAAAAATGCTCTTCAGTTATGTATATTAAGGTCTCTTAATATAGTATTGTCAAAAAGTGTTTATCGTGAAGTTAGCAAATGACCTCAATGAACATCGATAGATTGCCCCATTTACACATTTCGATGACGTCATCATTTGTGGTAGTGCAGCTCTGCGGAACATAATATTAAGAATCCCGATGTAGTATCAGTTATGAGTTTTACTTCACGCTAATAATATTTTTACAGTATAAAGCTTAATGAGACCCTGCCCATGAGTCTTGTTTTGAACGAGCCAAAAAAAATGAGCTCTCGTCGGGTTCAAGATCGAAAATGATATAACTGTTTTTCTACAAGGTCAAATCATCATGCTCAAATGACAGTTACAACAAGATGAAGTTTCGATTCACCTTCAATTTGTATTAGCTCTCTGATTATCAAGACTTACTCAAAATCGTCTTTACCTATTTCAATTTAAAACAACAAGAGCAACAACAACGGCAACGATGATAATAATAATAATAATAATAATAATAATAATAATAATAATAATAATAATGATAATGATAATGATAATGATAATGATAATAATAATGATAATAATAATAATAATAATAATAATAATAATAATAATAATAATAATAATAATAATAATAATAATAATAATAATAATAATAATAATAATAATAATAATAAGAATAAGAATAAGAATAATAATAATAACCAGTCATGACTGGTGGCATGGACTTCTCGCCAGCATAATTCAAGCCATTCTGAAGTTGTTCTACAATGCTAATTCAAGCATGATATAACCAACTAAGTGTGACAGTGATGGTACAAATATGTAGTGACCATCACTATAAATCATTTACCCAGGTATGAAAGCATTACATAGTGTAGTCAGTGAAATAATGCCAGTCCGAAGTTTTTCTACAATGCTCATTTAAGCATAATTTAACCAATGAAGTATGACAGTGATAGTACAAAATCTGTAGTGACTATTACCATGAATCATTTTCCCAAGTATGAAAGCCCTTGATCAATACTCCAAGGAATGCCTGAGTGACTTTGGGTCCAGTGTTTCTTAGGTTTGAGAATATTGAACGCATGTCGCGCCTTTGAAGTCTCGTGGCTTAGAGATATGAAGTTTGTTCACAAGAATAACTTCTTGCGTAACGTTTTGAGAAATTCCCAAACTAAAGAGTGAAATGTTGCGCATCACGCTGGAAAGACCTGTTCCAAAACCTTGGGGTAAAAGGGTGTGCCTTCAGTAAGGAGCATTTGACAGAAAAAAAAACCCACCCCCACCCATCCACCCCAAAATCAAACAAACACACAAAAATCAAACAAATACATAAAAGAACACTCCCCCCCCCAAAAAAAAAATGTAAAGCAAAATTACCTATTGTTATTACTCTTTAGGAATAATAGTACCACACGCTGCAGATAGTAGTCACACCAATTATATTCAAGAGTATTGAGTATTATATTAGGTCTGGCAGTCAAATTAGCTTGACGAATGGCTAGCTGGCTCCCGTTGGTCTATGTTGATCTACATGTGTATCCCGGATTACATTTCAACCTCTCAAAAACTATTGACTGCACGGTTTTCAAACTTGATAAAGATGTATATTTGGTGAAGACCATATTTTACCAATTTGTTCGACTTCACTGATTTTTATTTTGTCACGACTGTTGTTGCTGTTGTTCATAGGGGAAAGAAAGGTTTTGTTCCACAAAATCTCTTGGCAAATTTATTCAATGTAATAGACGAATACTCTGGACCCCCTGTAACCGGAATTTGTTTCGTCCGACGGCGTGGTGTTGCAGTTTATCTCATCTTATTTTATTTTTTGTTCTGTTAACCTCTCCAATACGACTCGCGTTGCTAATGTGTTCTGATTTTTTACGAACTGGTAAAACTGAGTAAATGTCAAGGAGAGTTTTTGTTGGGATGGTAAGTATTTAAAAAAAACTTCGAACAAATGGATTTCAAAGCTGAGCATAGGCTTTTCTCATTGGCCTTTTGTTTCATCTCTTATCCCTGAGTGGATGCAAATGATCGATATTTTCCCTGACGCCATCAGGACTAAGTCAGTTATAATGGTTGGACATCAGTCTCATTGTTGTTCCATGGGTCCCCTGGAACATTGTTAGGAAAAGATATTAATGTCTTGACTTGCTGGAACTGGTAATTTGATACGTCAAATTATCAAAATTTGAGGAATCACATACCGTCTAACTTCTGAGAGAGTGTACTGAGGTCGAGATTTGAGCCCTATTAAGGTACATGTAGGTTCATGAAATCAAACAACATACAAATGTAAGATGATTTTTCCGCAATGACAGCAGCCAAGGTAGGGAAACTGCATGCAAGGAATATATCAGATGGTATACATATAATGCAATATTCGGCCAGGTTACGGTTGTACATATGCGGTCCGAGCATGCTTTTGGTAAGAACTTACATCGCAAGACTTTGTTGTGATATATCACCCCATCCCTTCCACTGTTCCGGTAGAACCAGTGCTAGTGCCAGTCTTTGGCTGCAAGATACACTTCCTGGCATAGTTAGGTTCTCACCCCCTCTCTCAAAGCACTACATGCAACAAATCACTAAGGATATCCCGCCTTGTTGTTGAAATTGAGTTTGAGTCTTAGGTAGTGTAGTTTGCTGGTAACCCCTGATGTGCAGCTGCCTGCTCCTAACCGACGAGACATCCCGTAACTTTTCGAAACAAGAAGGCTAACTGCCGCAGACACGATCGATGCCCTCTCTAAGTTATCAAAGGTTATGCCTATATCAAACGTATCTTCCACTGTAATTACAATTCATGGAACGTGTAAATCTTCTCTGTGCCTCTCTAACTTTTTATTCATAGTTGTATAAAAATGCACTGCCTCATGACCCACTGTTCATGCATGGCCGCAAAAGTCCCATAAACCCCACAGAGCCTATTTAGTGCATGCAAGAGGTAACTTTGTGAATCATTTCCAAACTAGGGAGGCGTGAGTAGCATGGCCATGTCTACTTTGCTCACATTGTGCATCAGGCAGATTTTGAATCAAGACTCTGTGGAAAGAGAGACGATGGGGATTCCTTTTCGTTGTACTTTCTCTTCAGCTTGTATCACGGCATGATACCCAATCAATCCGCATCAATATTTTTTTTTATCTCAAATTATGTAGCAAATTGCCGAAACCTAATGAGACCACCATCTGGATAAAAAAAGAAAGAAGGCACTGTACATACGTACCCTATAAATTGAAAGTCACAAAATACTATACATGAGTGAACCGAGAGGCGCAATTTTGTGCAAAGACATTTCATCCTGTAAAGAAAGGTAACCCTCGCCCTTAGGTTTGGGCAAGTACAAATAAAGCAAGGAGTGACGTGAACTTGTATGGTGCACGCTGCCTTCTCGTGCAAACCATTTTACATGACCAGATAGGCCAGGCACATTTCGGTCTTTTGAACGGAGTTTTTCACAAGCAGTGCTGCCATTTCCCATTGATAAAATCTTATTTTTTGTGCAACAAAAACTTAATCCAGTATCTCAAAAAGTGACACAGCTACTAAATCTGGAAATATACCGGACACTGTTTCTAGTTCAGAAACGTTTCGCAACACAACAAACAGGTCATTACATCATGCAGGATGATACACATTTTCTGAGGCATCCTTAATCATATGCACGGGGGTGATTTGGCTGCAATACTTACATATATGCGGTGTGCAGGCATGCTGGATACTCCATTTGCAGGTCTTTGGGGCATAGCTTCACAGCGACATTCATGGTAAAGGGACGTTTAAACAGGTGTGTTGACAAAGTGAATTGAAGTATTTGCTGAACTTTGGATTTCGAAACATACAGCGGATACCCCACTTCTCTGATCCCCGTGTCCCACAACTCAGCCAGCAGAGCAGTCACCCGCGTTCTACTGCGCAGGATTCATCATACTAGAAAAAATGAATAAATAAATAAATTATTAATAATAATAATAATAATAATAATAATAATAATAATAATAATAATAATGATAATGATGATAATAAACAAGATAATAATTAAGTAGTAATTAAGTAGTAATCACGGGTTTTCAGAGTTATAAGTCACAGTGAATTTTTTTCGGAATTGTAAATGTCAAAATTTTGGTATAATTTTGTTCTTGTAACTCCCACTTCAACAGCTTAATTGCGATTGCTTCGTCCGTAGCAATTATTTTTTTACATCTGCAGTATATTTACTGAGTCGGCCTTAATTTCCAGAATCGGGACTTAAATCCAGGAATTAAGGAAATACCGAAAATATATATTTTAAGTTCCGAACAAGCGTGACAAAGTTGTTGAACAATCACTTTGTTCGTAGCTATATAACAGCCTTTTAAAAGTGGATGGTAACTAGGGAGAAGAAACAGATAAAGGAAATTGAAATGTATTTTATGTTTGGAACGAGCGGGACTCGAACCTGCAATCTTTGGCACCAGTCGCCCAGCTGAAATGGGAAACGCACATATCCAGTCGACCAAATCCTCAGCGCCCCCACCCCCCAAAAGGGGGTCAATGGAGGTAGATATGTGCGTGTGCCATATGAACACGGTTATGCAATATATTTACTGAGTCGGCATTTATTTCCAGAATCGGGGACGTGAATTCACCAGCATTAAGGAAAAGCCGAAAATACATATTTTATGTTCGGAACTATTGGCATTCGAATCTGCAACCTTTGGTAACATCACCTAACTGAAATGGGAAACGCACATATCCGCTCGACCAAATCCCCATTCTTAAAAAAAAAATATTGGTTCAATGGAGGTAGCTATGTGCGAGTGCCACATTAACACGGTTATACAGTATATTAACTGAGTCTGCATTTATTTCCAGGATCGGGGACTTAAATCCACTGCATAAAGGGAATGCCGACTTTATCTTACTTAGCTTTTATCACGTTCCACTGATACGATAGTCGAGATTTAATCAGTTCTTTTCATACATAATTTGTATAGGCTTCTGCTAAATCTACAAAACCATGCAGGTGATTCAGACCGAGTTGACAGCCAATCTGTTCTTGTTACATTACTGTTTCTTGTGGAACCTATCAAAAGAATCACATGGATTGTGTTGGCGTCAAGTATTTCTTGTTAAAATTTATATTTGACAAAAAACATATTGAATATATTGGTTGGTATCTGAATAATGCCAGGCCTTTAAGCGATAGTTTCGTATTACGTTAATTATGAAGAGGCGCTGAGCATCAAGCCTTTGTCTAAACTTAACAGGGTAAATTGCTCTGAATTTGTTTCATAAAACTTGTCAAGGGGTTTTAGTATCTTGAATGCTAGATACGTTAATGTTGTGAATGGTTGAGATGTATTATGCCATGCTATATTTTCCCCCATACTGCCATTGTCATATACAACAGAATACATGGCCTTTATATATTTGATCCTCCCCCTCCCATGCAGATAATTCATCGTTTAGATGTTCACTTTGGCATCCTACAGATATCCATTCGACCAAAATAGCTAACTAGTGTTGCAATTTGTCTCAAGTTAAGCCCTAAACCTACAGTTCTCGAAAAAAAATCACAGTTTAACGCTCATATAAAACATGTCATGACTTGACGCCTAATGCTGTTGTCGGTATGATTACACCCTTGCAGGCAATCAGGTACAGGTTACCGAACTAAGCAGTTCCTGACTTATTTATCTATTTATTTATTTATTTATTTATTTATTTATTTATTTATTTATTCATTTATTTATTTATTTATTTATTTATTTATTTGTTTGTTTGTTTGTCTGTCTGTCTGTCCGCCTGTCTGTCTATCCATCTATCTATCTATTATTTATTTATTTATTTATTTATTTATTTATTTATTTATTTATTTATTCATTTATTTATTTATTTATTCATTCATTTATTTGTTTTGGTGCTCGAACCTTAGGAGAGCCATTTACCTGTAATTAGCCCACTGTTTCAGGTAGACTATCACTTGCAGTTATCAGCCTCTTTGTGTTGTAGGGGTTAGACAGGTATTTTGTCCATGATGAATTTCATGAACAGAGTTCGAATCACATATTCATACTCAGTGGCCTTACGCTAGTAAGCCGTGCTCTAAAGACCAGTTGTGCCACATAAACACAGCCATAACTTTTGATTCTATTTATATACTGGCCTTTCATCTTGCACGTTTTCAGTGAAAGGTGTCTTTGGAACACCTATTACATAATTCGTTTTAAAAAGTATTGCCACAAAAGTTATAGGCCTTTATGCTTATATACAGTACATATAGCGGTAGTTTCCTTCCATATTATCTACATTTCAGGATTTACAAACAAACTTCATAATGTGGCAGAATCGTCTACCCTTTTTGGCGCTGTCGTTTCTGGCATTATGAATGTACACAGTGTGGGCAACCGATCCTTTGAAGAGTTGATCTTTTACAAAATGATTTGATCGTCCTTGTGTCCCTGTTAATTGGTGATTGGAGCCGATATTACTTCATGCTTTGTATGTCGACCAGAAAGCAAGAGCTCTTTATTTTGATCACCCGATTACACACGGAGATTGGGTCTTAAAACATAATGCGTTGTCTTTGTAGATTTTTTACTCGGCTATACAACATATTTTTTTCCAAGCCTGAAGGGTGTTGGCCAGAACTCCTCCATTGGTAGCTAATTCTTCTCGCTGCTGCGTTCGATAGTCTGTTCACACGGGGATGGTACCAAGTGTAAGCGTCTGTTCATATGTTGCTTTAGGCAGTTGTGTCTGGTCCGCACACAAAATATGGTCACTTGCCATCCAATGACTAGTTAGTGATAGCCGTGCCCGCACAAATAAGGTTTGTACAGGGGTTTGAATATGGTTTTCATCACTGCGAAGCTGACTACATTCTGTCCATGGTCGTACACGACACCAATCTGTTGGTTTCCTCACCATGCATACCACATCGTGATTGAATTCACTTCAGCACGGATCCGGCGCGCTCGAGGTTAAGTTTGGCTTCCTGAAGCTCTTGGGAGCCTGCTCGTTGCCTTTGCCTGTACAGTGATCACTTAGGAGGATTATGTGGACATCTGGGTTTACACTGTTGCTAACGTTGCTTGCAGCATGGACCAGGGCTTCCACCTTGGCCCTATATTTTATGCGGTAAAAACTGGTGTATTGCCCCTCCCTGCAAAAACTTTTAAAACAATAAAATAGATTGTTGCGAATATCTTTCTGGCTTATTTAAGTCCAGGTTTAGCCTTTATGTGCTAGATGTGACCGGGTCACAATCATAATGTGAGCCGTTGATTTATTTTATTTTTATAAAAGCTGTCTGGGTTGGCACAGTTTCCTAGCACTGGTGTCCTCGTGTTATCATCATGCAGGTTATTTCCATAGAAAAGCATTTTATTTTTCTTTTGTTGTTGGTGTGGCTATTTAAGTATTTACAAGTATCTCCGGTTGTCTGCTAAAAAATTTAACTCACTTCAAAGACGGTAATACGTTTATAGGAAAGAACATCCATTTTAATTATATCTCAACAATTATCCAACTTACCTAAGGCCTAAAAAATATAATTATGTGTGTACTTCCGGTAACCTGACCGACCCTACTGAAAAAGGCCAGACCCTTAATATTTTTGCGACACATGGAAACAGGCCCCCCTTCCCTACTATAAAGTGATAGACCATGAAAGATTTTATTCAAAAAGTCCCCGTCCTGTGACGTTATTTTGCAATGAAGTAAACTCAAGCACAGCATACAATTTTAGTTTGTGTTGAGGGTTAACTTGGGCCGGGAAAACAGCATAGGTACATAGCCACGGGTGTGTGGTGATCGTTATCGTAATATTTCGCTAGGTGTCAGGTGTCCGTTTTCCCAGTCATCAAGGCAAATGGTCTTCAAAGTATGTTTAAAACATGACCTAACATCTCAATTTCAATCTGCTTGCACGCTTGTGTCTGAAGCAGTTATCATCGTTAGTTATAAATCCGAATGCGACACGATACACGCAAATGATTTACTCATTAGTGAGTGCCATTTCGAACATGGGCAAATGCATTGTGGGGCATCGCACAAAATTATATTTGATTTGGATATCAAAAGGAATTGCGGCCACATGTTTTCAGCACTGTTTGCATGGATGAAAATGAACGAAGTAGACTTAACATAATTAAGAATATTAGTGTACCCCAGTTTGCACACGATGATATTAGCTCTCGAGATGCTTGGCATGTGGCCTTACACTGTTTCGCTGTTTATTCATGGTCCGGCTTGCGAATATTTTCCTGGCTAGGACTGTAGATAATAAGAGGCCCTATGAATAATATACACCATAAAACAGCATCTATCATATCCTTATTGATCCTCTGACGGAAATTTGCAAAAATGTATAGTAGTGGTTCCATATATTATAAACCTCCAAGATTGTCCCATTACTATCGTCATCTACAAACAATTTGGTGCGAGATCCAACTTTCGGAAAAAGAAATACCGTTTTCAACTGGAAAACACAGTTAGTCTTCAAGTAGCCCTACTCTAGTCTACGGCTAGGCGCTAGTTGAAAAATTTACAGTGCAAATTAGTTAACTGCTAGTTGAAAATGGAAATGGCGCATTTGGGTTATGATAGATTTTAACGAGATTGCAACTAGCCGCTAATTGAAAATGTAAATAGTTTTCACCAGTCGCTAGTTTAACACGAAGCCATTCATTGAAAACGAATTCTAACTGCAGTTGAAATACCCATGTTAGTGTTTTCAACTGTTCCATTTAAATATCTCATTTGCATAAAATAGCAGTTAAGCATAAAAGAATCTAATAGGCACAAAGTACATGCAACAGGGTAGTGTATTTGAGTCCAGATGGAGAAATAGCCCCTAATCCACAAGGTGAACAAATGGATGAATATGGCACATGGCTTTCATAATCCATCTCGATTTGTGGATTATACAGTTATCTACTTCACAACCTGTGTGTGGTGTATAGTAGTTTTTATAGGTTAAAGCCCAGATACCAAGGTTTACCTTAAATTAAACCTTAAGACAGTTTTTTTTTCTAGTCTGTCGATCTGTGCATTCCAGTTGAATTGCTTGTCTTAACCATTCTGTAAAAATCACCAATTCTTGGTTTATTGGAATTTCGGGCTTGTTATCGGGGTTTTCCGAAAAAAAAAAGACGAATACAGAAAAACCTGATCCTTATCCATAAATGGTAACCCAACGATGAGAGCAAAGTTAAATACAGCAAAAAAAACTGAAATTCAAGAAGCACCAAAAATATCACCATAAAAACGCATGAATTGATTTTGGTTGAACGAAAAAAAAATGTACATATATATATATATATATATATATATATATATATATATATATATATATATATATATATATATATATATATATATATATATGTATATGTATATATATATATGTATATATATATATATATGTATGTATATATATATATATATATATATATATATATAAGAAAAATTGCCACACAATCTTAAGTTGACTGGCTTCCGGAGGCTGTGGAGCTTCAAGGCTGAAATACAGGCATAAAATCACAAAAAGAAATAAACATTGCATCTGTTCACAGTTATGTGATAACAACATTTAAACACTTGACATCTAGTTTGCTTCATGCTATATGACTACATGTATGGAAGCTGCTTTTCCGCAGGGTCTACAACCTGTCTCACGGGGATTTCGGTACTATGGGCTCTAGGGGTCAATTTCAGAGTTAGTGGATTAAGTGGTAGCCACGATTTTTACAATAATAATCCAAGAGCTGCAATATGTTTCGCCTGACCCAGTGCGGATCTTCATTCAGCTGAATCCCAGAGGATGTTTGTTTTCTTTAACTTTGGGCAACAATTTGGTTATAATCTCTTCTTCAATATCAGGTTAACCCTAATAGCGTTAGTTTTAGCCTGTTGGCTTATCCACTCTCTCTTTTAGTGGAACAGTTTTTGCTAATACTTTGATAAAAGGGCACCTTTTGTGAGGCAATTGAGTGTGAAATCATGACAATAATTGATCTAGTGATAAGCACCTACGGAAGTCCATACACTGATATGAGTGCAACGATTAAAAATCAAAACAAGAACAAAAAAAAACAAGAAAACAAAACAAAACCAAAAAAAAACAACAAAAAACAAAAAACAAAAAAAAAACAAAAAAAAAAAAAACAAAACAAAAAAAACAAAACAAAACAAACAAACAAACTTTTAAAAAAAAGTTTCCAATCAAGTTGCATGAAGTGGTGCTAAATGTTGGTCGCGTCTCACAATATTTTGAGACCATTACGTATCAATATCATATTGACAGCACACATTTGAATTATATTTTACAAAAAAAAAGGAAAAGTTTTTTATGTACAACTACTAACCACAAATTTGCAACACATCTTTACCTTGGTTCTTCCTGCAGAGGCGTTTGGAAGAGTCACGTGTGTTTGACAGTTGAACTGATGTTCATAAACATATATGTGCAAAATATTGACTTATCAAACACAAAACTAACAAAAGTTTGTGTAATGAAAAGTCAAAACCGCAAATACCGACAGTCAAACAATAAATTCCCCATGATACCCAGGATCATAAATATTCCCAGGCAACTGAAACATTGAATACAAAAGGTCACCATTTACTACAAATTGCCTGTGCAAAAATTGACGGACACTCAACTGTCATAAATGACCTAAATACCATATGTAAATAAGTACAGAGAAGTCAGTATTTACACATTCAAGTTCAGTGTGATATGAACAGCTCACAATCATTCAAAACCTAATTCTATAATGTAATTCTGAATGGCAACGCCAACCTGCAATTTGGAAGTCATGGAAAAATCCAGATACCTCAGATAAACACCAGAAGACCAATCACCTTGCATTTTTATTAATTCACCAAGAACTCTGGCTCTAAAGGCCAAGGCAGCTCCCCCCCCCCCAAACTATGCCCCCCCCCCCCGAAACCCCTTGCCGTAAATCCAGCCTGAAAAAAATTCTCATAAAACCTTAGTAAACCGATAATATGTGACACATTTTAAATTAGGTCTTGAAGAAAAAAGAAAAGTATCGGTGTGAAACACGAACAGATTCAGTTCTACCAATTTAGAATAAGCCAAAACAGGACGGACTTAGGAAAACTAGGAATTGGTATATAAACATTTCTCTTGCCAAACTGATTAGTCTTTGACCACTTCAAAAGGAGAACTAAACCGAGAGGACAAAAACTTATATCTTTTCTGCAGAGATGTTTCTTAACATCACATTTCTACAAACACGGAGGCACCCCATTAGATTTCCTGGCCATGATAAAAAATGCTAATAAATAGCAAGACCAGCAGGCTATGTGGAGAGGTAATAGAAAATCAAAACACGGAAAAATGGCATGAAATATATGCGGTGTGATAGGAAAGGCCCGTATAATATGATGAGATTTCAATCTGCTAAGGCCTCTCAATACTAATCTACAATCTATAATGTTCATAAATTGACACTCAAGACCCTTAAATGAATATAACAGTTGTATAGTATGTAAATAATTTTGCACTGCTTCTATTGATTTGAATAGGTGACTTAAAAACTGAGCGTAGCAACATACAGTGTCAATTAAAGAAGTCAAGGCACGTAAATTGAAAAACGAATAAAACAGAAAGAAAGTTTTCCACTATGAAATCAAATTTTTGTATGTGCCTGGAGTAAAAACCGCTCTCTGAGATACAACTTCTTATTGTAACTGACTCAGTAAAGTACCTGCAAATAAACAATGACATAAATGTATATATATATCGTATGACATCACACTGCATAACAAACTCAGATCACATACAATGAGTTTGTTGAATATTGAAATCACCAATTTGATGAAAATTGGTATAAATCATCAGTAGTATTTCTTTCTGTCATGTCTGCATCCACCGATTCTAGAAACTGCAGTGACAAATACGGATCATTATGTGACCTAGATAATGAGTCACTGAGTCTGTTTTCTGACCCGTCAATATGCAAAGCAAATTACTGAGTCTTTTGAATGGCACACAAATAGGCAATCTCTGTAAGACATACAGAAAGAAATTCTTTCTCACATGTGCCAGAGTTCAGAACATACACAGACCTCTGGTTATCACACAATGCTCTTAACCTTTTACCTTAAAAAAAAGGGACTCTACAGTTTAAGAGCAACAACCACTGCTAATAATTCCAAACAGTTAATGTCCAATCCCTGATTCAATATAAAATTAAGGAAACAAGATTGAAAATACTCTTTGATCCAATAAGAAAAACCTGCACAACCAGATAGGCATGCATCTGTGGAAATTATTTCATCGGTTTCGGACCATTTCTCTGTAGTATAATGGACACACCGTTACAACTTTCCATGAATCTTTCCCACCACTATGTACCCTGGATAAAGTAACGCCTCAATGGTACTTTGGAGTTATGGGAAAAATTATTGATAGATATAGAATGCTGCAGCATCCTGGAAATGATTACCCTGCCGGGCCTGACGCACTTTGCTGCAAACTGAAGTTTGCCTATTAATGACTGCACCTCCTTCTTAGAAGCTTCAAATTTATTGGACTATACCATCATAACAGACTGAATTTCCACATGCTTTTCATCAGGAACTGAAATAGGCATATTCTCATTGTTTATTCAAAGACCACGATATACCACTTGTGGGAGCAACTCCTTTGTGCTCGGCTTCAGCAACTCCCAATTCTGCCAATAATTCGTAAATATTGGTAGGTAGAAAAGGCTGGTTCTGGCGAATCTGCACCACCAAAATCATCCAAGAAGTTAAGGGCAAAAAAAACCCCTGCTCTATGAACAAACATTTTATGGTATCATTCATTCTTTGGCAAAACATTGTCGAAGATCTAAGACCAAAAGGGAGTGAAATATCTATAAAAATATTTCCCCTCCAATGATATCCCAACAAACCTACATCACAGGGGCATACACGAATTTGACGATGGATAGATCTGTTTAAAATATCAACGCACCTGGTCCTTTTTTAAATATTCTATCTAAAAGCTGGTCAACGGAAGGATAGTGAACTGGTACTTGATGACCCAAGTATTCATGTTTGAATATTCCTTCATTTACGGAGTGTCCCCAAGGACTTGAGAGGTCCATTATGACTCTAAGCCCTCCTACTGTCCCCTTTTAGTTACCGTTTTGATGGGCGACATCGTCAAAAAAGAATTCAAAGGATTGTGACTAAAAGAACCCAAAATAGCATTTTCTTCCAACTCTGTGACTATATAGTTATCCACGAATTCTGGATATGCGTGTGAGTCACAGTGATTTTTAAAGGCAGGTGTTGATAAGATATCTGCTGAGTATCTAACTGGAAATCCGTAGTCGTCCAACAAATCACAGATAAGCAAATCAGTCCAATTTGTACCTTTCAATTTGTTCCTCCACTCTGGAATATTAAAACCAGAGGAAACGTACATTCTACATCCCAAGACATTTGGCAGTTTCGATTCAACAACACATTGATGTATCAACAAATAGTTATGTAAAGTACCATAATCTTGTTCTTTCCATTCAACAAATCTCTCTGGTAAATATCCTGGACTATATATAAATGGAGTCTTGTTAACAGTATAAAATTCAGGTATCTGCAGCTGACTCTTCGTATCAAAAACTGGTTACACGCGTCTATACTCATCAATGCACAGGAAATCAGCTGACAACATGACATACATGGCACCTGTACTGTCAGTGTGACGTAATGATAAACCTACCTTGGCTTCACTTACACCACTCTCTGAAGTATGTATCAATTCAAAACAATCATTAGCCTGTGACAGTGAATTAGTAGTTTTCTCCTTCCACATGTGAACACCATTAAATATGGGAATACTATACACTGATTGATCAACGTGATATATCTTGGAATTCTCCAAATTAACATCTCAAACTATATCTACGATCGGATGTTTCATTAACCATGAAAACAGTCTGTTGTTCAGAATCTTGACTACTGTCAAAGGTGTCATCAGAATAAACCCGATCTGAGTTTAAACTACTAACATGTGCAGCATTATGCAAATGCAGAACCAAATTCGACTCAGAACCACTGTTACTATAAACAGTTTTACCATTTTACTCAAACACTGTCTGAAAGTTGTACACCTTTACACACATCAGTATTCACATATCCTTTATCAATAACCAGGACTGATTCACTGTGAATATCACAATTAGTACAAGAATAGACATTATTGAACTGCGAAATTACATCACTCTTCACTCTGCTGCATTGACAAATTGCAGATAAATCGAACACTTTCTGAACACGGTACCGCCAAATTGGTAGTATAAGACTCCTGGTGAGGGTCTGCTGATATTCACTTGGTGTCTAGTCAATCCTTACTTTTGAGACTTGTCTTGCTTCATCTAAAGTTTTGCCATGATACTTGGATTCCGTCGAGCATTCATTTTGAGAATTCTGCACTTTCTCTACAAGCCAACATGTGGCACAAATATGCGAAACCAAACATTTCTTT
>OZ026624.1:87294149-87421649 GCA_964020975.1 Hermodice carunculata
GGAATAATTGAATGGGTGCATAATTGTCAAATTTGGCAAAAATGTACCTTGGACCAATATCTAACAAGTCTTTTTTTTATATAATCATGCTGTAGATTTGATGTTATTTATAAATTTATTACTTTCGCTTTTATGCATTTCTTCAAATTTCTTATTCCGAAAACTTGCCAAGTTATTTTGAAATTGCATGGGAACACTGCATGTTACCTTGCATTTTTTTTCATTTGGTTTCCGAAACCACTGAGTGAATTCTCTTTAAATCATAAAAGTTGTCTGTAACCGTCGTTTTATACCATTTTAGTCACAAGTTAGCGCTGTTATTTTTTATATTTTGAAAATATTATGTGAGTACCAATAGTGATGAATGTAAGAACGGTTAGGACAGGTTACAAATGTATAAGAAAATGTATGTAATATTATGTAGTATTGTCGAGCAGATGCCGGTCAAACCGCTTCAGGCTGTACTTAAAGCCCATATAGTCCCTACAAATCTGTTTAACAGGCCACACTTTAATGCTTTTTTAATATTAAATTAAGCTTTTATACCTTTTCGGCAAGCCTAAAAAATATTTGCAATGGCTGGGCCAATTATTTCAAACCATGGAGAAACACATCTTGGGATTTTCGGGGTCCTTATATATATATATATATATATATATATATATATATATATATATATATATATATATATATGTGTGTGTGTGTGTGTGTGTGTGTGTGTGTGTGTGTGTGTGTGTGTGTGTGTGTGTGTATGCAGGTACATGTTTTTGACATGATTTAAATCCCCGAAACGCCAGGACAATAATTTATATTCCGGATTATATATCCTGACCAAAAAACAAAAACAAAACAAAACAAAAACAACAAACAAGCAAAAAAAAAAAAACAAACAAACAAACAAACAAACAAACGAACAAAAAAAGGCCGCCCCTCGTTAGGGTGAGGTATGTGTGTACGTTTGTGTTTGTGGAGTTTATTTTATTGTACCAGAGCTTTAATAACCTCTTTTAGGAGGATGTGGTGGCCCTGGAAAGGACATTTCTGTCTGATTGAAGGCCACAGCCATCAGAGCATGTGTAACCATCACGATCCTTCAACTAAGCTTGTACCATGTTTGGCATGCAGCTGGTGAGCTTGGCTGCCTCGACTTGGGTAATAAGGTTCTATTTTCTGTGCACTGCCGTGCCACTCGGTCTAGGGTGGCCGCAGGTTCGTCTTACCTGTCCCTTACTCAACGGCTTAGTATATCCCACAAAGGTTCGGGGGGGGGGGGGGGCAGGATGGTGGTCAGGAGATTAGGCTAGCCCTGGCAATATGCAATGGACATGAGCTGCTAGAGATGCTGCACGCTGAGTCGTGCGGTATGTGTGCACGCATTGCCTGCCTGGAACAGCTCTTGCAGATGTTGCTAAAATCATTCTGCAACTGTTGGCAGGATCTTATCCATATATACCTAGTGTGCTCCCATTTACCATGATGAGTTCAGTTCTTCTTGTCGCCATTATTGCGCTTACACCCCCCCCACCCCTACCCTCTGTGGAGTTCATGACACTTGCTCCTTTGCCAAGCATGCATCCTTCAATAAATCTCTTTGAAAACCATCGTATGACCGGTGTCCTCCCATTATGAAAATATGACTTGTCCTGATGCTACAATGATGATGTCCTGGCGCCAGTGCTGATGAAACTCTACACCGAAAGGCACCTGTGTCTTTTCACGTACTGCACCAGGTAGCGCCCCCCCCCCCCCCCATCTGAAAGTCTTGGTGTTACAGACCCAGCTTTTTTGCATGCTCCTGTTTCTTAAAAACGGACGCACCACCTTTGTATCACCGACCTGGATGACCCTATTCTCCTGGCACCCTCACACTCGGAAAGACCAGCATCCAACATGGCAATGATCCTGCCTCTGTCGAATTCAGCAACCCGAACATCATTGCATTGTGGATTGTGGACACCGATCCCTGTGTTGCCATTGGCCCCTCGTAGAGCCCATAGCCACCCTAATAATCAGACACACCTTTCGCAACCTTATGGCTTTTATATCTTTCGATGACATTTTGTTTTTGTGTGACCGCTCAGGCACACTCCTAGCTATCCTATCCTGGTTATGTGACAGTCTCTATGAGATTCGTATTTTCTACACAAACTGATATTTAGAGCAGGTGGGGCCTTTTTCTTGCCAGGAGTATATATATTTATGTCAGTTTTTAGAGCTCCTCATTATTAAATTTGTTCTAATTATGAGTTTTTCTGAGTTTGCTGGTTTGGGAAAAAAATAACTATCCCCTTTCTTAGTCTTGTGAGTAATATGAAATAAGAATTCACCAAGATACATGATTTATTGAGGGAACACGGCCGTTATGGTATTTCAATTTAGATAAGTAATGTAATGTAACAAAGCAGCGGTTCCCATGTAAGCTGCAGAACTTATACTGATAAAAGAGCTGATCAGATGCAGATTCCTGCCACCACGCTGCCTTACATATTTTAGTTCTGCATATTACCGTTTCAACTGTTTTGATATAAAAGGATATACATAAATAGACATAATATGTATACAGTTATTTTGATCTTTCGTCGATGGCTTTGCTTTTGATGCTTTCGCGTGCCACTGTTTCAAGCTGTTTTTCACATTAGTGCTCCCAATGATACATTAGTGTGGCTGTGATAAATTTGAAAAGTTCATTTATAAAGTCACATGCTATCAGGCCACTCGTTAATAATTGTCTTTATGTGCAAACTAAGAAATGAATTATTGTCACAAGTGTCTCTGTGTCTTGTATGGTGGCAACCAATGTAACAATGTCAGAGGTGTTGCGATCATCCATGTGGCCTTTTATCAGGTGCAGAAATAACAAAGAAGAAGTACATCAATCAGACATTGCATTCCATATGGTGTATAGTCATTAGACAAAACAGAAGTCGGCTCCAAGAGATATTATCGTCTCCAGCTACAGAAAGCTGGTCAGCGTCAAGACTAAGGATTCAATGCCCACAAAATCAGTCTTTCAAATGTCTTTGGTCCTGCAGCTTTCCTTGTATTACGTCTGAAAGTAATCGAAACAAAGTGTCATATAAAAGCACTATGAGTCACGAATTTCATTTCTTATTTGCAGTTAATAATATTTACGTATATGGCATGTGAACATGTGTTTGTATGTGTGTACTTACGCACGCACGTATGTGTGTATGTATGTGTGTGTATTCATGTACATTATAATGGGTACATTTGGCAATCTTCTGAGACTGGTATATAGGATGTCACAGGCCATGGTATAATGAGACGGGCTAGCATAAAAGACACAAAAAGGAACGTAATACAACCCAACAATGCAAGATATTTTTGCTTCAATGAAAAAGGAATTGAAACTGAAGTCAAGAAAGACTTTAAATGCGGGTCTACCATGAAAGACAGAGAGTGGAATAAATTATAACCAATGATCACGAACTGAAGATATTTTATACCACAAAAAGAGGTTAAATATTGTTTAGAATTTGGTACTCTTCCCATTCTTTGAAATCTATGATGCTTACTTTGAATTTTTATATTCTGACAGGATTTACATGACAATTACCCATCTGTCTGCTTTGATAACAATACAGACATGCAACTTCTGTTAACAAAATTGTGAACAGAGAAAATATTCGATGCTTAGCTCAAGATATCTGTAAACCTGTAAGATATGAGTTCATTACATACATTTGATTTTAGTTAATATTTATAAATGAAATCAGAAACGTCCCGCCTATACTAAAACATAATACAATTACAACAATATGTGGCTACTAAAATTGTATCTTATCTCTGTGAAGAATCGAATAACTTGTTGGTGTTACGGTACATATATATTTTATTCAAAACTAAAGCCATTTTGCATTTTTTTTATCTCTAATCCATCATTACTGCAGTGAGAGACAATCCGGATGAAGTAAACTTCTGGCTTGTCTTTGCATACGTAAGATAAAACTGAGGCCAGCGACTTAGCTGGCAACTGTTAGAAGGCGGCAGGAACGTCACAGTGGTATATTTGTAACCACTCGTCACCGAGGGAGATCATCACTATGTGTACAAGAGGGTTTTTCGTGCATTGATATGAGGTGAAAGGGCGCATTTAGTACATGGTTGCAGGTTCTGGTTGCTTGATCAGAGACGTTTAGCTAATGATACCACTTTTGAACAAGTGTGTATTCAAATTAGAGATACCATTTTGATATTTAAAGGGCTTGCAGAATGACGCATTCAAACTTGCATTAAACAGACCCATGAGGATTCCTATTCCTTCATGTGATTAATTAACCTTTTCGGTGATGATATAGTTTTCTTTGGTTTTAAAAAGTTTGCGCCCTCTCAGTCCGAAGCTGCGATAGTTCTTGCTTTTTTTGTGAGAGAAGCCGTCATCTGGGCAACTTTTTCCACTGGAGCAAGCCAAGCAGCATGTCAATAGGAGGAGCTGTTGGTGACGTGAGGGACAGGGACAACAAGTTGGATCTTTCGTGTTCATACGAGTTTTCTGGATAGAAGACTGGCAAGAGGTGTATTTATAGTGATGCCTAAAATGATATGATTTGGTGGGGCAGACTCCATACTGCGTCCATACTGGCAAAACCGGTATCGCAGCCACAGGCACCTGTTTCGAAAAATCGGCTATTTCAAGAGGACTAGTCATGGAGATTTAGCAGTTCCGAAATATATACTGTGCCTTTTGTTTTGTTCAAAATATTCTGAAACGATAATTTCAACAGGGAATTTTGCTTGACAAATCTGAGTGTGAAATATAAACCATAGTCTGGGCCCATGCAAAACGATTCTGCCACAAGGGGCGGATGAAGATTCCTAGGGCAGCTTGGTAAAGCGGGAAGATCATAACGCACATGATCTCACAGTTGTGTGATCCTGCCATGCTGGGCCTGATAATTGAGTGTACTCCAGCTAACTAGTCAAATGTTAAGACTATGACCCCTCCCCCTCCATAATTGTCGTCGGGCAAGACTACAGTCGACAGTTTGGAAAAATATTCCACACAGACTTGCCACTGTTTAGGATCTTTTCCCATTCCTGCGGATCCGAACTTAATGTAAATTGCAATAGCTTTCGACAATATTTTGATAACATGTCACAAGTTTGTAGCAAGATTCTGAGGTATCGTAAAGCTTACGATCTGAGATTCTTCGGACTTAGTTGTGGTTTCTTTCTAAACAATCTTCCTCCTTGAAAAGCCTTTAGTTATGACATTTGTTTATTTTTTGTTATTTCTATATTCCATCCCTGTCTATACTGATCCATGAGCCTCTGCTTTACTGCTCTACATTACCACATAGTATTTATATTTTAATAGTCGTTCCAGGTATTTCCCATAATAGCATTATTGAGTATATTCTGAACGCAAGCAAGCCACGTTGATTACATAACGTGATTCAAATTCAAACTAGACAAAGTATAAAATGATCTCAGTGACTACTTGGATTCCCTCTCAGTTGCTAACTTATGCCGATAACTAATTAAACGGTTTTGAACCTGACAATATTTAGGGAAATGACCTAATTTCCATAATAAATACATCCAAGAATACATTTACAAAATTCTCTTTGCAATTTATCCAACGTGTTATAACCCTACACTCCATACCCACAGGGTATTAAAGGCATTACCGTGACATCGAACAGTTCTTTAGCAGCTTGATTATATAAATATTTGAAACATTTAGCGAAAGAACCACCTACTTTTAAGACTACTCTCTAGTATTTGAACTATGAAACCTCCCTCGATTTATGTCCATTAAATATAAAATTGAAAGAATCAGGTTTTATCTCTTCTTGCAAAAATATAAACTTTAGTTTTGGTACTGTTAAAATCTAAACACAAGTTTCTAACAATATGATTGTAATGCAACCAAAACAGTTTGTAGGTCTGCTGCGGAGCTCACCAAAAAAACTGTGTTATCGGCATACATAAAAAGTGACAAATGTAAAAAGTTCATGCCTATGTATTCATCTGGAAATTTGAAAAAAAAGCAACATTTCTTTCTGTCATAAAATTCAAAGAATCGTCAAAATTGAAAGGGAAAAAAACGGTGAGAAATTTTATCTCTTTGTAGAGAAAAGTGATCCGACTGGAAACCAGTATAGTATACATGATTTCATACCACTGGACATTCTATAAAGTACTCTAACCAAATCACCTTTAATATTTACATCAATCATTTTAGTTATAAATTACTTCTAGATGTGGAATCTTTCGCTGCTCTGTAATCCACAAACGCATAAAAGACTTTTCTACTCGTCAAAAAGTACATATCTATGATACTCTAATTAGAAAGATATCATTCATAGAATCAAACGTGGAATATCCCTTACAAAATCCGGTTTGATTTTCTAATAGAGTTTTATATTCATCAGAAAATACTCAAAAGACTTTGCCCGAGCAGGGTAGTAAACTAATCCCTCTTTAATTAGATGTCTCCAGTGGACCACGTTTATGCTTATATATATATATATATATATATATATATATATATATATATATATATATATATATATATACATATATATAATAATAATAATAATAATAATAATAATAATAATAATAATAATAATAATAATAAGTGTACTTCGAAGCCTATAGAACACCTTTTTTCCCAACTGCATATATTTGTATTGAATCCCACTTTTTGTTTACATGGTCTTTGTAACATGTATATCTCTCAGCATTCCGTTATTTACAACTCTACTTACTCACTCAGATAATGTCCACAATGACTTTCTTCTGAGTGTAGATTCTCACAGGGAAGGTATCATCATCATGAATCATCTTGTGCCCATATATACTGATTCATGCTTAAATATGTTTTCTTACATGTTGCATAGGCTCTTGTTAGTTTCTATCCCCAATTGTATATTCCTGTATATATGGTACTTACATATAAAGACATTACAATTCAATTAAATTTAATGCAGCTTTTCATTTACCCATATGGAAGGAAATTTACCAGTACTTACTACACAATAAAACATTTCTTTTAAACTGGCATACGTTAATCTTCTGATGCCTTGATATATTCATTGAAGATAAATCTACACCTGATGTTATTCTTTATACCATGTATTACCTGTTCAATTTCAGCCAATATCTCCTTATCAAAGGAAACACACAACTCATGATGCATCAATAAGTATCAATAGGGAGCATTGTTGGAGTCATCACCTGCAGGATCTAGTGCCAATTGTTTAAAATTGTTTAATTTAAAAATTGTTCTCACTACAACCAGACAACTTAAAAATATTTTTGGCATTTATGTATGCAAACGTTTTCTTCTGCACACGTTCTGTTTTACCTTGGGTTATGACTTTTCTACTACGATATTTGTTTGATTCCCCCCCCCCCCCCAAAAAAAAACACATTTTTTTCCTGTGGAATCATGTTAGTTACTTTTAAACTTCCCCCACCAGTACATCAACATAAATACTGTGATCACTTGTCTTAACTAACAATGTCTCCAATTTAGACTTATCAGTATTCTTGAGAAATTCAAATGTCGTAAAATGATCCCCCGTAACCTATGCCAGGAACTCTGTACCAGTTACGACTCTATTACTTTTCGTTTTGTCAGTTACATTTAAGTGTGTGGTATTTAAACATTCAATTGAAAACAAAAGCATATAATTGAATGTCTGATAAGAAAGGATTATAATGCAATACTTAAAAATTATGTACCATACTCAAAAGTAGGCCATCAGCAATAACATAATCAACAGTAGACTCTTTAATGGTAATAAAATTATCACAATATTGATCAGCATCACACCTACCATTAGAATAAACAAGCCAAGATTCCTACATAGCTGCACAATTTTATAACCAATATTCCTCAGTTTCTGTTTATCCATAGAAACCCTTCTCAAAGGGCTCCCAACACGTCAAGCATGTTTTCTGCATTGAAGTTATCCATAAAGCTCAATTCTAAATCAATACCTTCTGAACTACGTTTATCAACGCACATCAATGCATCATTCAGTACGCCTGTTTGGCTTATAAAGTCATCTGCTAAAACAAATAGATCGCCCTTCCTTGAAGATATATCAATTTATTTAATTTCCAATTCTTCAAAACATTGTCTCCTTGAGTACCGAACGCACTCTGGGGAAATGTAACAAAACATCAATGTCTGGTAAAGTAAATTTTTTACAGAGGGTAAGCCACAAAAACAAAAACAAAAACAAAAAAACAGAACAAAAAAAAAAACAAAAACAAAAACAAAAACAAAAACAAAAACAAAACGAAAATTGATGGGGTTTTGATAATAGAACGAAAGGCCTTTAAAAAGTGCTTAACACAAACAGCAATTCATCCAGAGCATATCTGTGCAACGGATTTGCGATTCTTCAAACAATACTGAATGCATGATTCTCAAACTACTCGTTGAGTTGATCATAGCCTGAATACTCGGTTTTAGCTTGTGTCAAGACAAAAATGTCATGCTTGGAAATAAAGTCAGCAAGGTCAGTAACATGTACCTTGATTTTTATACCGCAAACGTTCTATGGAACTATATTCAAACTGTGTAATGTCTTCTTAGGTAATGCATATCTATGGGCATGCTAAATCTTGACACCATGAGAATCCGGTCTTGCATTTTGACTACTATAAATATTACCATTGTCTGAACAAGAATGGTCTCCAGAAAGAATCTATGCAGCCTGGCCGTCTCCATTGGGATTCTGCTTGAAACATACCTCGGGGTGCCTTTATGAGGATATCCTTCGTGTCCGTGAGCTTTTGCTCAGAAAACTCAACCTTGATCAAATCCTCTGGCGAATCCACCACTGTGGGTTTGTTACCTCTTGGCACCGACTTCAAGTAATAAAATATGTTTTTGTCCCTGGTGTACCAACTCAACGTTTTTTTCTAAGCTCTGATTCTCTGCAACATAAGTGCACTGAATGCAGTTGGGTCCCCGCTGATATATACCGAGTGACAAATTAGACGGTGTCATTACCACATCCAAACCGTAGTCCTAATGAAACAAATCCAAGTCATTTCCGACCAAAGGCAATGTTCCTTGGTATGTATAGTTGAAATACATAAATTTATAGTTCGTATTTACCCAAAAGAGACCAAAACGTAAGTGTAAAGGTCCATAGGGTCGAAGAAGCCATATCTAGTTTTAACATGACAGAATGCAAAAAGTTTTGTTTGGAATTATAGGCCTATTTCATTAAATTGCCTTGAACAGGTGCATCATTCATGCGCATACAGGACAATACAATTTATGAAAAGGGACCAACATTTCCCGCACATCAGAGAATTTGTAAGCGGAGGTTCTTAATTTGTTGAAAATATCAATAAAATTCAGTATTTAAAAAGGTACTACTTGGAACCACCATCTCAACAATGGTCATCATCCATATAAGTCCACAACGTAACACTAACACCAACATCAATCCATCAGAAAAGCCCCCTAGGCCTAAAATGACCATCAACAAGAATCCAAACAACATGATTATATAATTCGATGTGTTTTAGGCATGTAGTTAAAGACATGATGTTGTTTCTAAAGGAGATAAATTAAGAGTATTTCAAAAAAGAAAGGTGTTTGGATTTGCAAATATAGTTAGTACATGGGTTCAAATGTTAAACATCAGCCAGAAGCAAGTGACATTAGGCCTGAAACCATTAAAACGGAGTAAAAAATGAATTACAACGGCCAAAATTTGTAAGGATAGCAGTTACATTTCAAGTTGATTTCCAGAAGTATTTTTGAAAGGAAATTTAAATGTTCAAGAAAGCATAGAATCCCACAAGTCATTTAATAAGTCAATTATTAGGGTAATAATTTAGAATTCCAAAAATGTAATATGCCACTGTACTTCATCTGTAAGTCAGCCAAGCATAATGTACATCTAACACTCGTGGTTCTATAAGGTTCAAAAGGTCAATGTGTAAAACAGTCCTAATTATTGTAAAATTCTACTACCTTTACCAGAAAAAGAATTCGGTTTTATGAAAAGAAGGAGAGAGAGAGAGAGAGAGAGAGAGAGAGAGAGAGAGAGAGAGAGAGAGAGAGAGAGAGAGAGAGAATCATGTTAAAATTCCTAAAGGTAATTCCTAAAGGTAACTGTGAGTATAACTGTTTTCCTGTAACAGTTTTAGATTTTTTCCTTTATAATCAGACGTAGTTCAACTTGTCAGCTGATTTAGATGCTAATTATTTATACAAGAGAGAGAGAGAGAGAGAGAGAGAGAGAGAGAGAGTACATTAAACACTTTGAGCCAACCTGACATGACCTTCACAATAACAAACTATATTCATCAGACAATTATAAAAAATAACATCAGTTTCACTACACTTGGAAAACTTACTACACTGCAATATGTGCAGAAAAAAACCTGGATGTTCACGTTGTTACCAAATATATAAAAGTTCCAAAGAAAGAGAAGCAGACAACAGTTTTCAATGATAGTGATGCAACCAAACCGAATACCAGTTGAACCTTGTCAGATCCAGGATCATTTACGCAAAAGTAAGACATGCTAGTGTTCATTGTCAGAAGGATCCTTTACCAACAGTATTGAGATTTAAACGAATGAGAGTATCTTCTACCTGACTTGGAACAGGTTACCAACATATTGGCAGTGGGTTAAACCAGTTTTACGGGATCCCAATCCTCCCACTTTGGAAAACACTCACATTCATTTAAAGTAGGCCTAAAATAAATTTAGCCCTCAATGTTAATGTACAGTTATAAAAGGTAATTACCTGACCATAGTTCACAGACATCATCCAAACAATGACAGGACAATTAAGAATTTTAAGTCAGACTACTATATCTTAATTAGTATTGCATAACATGTCAAAATTTGAATTTAAACCCTCAAAAAGGTTCCACGTGAACACAGGATAACTAAATGTGATACTAATACTATATTTATTGTGAAACATGGTTAAGCTCTTCCATGTTCCACTCTCACTAGAAAAAAACAGCACAATAGGCCTAAAATTCGTTATAAAAATATGACTCGCATCAGCTGAGTAAGTATTCCTTACATTTTGTCAGTATATCCAAAAGGATGAGAAAATAGAAGGCCTGTATTGTTCAACATGATGACTGAGAACTTATATGGTCCTTATTTCATTTTATATTTGTTATCTGTTTGTAAAGCATCAAGCAAACTTACAGGATTCTTATCCAAAACCTATTAACTCCTGACGTTGATTCAATTCTTTTACAGTAGTTTAACCAAAATTCCTGTACCTTTTCTAATCCTTTAGCTAGCAAAACTGACAATTCTTTAGCAGAACAGAACTTAGATCCAGCAATAAAACGGAATTAATATGGGTTTTTTATGTAATTTTGGAATTGCAAAAATCCTCGGAAAGTTACGGAATTTATCACTGAAAGTTAAGTTGTACTTTTGTAAATATTTAAAGTGACCATCCATTAAATGTTCAACAGAAAAGTTAACCTTTTGATAGGTAGTAGAGTTAACTGTAGAGTCGAGTAACCCTAATTCTTTGACAATTACATCAAGATAGAACCGTTTACAAATGATAATAACATTATTGGCAGCCTTGTCAGCTGGAGCAAAAACATACTTTTCATGTAAATCATGTAGACATGCTTTAACATCAGGTTTATGAAGGACAGGATCAGGTGGTTGTTTAGTTTTTTTTCTTCAGTTTATCAATTTTTTCTATCCACTATACTACCAATCTCGGACATCCACTCAGATAAAACTGAAACATCACAATTTTCTTTTTAGCCTATGTTTTAGCATAACTCTCAATAGCTTCCATTATTATTTGTTTATCCCTTTTCCATGATTTTTTTTTCTGCTCTCTTAATTTAGGACCTTTTGAAATTAAATTTCTAAGTGCTTCATTGGAAATAATGGAAGGATTGCCTGTAATGACATGACCATGATGAGTTGATAAAAATGGGGACTGACCACATTCACAGGGATATTCAATTTGGCGAAACCTATCAACCTCAAATTCTGACACTGTCTTCACGTGATTAAAAATAAAAGAAGAAATTGTTTTTGTGTAATTGTTTTTGTGTATTTATATGATGTAGTGGGAACATTTGTGTCCAAATAGCATGGGATAAGTGATTGAACCTTTTTGTTGTGAAGAATATTAGAAAGATTAATCAAGTCAATTCCTCCGTCTTTTTATAGCATTTTAATGAAAGTTTGTTTCTTACTATCATTAATAGTGGAAACTGGCTTGAAAAGTCGATGATTATATATATCAGTCACAATGAGAAAAATAGGTTTTATAATGTTCTTTCTAATGAATAAAGCTGCAATATCTGACTGTAATTTAGAGAGAAGTTTAAGAGGTATAGAATAGAGTAGAGAGCGTAAAAGATGAAGGCCATCAGTTCTGCCATAAGTATCCTTAATGAGGTCGACAGTAACATAATAATGAAATGATTTATTGTGATGTTTACGGTGTTCATGGCTTCTATTGGGGCGGGTATGTGTATTAATCAATTGGGAAGAATTACCAATTTTTGAGTACTTCTTTGATACATTTCCAACACCTTTAATTCTATCATTTAGGCCAAAAGGCCAAATGGTACTGAGTTCTTTCTGCCAAAAAAGTTCTATTTCTTCTCTCCTTGCTGTGAAATCTGTGATTGTTTCACCCTGAGCCGGAACCAAGCGTTCAATAATTTTAATTCGAAAATTGTGGCCTCCTTTTGCAAAATGTCTATCATGGATACCTTCTTTCTTACTAACAGTAGTACGGTGACCGTTGATCCTTTGATTCAATGGTCTACCAGTCTCACCAATATACTGAAATCCCCATTCTTGACATGAAAGTAAATGGATGACGTTTCTGGATTTACAACATAAAGGAGTCTCTTCATCAGGAGAGAATGTGTTTTATCCATTTTTGATAGAATCCTTGGCTTCTGACTGGTTAATAGCTATGGTACACTCTTTGTATTACCCTTATTTCTGCATTAATTACTGCAAAGGTGAAATACAGCACGATTCCTGAAACTGACCGGGGAATACAGCGGTATTCTCGTAACTGGCCGGGGAATAAAGCGGTATTCTCGCTGTATCCCCCTATCTGGTTAGTGCATCGATCAGCCACCAGAAGTCTCTTTCATGCGATACAAGCCTTGACGTGCTGCAGACGACAACATGATGGCGGACTGTGAAGTGAACTGCAGCAGCAGTGGGTCGAACATGTGTATTTTTTGGGCATGAAATTATATCATCAAAAATGGGATAAAATCGTCATTCACTCTTTTAGTGTGAAATACAGGAAGTATCTCCCCCAAGACAGCTGTATTACCCTTGGCTTCGCCTCGGGTAATACAGCTGTCTTTGGGGGAGATACTTCCTGTATTTCACACTAAAACAGTGAATAACTAATAGTAATTTCTGTGAGTAAGTGAAGATCTAAATTTAGTTTGAGTGTCCAGAACGGGACATGTTTTACACCTCAAACTACCACAATTCTGAACACGTAATTTTTTGTGTAGATGGCTGATATTGATAAGGCAGTCATTCAGATTGATTGAGCAAGGTCTCAAGCGTGGTCTTATAAGATGGTTAGCATTATTGGACTGTGGTGATTGGATTCTTTCTAAAATTACAGGACAAGAATCTTTCAGTTTTTCTTGTCCTGCAAGAATTTGTTTTGTCTATTCAGGTTGCAAACTTGACCAGAAATGATCTTGTACCACAGGCGCTATCTTTTTTGTACCCATACAAAGACAAGTAGACTCTTTGGGTTACGTGTGGGTTATACCACTCCCCATGCTGTTAGACTTAAAGAATCCTTAAATTTTTCACCCAGTTCTTCTCCTTCTTCATCCTTCATACCAACTATTCTAACACTGTCTCTCCTCGAATACTGCTCCAATCTGTTTTGGTCATATCGAAGGGAAATGAGCTGCTTGAAACAGGTCTTTGCAATTTGTTCAGCGACTTGTATAATTCCAGTGAAGGCCTGATTTACTGTCTGCACCACCACACCAGCCATAGCTAAGGCCACTTCTTTCAAAATGTCCACAGCTTTAGCAGCCTAACTACTCTTACTATCACTCGCTTGGCCAGTGGAAGCCTTTACCACCCAGGTAGGCTTATGTCTATTAGATAAAATAGTGTCAAAAGCGTCGGCTGGACTACTTTCTAGCATTTTTTCAAGTTGTCAGAGTCTGGCCTATCCAAGGGCCTCACCATCTTGATTAGCAGACTATGTGCAAGCGAGTACTGGGCTTTCCAGATGACGTCACACAAAGTAGTTGTGGAAATAAAGACGGCTTACGAATGGGAAGATGGCAAAGGAAACCAAAACTCAGATGAAAAACGGCTTAAATTGTATACTTCTGATGGTCCTCTTGTCGATTTTTCTACCAATTGATAAATCATGGTCCATGAATACACTTTCATGGCATTTCAAGTAATTCACCCCCAGAGGCTGTTCAAAGCATTTGGATCTGACAGAGCATTAAAATTTGCAGTGGTTTACAACTTTGAACCACTACATTTTATTCTTGTTTGACAATAATTCTGGCTAGGATATCATAATTGTATATCTTATATTGAAGCTAACGGTAGACTCCAGTGAAAAAAAGTCCTTGCGTCTTTTGGGCCACTGTGTTTTTTAAGCCATGATACTATTTTATGTAACGAAAATGTCAATGTGAACAGCATATATTAATCGTTAGTTCCGGTATACGGCCCCTAACCAGCACAGTGGTCCATTGTGACAGAAACTCTTGTTAGTTGTGGGCTTATATATGCAAATCGAAGGAATAAATAGAGTCATACTAAAAGTGTGACAAAGGAAATTTTACATAATTACTTTTGCTACTCTGTGTTGTATGTTCCTTTTATTTGGAAAGGGTTATATATTGCAGCCTTATACAATGCACTGAGCACATTTCATATATATCTTAGCGCAAGCTAATTTTGTGCAAAATTATTAAACAGTGTATGATACATGTATTCTTTAATCTCACATCAGATGTGTACGCAATGCGGTATTATATTCTGTATCTACATGGTCTTCATAAAAGTGGTATTTTGTAGCAGATGTAGATAGTAATATCATGTCGGAATTGTGCTGCAGTTTTATTATAGATGTGTGTCTAATTTGTAAATCACGGACAGGAAATTGAAAATTTGAGGCCGTAACCCTGTGTCTTGGGAGAATGTAAAGTTGCCTTTGTCTAACTTGCATGTTAATACCTCTATTAGTTCCCCATCATAGCAAATGAATCGTTATCCTATACTTGTTATATCTAACTTAATGTAACTTTGAGAGTCAGGAAGTGAGTTCAGATTGTCATGTTACTGCCAAATTAAAGTCATTAAACAAATTAGGGTTTCAGCTTGCGTCTAGACATGCTTAGAATGAGCAGTAAGTAGCTGGAAATGTCATGCAATATGCTGGTATAAGTTTTGGAATATTGTTGTCCTCTTCCATGCGTGGCGGTATCAGTATCTTCAGTATCACATGAAATTGACTGTTCAAGTATCTTCTGTTTATGGAGAAACAAATACAAGCTGTAGTGCCCAGGATAATGCAAAGGATGTGATGTATTTTTTGCATATTAAAAATGTAGTCAAAAATAACAAAATCCACACAGTTGGATGTTTGAAATATATACGGCTAATATGCCGTAAATTACCTTCCAAGGAACAGCATTGTAGGTTTCTAGTGTAACGTTAGTTTGGTATCAGGTGAAACGACAATCATGCTTCATTGTAGCACAATGCGTGTGTCATATATTCAATGTAATATTAGCTTCAGAAAGATTCTGTGGACATGCCTTGACGGTGACAATTTCAGGCAGGCAGGCATCGCTCGAAGGAAAGACCCGCTGAACTTTAGACAAACGATCCGAGAGACCTTTGCAGCGCATTGGCACTGCAGGGGAACAAGACAGGAGACAGACTGTCGGTTTGTTGCACGGCTTCTTGTGAACTCCAAGCACGAGTCACAATTGCAGACAGCCGACGGAGGAAACGATCATTACTTTTTATGTCAACCTACGCCATAATCGTTACATATCAAAACCCTCATATAGAAATTTGTTAAGTGGATGAAGCACCTGCATATATTTCAATCTCTTATTAAGTGCTTATACCATAACGCATTATGGTTTATATGCACGTAATAGTTTTAAAATGGGTTACGACCGATGTTTTAACGTCTACCTGTAAGAGGCATAGCGACAATAACACGTATTGCAATTTGGTGTTTCACGTTTAACTTTTCTTCCCTGCAGGGGTAACGCATTGACCAGCAGTGATCAACAGGGATTCCTCAACCGGTAGCACGTCGCGACTCATCACAGAGCAGTGATAGTTGTGTGTAAGCGCAGAAAGGACATCGATAATTATAAGTGTTGCCAGGACGTCATGGAATCTAGTTGTGCACCTTGACTCAATGGGAAGCCGCAACCGACAACAACAATTAGGAGAAACCATACACATGCTATTAGACGCTTCATAATTAATGATACCTGCAATTCGTGAAAAATCCACACGGAACAGGTGAGTTACATTTAATTCAATGCAATAAACACCCTCTTCTTTTCATATTTTCTTATTAGCAACACGTTCACAAAGAAAGCACAAGGTTGCATGTTAAATCTAGTTGAGAGGTGATGCAGCCATGAATAAACAATGTTCAAGGCACTAATTCGTCACCTGAAGCAAAAAAAAAAAAAAACGGTTATGAGTTATCTCCAACGTCCTAACCATATGCCTCAGCTAACAGGTACATTCCCGTCGTTCGTCGATCACCTTCGTCAATTTAAAATAACTTAACCGTTGTCATGTTTGATTTAATTAATGTTATTAAGACGTTGACGAATTGAGGTGAAACGAACACATGCAGCTGTTCCCCATATACCGATATGACTATCTCACATGATGACACAATGTCGGTAGGCTCTACCAGAATAACATTTGCTGTATTCCTTAGTTTTGACAGAATGTATTTATGCAAGTAAAGCATACCCATTCTAGACCTATCATTGAGAAACGAACACTAATATTAATCTGCATACACGCAGATATATCACTTGTGTATCATTGTGCACCAAGGCAATACGAGTTAAACAAGGATAACCTTGGATAACCTTGGTGTCTTGACATAAAGTATACAAATGAGGATTAAGCATAATTATGCCTCATCCTAATTTTGCGGACCTTTCAAAGATTTCCGTGGCTTTTTGTCAGGTTGCCAATATGTTCTGGTCCATCCATATGCATATATATATATATATATATATATATATATATATATATATATATATCGTGCTTGTGTCCACTTATCCACTTCTCTTTTCATGGAACCCTTATATATTTGGTAACAATTTGAACATTCAGGCATTTTCTGCACGTATTGCAGTGCAGTAAGTGTTCCAAGTGTAGTGAAACTGATATTGTTTTTTATAATTGTCTGGTGAATATAGTTTGTTATTATGAAGGTCATGTCAGGTTGGCTCAAAGTGTTTAATGTACTCTTTCTCTATCTCTCTTTTGTATAAATAATTAACATCTAAATCAACTGACTGACAAGTTGAACTACGTCTTATTATAAATGAAAAAATTTCAAACTATTACAGGAAAACAGTTATACTTACAGTTACCTTTAGGAACATTTAAATCTTGAACATTTAAATGTCCTTTCAAAAATACTTCTGGAAACCAACTTGAAATGTGACTGCTATCCTTACAAATTTTGACTATTGTAATGCATTTTGACTACGTTTTAATGATTTCAGGCCTAATGTCACTTGCTTCTGGCTGATGTTTAACATTTGAACCAATGTACTTACTATATTTGGAAATTCAAACACTTTTCTTTTTGAAATACTCTTAGTTTATCTCCTTTAAAACAACATCATGTCTTTAACTACATGCCTAAAACACATCGAATTATATAATCATGTTGTTTAGATTCTTATTGATGGTCATTTTAGGCCTAGAGGGCTTTTCTGATGGATTGATGTTGGTGTTGGTGTCGCTTTGTGGACTTATATGGATGATGATCATTGTTGAGATGGTGGTTGCAAGTAGTACCTTTTTAAATACTGAATTTTATTGACATTTTCAACAAGTTAAGAAGCTCTGCTTACAAATTCCCTGATGTGATGCAAATTTTGGTCCCTTTTCCTAAATTGTATGGTCCTGTATGTGCATGAATGATACAACCGTTCAAGCCAATTTACTGAAATAGGCCTATAATTTCAAACTAAACTTTTTGCATTCTGTCATGTGAAAACTAAATAAGGTTTTTTTCCCCTCTATGGACCTTTGTACTTGCGTTTTGGTCTCTTTTGGGTAAATACGAACTATAAATTTATATGTTTCAGCTATACATACCAAGGAACATTGCCTTTGGTCGGAATTGACTTGGATTTGTTTCGTTAGGACTACGGTTTGGATATGGTAATGACACTGTCTAATTTGAATATGAATTTGGAAAGTAGAAAGTTTAATTTCTGTCTTACTGTCCGATGTGCTTTCAAAAAACACCGGTGTAGCGAAATTAGCGAAAGTAGCGAAAGTAGCGAAGCGAGCATTTCGCAGAGTAATGAACGCATTGCTCCACGAAATGGACGCTACGTTACAAGTTACAAGATGTCCAACGTCGAATGAATTATGAACATACTAGTTGTGTTTATGTCATGGTGTTTTCTGCAATTGACCTGTGGTCTCATGCAAGGAGAGACTAAACTTGAGTGAAGCCATGGAGATGAATAAACGCTACTGAAATACAACAAAGAAGCAAGTGAAATATATAAATGTAGAAAATAAATTGATCATTGAATCTATATTGAAAGAAACGACGTCTTAAAAGACTGTTACTGAACCGAAGTGTTATACTGCGTAGCTTATAACTAAACGCCATTTTTCAGTTTCTGTTTTGCGCGTTAATTGCATGTGCGGTGTTTTCCTTCCCTTTTTCTTTTCTTTTTTTTTTTTTTTTCTTTTTTTTTTTTCCTTTTTTTTTTTTAAGTGTGTGTGTGTCTGTTTTTTTTATTTGTTTTATTATTTTGTTTTGTTTTTGTTTTGTTTTGTTTTTGGTTTTGGTTTTGTTTTGTTTTGTTTTGCTTTTTTTTCGGTTTATTTTTTGTTTTTGTTTTTGGATGTTTTTATTACCTCGGTTTGAGCTTTGGCCTTTATTTAGCTACATCTTTTTTCTTTTCTCGTTTTTCTACACAGCTATTTTTCTCTTGCAGTTAAAAAGCTTTAACGAACATTATATCAACGTTGCAACCCTAAGTCTGGGAATTTACCGTCAGAACGATGACCATCATGTTATGTCACTGCACTTTTGCATTTTTAAATCATGGGGCTTGTCAATCAGTCACAAAATGGGACGTCGGTGATGGTCTTTACATCTGTTTATTTATAGTTACATCTTCGTTTTCTTTTAAAAAAACTGTTGGTACGATTGTTATTAAAATCGATAGGATATACCTTTGATTGGTTTATATATATATATATATATATATATATATATATATATATATATATATTACAGTTAATCATGGCGGCATATTTTTAAAAGGCGTTTTTCAAAAGCAGCTTGGAACGTGCTTTTCATATTGATGGAACGGATCTGATTGCTTCTGATTGATCATTTGTTCAAACGGTAACCTTGCTTTCCTTACAAGGGCCACGAGACAACTTAAGTAGATTTATGTTTTGAAGGATATTTGACATATGAATTATTTCTAATATTGCAGCTGAGATACATTTGTAGGTCCCCTAAGGGTTTGATTGAAACAAAAGGCAGGGTACCTTCAGCTATTTTGAATGATCACATGTCAATTAGGTTTTTTTTTTCAATGATAACCATAGAACGTTTGACGCAGGACTTCGCTGTTACACATGGTACACATGGGTGACCCTGACCTTATTCTCAAGGCTTATTATATTGTACATGATAATGCTTTTCTATGCTACTTAAGTTGGGCGGCATGTGCTTTATTTTGAATTTTTTTAAGGCAAATTCCTATAACAAATAATAATTTTGTTCATTTTGTGGTTTGGGGGCATCTTCATAAACATATATGTTATGTATTATATGTCCAAATTAATTAATTCCAGTGCAGTCTAATAAAAATGTCAAAATGTATTCAATATTGACATGCTAGTCAGCGGACCGTGTGTTTATAAAAAGTTCCATCTTTCTTGCAGACAGATCCTGCCAAACTTGCTGTCAATTGAGTATAGAGATTTTTTGTTTTTGTCAGGGATAAATATTTCTGTGATATTTGTCCAAAAATGCGAAGACGCTGTTCCAGGTTGGCAGTACTTTCTCGTGTTCACGTGTCAATTGTATCGTTTGAAATAAAACTTGAGAATCGTTTGAGCAAGAACTTTGATATTAACCATCCACATAAAGGGATAGGTTTATATTGCACCTCAGTGACCTTGACCCAATTTTCAAGAACGCAACGCAAGGCGACTGAAACCATTGTGTGCAAAGGTGATGATACAAGAAATATTGTACCTGAAAAATTTATTTGTCGGAAAATAGCTCTTCAGAGCTAATGTTTATTGTAAAAAAACGACCGACATGAAATAAAGCTTACTTTGACTTTGACTTTATTTGTATGTCGATACCATACAGAGACAAGATTGACGCTGCATATATGTGTCCAATAGCTTTCCAAGGGGGCCAAGCGGCAGCTTTAGTTACTTTGAATGCTCGGCTTATACATCGGAAACTATTTCGATGTGGACGTTGGTATCACACTCTATAACGACGGTCTGCTAAGGCTGGGTTAGCACCGCATGTATTTTAAGGTGACCTTGACCCATTTGTCAAGGTACCATTTCCATATTAATCAAGTTAATTGACTTTGATATGGAAATAGTGACGATGCATCCATAAGGCTAGTTACACACAGCTGTTCTAAACCCGACTATTCGAATCATTGGGTTGCTTCAAAATGTTAGTATTCATTTATTGATCTTTTTCCCGTATTAGCATATTTGCGAGACAACTTCAACAATGGTTTACAAGAGTAAGTACGTGTACACAAACATCAAATTGTAGCACACGAATAATTATTCCATATAAAGAATGAACTCATCATCCTTGATACAGGTCATGAACGTGGTTTGGATACTTTGTAAGCTTAACCCATAACAATCATATTAGGTACTTGTTTGAGGGAACGAATTTTAGTGAAAGGAAAGCAATTGGAAAAGCAATTTTCTGCAGCATTTTTGTCTTTTTGGGGGAGCGGGGGGAGGGGGTGTCTTCTATATGTGCACCATCCTTTAGCTTCGTGTGACATCAGAATATATAATATACAAAACTGTGCCTTGTGCCACTGATGATTTTTGCGCGTCATCGTGGATGTTGATTTGTTACGACGTTCTTCACCTATCAGGATATTTACAACGTTCCGGGACTTTAACAAGTTTTGCTGAATTTGTGCAAAATAATCAACATGTGCCCCCCCCCCCCCCCCTTGGACATCACTCATTACCAACTTTATCTATTTCCATAAGAATTTTTTTATCGGTTTTTGACTTAGTGTCACCATTCCTTTTTAATGGTTGTCCTTTTGATGGAAGCAAGAGTTCCTCCACACATGCGATAGTTTTATTATTTTAGTCGCTTTTAAGTTTTGTTTGACTGTATCCAGAGCAAAAAACAATCTTAATGACTAAAATGTGTTCGCGTGACAAGTCAAAAACTGCGTGAGCGATGACTTTGATACTTCACATAGTAATGGTCCTCTATACCAATATGGATGTTGCATGTAAGTGTCCTTGTCTTAATTCCCTTCAGCTTAGCGTCACATAAGCATTTTGTAGTTTTTGGATGCAGACTGAAGAATTACCTGAACAAGCAGTTTTATATTTAGTTTGATGGTTGCCCTCTATAAATGTTATTGTGAAACTACACATGAACAGGAATTCTGAGGTCAAACATCTCCTATAATGGATTTAATTGTCACGATAATGATAAAGAATTATTGTGTCGAGCTTGAACTTGGGTATTGCGCATGCTAGTATTTTCCACCAGCGCTAGATTTGTGTCGAAATTAACCTAAATCAGAGCGTCGTCTCTGAGGAAACGTGTTAAAAATGTCAGAATCAGAATATTCTGATGTAATTACCATGGAGATTAAATCAGCAGAATAATCTTTATGTCAGTTTAATGTGTCACACATATTGAGTAGAAGGGCTGGCCCGGAGGATACAATATGTATTGCAGTGATGACATTGCACACTTGATAGTGGTCTTACGATTTGATCAAAATAAAACTCCTTAAGCTGTATTGAAAATAATTACAAAACACAATTGTAACTGTCAAGTTAGAAGACCACACACAACCAACAAAACTATTCTAAACAATAAGTTTGGTAATCATTGAAATATTAGTAGTTTGACCATGAAAACACTATGTCATTGCCGTGACCTTGTGGGATTAATATGTGGTGAAGTGGGCTGACCCCAGTGTTCATGCAAAAATGTATGAACATTCTGTTTTGTATGATCTATTGGTGTAATCTACATCATGTTTACATCATAACATTCCTGTTCTCAGTGCATTTCAGAACATATTAAGCTTCTTCTCAGGTTTAGCTGGGGTTTAACTTGCGACTGTGTGACCTTGCTGCAATTATAAAGGTCATTGAATGCCTGCATTGATTTTTTCGCGGCATATAACTCGAAAACTATTTGATATATAATTTTAACTTGATTAATCAGATTAGACTTGGAAAAGCCTGATATACGTTGTGTAGGTTTTGGTCTTTATAATGGTTTCTTTCAAAACTATGCACAGATTTTGCCAGTTTTGTAGAATTTTTTCCACAGATGATATCAATATTTACAGCGTATCTCGGAACATATATATCATATTTTCAAGCCCAAACATGAGATATACACAGCGAGATACATATATGAGCTGATATTTCAAAAATCTTTGTGTCATAATTTCAATATAATTACTTGGTCTACAACGTCTCAAACAGCTTCCACGCCCATTAAGTTTCACCGTATGCCGTTCAGGCCAGTACGTAATTCATTATTAAGAATAGGGATTTGGTACAGTTTGTGTGGTCATTTCCAATTTGTGGCTAGGTCATTGGTGCCTAAGGTTGCTGGTTCAAGGCCTAGCCGTTCCGTAGTCACAAAACATATATTTTGGGTGCTTCTTTGATGCTGGTGGGCATATGTACAGTCCCCGATATGGGACAACTGCGATCACAGTACTTCATTTGTACTGGGGAAAAAATGAACTGGGCCGTGTCAATCATGATATTCACGCATAGCTGCCTTCGTTGAACCATTCTTCATTAAGCAGGGAGATCCGGTACAGTTGGTATGCGCGTTTCCCATTTTCGCCCAGGTGATTGGGGCCGAATGTTGCTAGTCCGAGACCCGGCCGTTCCGTGGTTACAAAACATATACTTCTATGATATATTACATATAACTGGTCTTGAACCTTTTTGGTCCTTACGATAAAGAGAATCCCTGGCTTGTTTCCATATTATCATGGAGACAGATTTAAGTGGTACTGAGTTTGTTTTTCTTTGGGCGGGGGGGGGGGGGGGTATAAGATCACTGTATATCCTAAAACTACTCCAATGAGCTTTTCGAAATCAAAGGTAAAGCTATAAAAATGTGACATAATTTTTTGTTTTTTTCCTCGTAATTGCTCGCAATTCCGGAACCAATGTCTTCGGAATCCCAGATAAATTCCCTTTAATCCAACCGCATTTACATTCAATTTGACTGCGAATAATTCAGGAAAGGGGGGAGGGGGTCGGCTGCAATGTTTGCACTTCCGAGGCGTGCAAACAGGTCGATCACTTCATGAGCAAATCATGGGAAACCATCCCTCAATTGCTTCGTAACGTATGTTGGATGAGAAATGAAGTTCATCTTTGTAGGAACTTAAACAGGCCTGTTGTCGGCGTAAACCAAAATATTTCCTTAGCTGCAAATTGCACATGGCTATGAGAATTCATAAAGGTAGCTGACTCTCTTGCCTTGCCGATCTCCGAGTTCCAAAAATCAATTTGTGGCGCTGCCGTCCTAACGAATTCGTGGGGGTGAACTGACGGGCGAGATCCATCATTCTCAACACCCAAATAATGATGAATAGGAAAAGGAAATATAGACGCGCTATTTCTTCACTTCATTCGCATTTTCAAACGTTTTAAATTCCAAAAGCGTAGAAAACTTTCAAGGAAACCAAAAATATGTATATTCAAAATTACTAAGAGCGTTGTGTTATTCCTAATTGTAATACATGTGCCCACCAGGAATCATAGTATTGAAATGTATAAATTAAATTGTAATTTAGACATAAAAACATAATAATTAATAGAAAGTATTTTGATTTTAAGATTAGGCCATATCAGAGTAATTGTTACTATTTGATTGGAGGTGGCCCTCATAATAGCGACATAAATTTGTCTTAAAAGGGGCCTCCTCGATCAATACACTTCACGCTATTTATTTATCTAATAACACATAATTATGATATTTTTGCTAATGAATGTATTTTGATCTAATAAAATAATTCTGATTTCTGATTCCCGATTCCTGTCCGAAATTGGCATTTTGCAACGACGTGCGGTCGTCACGATCATATACTGCAACAACGAAACGGCTGATGTATGTCATGGCAAGACATGTAACACTGCACTCACTCCTAACCTCTCCGACAAAACATTTTCGTCCCGTATTAAAAATTCTAAATGCTCAACAATGTAATCGGGTCTGGTCTTGGATGCAGCAACACAGTACGAAACATACATGTACACTGTTAAACACTACGGGTTGTTGGTACAGCTATGTTCAGTTGTTTCGCTTGAAGGCCAAGATACAATAAGTGATTTTGCAATCTGTGCTGGATGATTCCGATGTGACACAGTAACCTACGGATAGCAAGAGTTGCACAAAGAACAGGAGCAAGACACAATATCTGAATTGATCATATTTGATCCACCCTGCTGAAACTATTCAAATTAGTATGTTTGCCTAGCATGACTTCTTAGCAGTGAAATACACCTTAGCATACCTTGAAACACACCAACATTCGAAGAAATTGATGCAGCAACGGTGGAAATATACCTGTTTGGAGTAAAAAGCAAAAAAAAAAAAAAAATAAAAGATAAAATAAAATAAATAAATAAATAAATAAATAAATAAATAAATAAATAAATAAATAAATAAATGAATAAATAAATAGATAAAAAAGCTCCAATAGTTCTTTCCATCCAAAGTCTCAAATCATTAATGCAGTTTTATCAGGCTACTGATAAATAAATAATCATAATCTTTGTCTTGTAAGTTAAAAGTGTAAAAAACGTCTCTCTGGGATGAATATGTTTTGGAAAGAGCATAGTCGAGAGGTTTGAGTATGATGAATATGTTTTGGAAAGAGCATAGTCGAGAGGTTTGAGTATATGTTAACTGTCGAATTTGGATTGCTTAATATTCTACCAGCAGTGTAATCAGACAATCTGTTGTGCCAAGCACCCTGAAAGTGAATAGCTTCCCATGCAACAAGTAGTCTCAAAAAGTCTACAAAGTGCCAATAGGCACGTACATGTCAACAATCATTAATTTGCAGTAAGAACAACTTGAAGATGAATAGGCCAGTTTGTGCGATACTCTCATCTTACACATAAACATACACTGATGACAAGAAAAATATGCAAGGCGCCATTTAGCCGCAAACATTCTTACCCTGGTACTTATGTGTAAAATTGATGATTCTGGTTGTCTGTTATTAAAAAGTAATTTCACCGTTTCTATGAATATATCTCATTTAAAATATGCATCAGAAGTGTTTTTAATGAGCAATTACAACGATACATATAGAATCTTACATGGCAGTGAGTGAGTTACGATTTTTCTCTCACGAGGGATCGTTGTTGGTGGGGAAAATCACGAATGACCGCAGGTCACGAGTGTTTTTCCCCACCAACAACGATCCCGAGTGAGAGAAAAATCGTCACTCACTCACTGCCATGTAAGATTTTATTTATTCTATGTTTAATCGAGTATTTACCGCAAAAATTGTCGCTTTTGTTGCTTAGGTGTCGCCATTTTGAAGCGGAGACTTTTCACTTGGAAATGTCAAATCTGGTGTGCCGTGTTTGTTTACGTTCATCGCAGTTATTCAACGTCACCCGTGACGTATAATTAAGCATAGCTCGCGGACGTTTGATTTTGTCTTAATGTCAATGCATTACGTCACTGACGCAGGCGCGTCACGATTCACTTGTAACAATGTTTAGGTCATGTGACCTACCGTGAGTTACTATTTCTGGATTTCACTCCAGAAAATGATAACTCACTGCCAAACATAGAATAAACCCATTGTTCCAATTTTGCCCTTTCCCGAAATGTATACTTTGCATCCGCTTATTTCAATACATTAATTCATGAGCCCAATTTATATGGCTGATCGTTCTGAGCGCGGGTGGATGCAATGCATTAAAACTACGGTCGCAGTTGTTCAGTGTCAATCATTCAATTTTGAAAACTGCCTGAAAGATAAATGTCACCAGGAAATTTGTGGTGAATGTTTGTTGTTATTCTCTCTCTCTCTCTCTCTCTCTCTCTCTCTCTCTCTCTCTCTCTCTCTCTCTCTCTCTCTCTCTCTCTCTCTATCTCTCTCTCTCTCTATCTCTCTCGTTCTCTCTCTCTCTCTCTCTCTCTCTCTCTCTCTCTCTCTCTCTCTCTCTCTCTCTCTCTCTCTCTCTCTCTCTTGTTTGTTTGGTCTTCTTAAGTCCCACATCAACTCAATGGCAATCGTAACGCAAACAACGCCTATTTAGAGGAAAACTACCTGAGGGTTTATTGTCGAAGAGGATGCTTTAACTTTCCTCAACTCTTTCAATGCAAAGTTTTGACAGATTCGACAGCTTTCTGAGGCGTGCTTTGAACTATATACAACTAAAGTGCGCCGAAAAAAAGACGTTGAAGTGAGTTGTCACGGTCTGTGTTTTTATGAAGTAACTTCAGGCATGCTGCCAATTGAATGAAAGACAAGTTTACAAAAATATTAATATGGTATCGTTATGTCAATTCAGAGCACATCGCGTTTATGCGAAATTTGCAAGGAAAGAGTTAAACCGCCGTTACACACCGTGTATGCAGCTGAGAGTGTCACCGTAGATGTGTCTCTTCGATGCACGCGCCTTGTACTACATCGTGCTTTGAAGATGCGATGTGTGCTCTACACAGACTGGGTAAAGTCACTTTATTTACTTCAGAGTACATATAATTCTCCTGTTCCGCGCACATGTTGGTTGTGAGCACAACAGAGCAAACATTAATCACCCACAACGTGCAGCGTGGTCAGGACTGCTGGTGGGTACTGATGCAGGAAATGCCGCAGCACATGTACATGGGTTCAATGAAAATCCGCTGTTGAAGCCAATATTGTCAAAACATGGCGTGTAGAAGGACTATCAGTACATATCTTAAAATTTGTGGTAGTTTGTTCTTGTTTTCGTGATTTGAATCGTTGACAGGGACCGTTTCAACATAGATTTGTGGAAGTACTACACGTATTCACATTGGTTTTTTTCTTTATTTGTTTCTTTAAGGATATTTTCATCTTTTTTGGTCTTTTTCATCAAGAATGATCGATTCCACTAATCCCAGGGTCACAAAGTACCCTTAAAAGACGCTTAAACAAGACGTGTTATGACTATTAAGTTACGTACACTCTGTATTTTATGATCGAGGAATAAGAGTAAGTTTACCTCCTGTGGATTTTTATCTCCATCTTGTGTAAAGTATACCATCATTTATCCTAAAAGACCAAAACTTTTGAAATATGGTGCAAGAAATAAAATAAATGACCTTTTCTGCGGTGAACGTATCTACCACGACCTTTCCAGTCCACTGGTTGTCTACTTTGTCATGTTTATTATGTTAGTCTTTCGTCGAAGGCATTTAAAGAAAGAATGAAAGTTAGCTTATTAAGTTAATGTAGACCTCTAGTAGACATCTTTAGTTGGGATAATGACGTGGTCTGAGCACGTCACTCATTAGACATATTGGATTTGAAAAAAAAAATAAATAAAAAAAAAAAAAAACGGAGTCTGGTATCTTCCGATGCTAAGAATGTATTGTTTGCCGCATGCTAAAACCAAATATGCGTGTATGCACCATGCCTCACTCGACAGAGAAACATCACGACCGCGTGTCATATCATAGGCCCTAATTGTTGAACAAAAAGTCCAAACAATGGTGTTAAACGCGGACCTCGTAAAGCACGCGATAGTTCACAAAACCACTGGAAACAAAAATTTAACACCGCTTTATTTTGAGGCAACCAATAGAACTTCAGGCGTTTTTTTTTTTTTTTCAGTTGGCTTAGTTCTGTTACAGCTGAGCCTGAAAGTTTGCGCTGCATATTTTCTGTTTCATTGACGGGGTGTTCATTCCGGTCGTCCTGTAGAAAGAGATGGAGCATTACTGAACAAACTTCTGGTAAACTTTTGAATTGAAGACCTTACAAATACAAATTCAGTTTTTCCAAGTGATTGAGGTCCCGTCGTTTTCTTAAAGTTAACAAAATTCCCCAGCTTGGCCTTTCGCCCCGTATGTCTCCTGTGGAAAGGCACTGCAAAGCCTCAGCAGAGGCTCTCGCCATGTGCTAGTCCTTGCTTGTGTCTCATATTTCACGCTCCAATTTTTCTACCATATTATGGTTTTGTGCGTTAGTAAATCAAAATTTTGCTTAAATGGAGTTAAAACAACAAAAAAAAAACAAAAAAAAAACAAAAAAAAAAAACAAAAACAAAAAAAAAACAAACAAAAACAAAAAAAAAACAAACAAACAAAAAAAAAAAAAAAACATGCAAGGCATCTTGAACGCTTCGTCCCGAATTTGAAAATTTGTTGTCTTCCATCCTACACTTTGAACAGTGTATCACGTTAAATGGACAACCTGCTTCCTCAACAACATAAAGGCAAGGTACACAGAGCAAGCTCATCGCCGCAACCGGTTTTCTAGAGAAATAGTTCAGATCATTTGCTTTTAATATCCTATCAGGTAGCGCACAAGGAAGGACTTTGTTGTGATGGGAGGGTAGTTATCCTGGATCCAAGTATTATCATCCATAAGTAGCATCATTTAAGTGACTTGACTTGAGGGTATTTTGAATTAAGCCTGTCTCTCGACTGAGCAATGTAAATTAGGTGTCAGCTGCAAGACTGTCATTCAGTATACTGACTTTATTCAGTTACAACCTCATTGACTTTCACCTGCACCTTAGTTGAATCTAATTAGAAACACGTGTGGTATGACCGTGGAGTAAAACTCGTCATTATAGGATGCTCTGGGGACTCGACAAAAATGTTTGAATGTCAAAGGTACTCATGCGACGAGCTAAAATCCCCTGAACATGATGGAAGGGATCATGCAGAGAACCAGCACTTACAACGGGTTTTATAAAACAAACATTCGTTGACATTTTTGTAAGTGCACACCAGGCAAAATTTCCAGATTGCATCAATACTGTAACCGGATCGGGAAGTATATTTTCGATATCGTTAGAGGATTCATAGATGTGGCCGAAAGATTTAGCCGTGTCTTTAACTGCTACACTTAAGAAATATCGCCAACGAAAGTAGTAGGGAGTCCTCTTGGGGGGCAAGGGATGAGTCAGGGGATTATAAGGTCAAGGGATGAGTCAGAGGTCACCAGATCCGCCCCAGCCCCAAAACAATCTATAAATAGAACAGGGGAACTCAATCTGATAAGGTCAAGAGGTGTTCATTACATAACAGGGATTAAAATTATGGTACCATTATGATAAGGACAATAGGGATTAAATATAGGATCCAGTTTGAACCAGAAAATTACATAACAGATAAGTCACCCCACTTCTATAGACTGAGTGGAACCAGAAAATTACATAACAGGCATTAGTCACCCCACTTCTATAGGGGGAAATCCAATCTGATAATGGTCAACAGGGGTAAGTCGACACAGGTGTTCATTACATAACAGGATAAGTCAACACAGGTGTGCCAATAGCGCAAAATTGCATAACAGATTAGTCACCCCACTTTTTCTATAAATAGAATAGGGAATGTCCCGAGGTCAACAAGTGTTGAAAACCAGATTGCATCAGAAAATTACATAACGAAATTAGTCACCCTCTATAAATAGATTCGGGAAAGTCCAATCTGATAAGCTCAGAGACTTCTAGAATAAAATCCAGTTTGAACCAGATCCCATTTCAGGATCAAAAAAGTATAAGTAGCCTGGTGTATCTCACTTTTCACCAGTCACACCAAGACGGACCAAGAGTACAAAGTGCATCCAAGTTCTCCAAGAATTTGACCATTCAGTTATATGGTGAGTAGAGTTTTTTTATCTGGGCCCAGTACATTGTTGTACTACAACTTGTAGGTCTATATCACCGTGTTTGACTGGGCGCAGAGTGCCTCCCCCGAGCGACTGTTGGTACAAATTTAGGCTACATATGCATGATATGCAAGTCATGATACCTGTAATGCTGTATGCACAATCGAGTCTATAACGTTTAAAACCAAACAAGTCAAATGTATGTGTTACAAGTCAAGGTGTCAAGTGGTAATGGTCAGGCTCCTTGAAATAACTTAATCGGCAGAAGATCAAAATTCACTGAGCGGGTACGTAAACATGCAATGGTCGTGTACAGCAGCAGAAGATATACCTGTCTGATTTCGACTGGCGTTTGGTCAAATGTACGTGTATTTATCTGTCAGTTTCAACGAAGGCTGTGAATAATATTAACAACATACTGCTTAAATTATGTTATCCTCGGACAACTCAAAATGACAATCTTAGACGTTCGAATACCATTGTTTACATTACCGCTGACAGAGCACGCTCAGCTTGTAAAGTTGTATTGCCGGTGCCTGTGTAGACATTACCGCGGAAAATGAAGGCTAGCATTTAAACTACACTACCTATGGTTATGAAATTTAAGTGTCACTTTAAAAACTGTATAAGGTGTCGGGTCGTCAGAGTAATCCGTCTCGAAATAGCTTATATTTTCAATACCATTGCTTCTCCTATTGATATTTTGAGCGAGCTTGTATACCGGAAATGCTCGCCGGTATAAACATAAGACATACCTGGCTATTTACGCGCAGGGCTTAGTTAATTATGGACGTATTGGCTCCAAATTTTCAACGAAGACTGACCATTAGTGACACTATTCACGTGTAAAATTTAGTTGCTATCTGAGTGTTTGATTCAGTGAACGAACCGCCTCAATATCTGTGTTTACCATAACTCACGCCTGTAGGTGCAGTGATAAACAAGGGGCCGTCTCAACATTTACCATTGGAGGCCGGTGGGGGTCGCCTCAGAAACCCTATTACAACCCAGTTAGTACAGGCGAGATCAAATATTATATAGTATATATTCAAATGACATAAAACAATTCAGAATGATACAATGGAAATAAAAAAAATAAATTTGTATCACACAATAATATATACAATATTAATAAATAATAAAATTAGATGGAATTAAATAAAAATAACGTGGGAAAACCAATGAAATATTTTTGCTGACAAATACGTAAACTCGTTTCACTCAAATCACACAGTACTCAGATTTTTTAGGCATGAACAAACACACCATGTGATAAATAACAGAGACAATGTATTTTTGTTGACATATCATACAATACATCATTTATTCGTGATTTTTTTCCCATCGAATCTCGGTTCTGCTATGATAATTGTGTCATCCAACCATTATAGTATTCAAAACAAGACTGGAGTCAGTCTGCTTTCCATAGTTTATTTCCAATATTGGGATCCTGGTAAGCCATATCTTTCCTTCTTCCCGGTCATGCTCGGTTTGGCTTTCAGGCTGGCATGTCGTTTCTTTTTTTGGTCTTGGTGATATTTTTTCTTTTTTCTTTTCTTCATCTTTCAAATCAGCTTTGGCCTGTTCGATCGTCTGTGCTACTGGCGTGACCAGATTAATAATGGGTTTTTTAGGGTCCTTTCTTCTCTTGCTCCATTCGGGGTTCTCATCCACGATGTACCATCCTGATGGAGAGTAAGGTATTTTTCCGTGCGTCATGTCCTCAAAGAAGGTCTCCCACTTGGACCAATCCTTCTTGTTTTTGATAATGTCTGACGTCATAGTGAGTTCTTGTAGTTTGTGTGACCACTCGTACACCTCTATTTATACTTTTTTCTACATCATGTGACTACATTGGAGTAACCTCAATATCCACGGACGTCTATGATCGAGGGCAAATTGCAAAGCGTCTCGAAATGCAATCTTTTCCTGCTCCATGACTTGATGTATATAGAGGATGATGACTTGGCATGTACTCTGTTGTTCCCCATTATGAACGCGTGCCATCAGTATGGTTCTCAGTTTTTCGGCATTCATTGGCGATGTTTCTTTTGGCATTGTCTTTTGTGCTTGTTTTAACCATTTGATTTTATCATTTTGATTGAAGCCATGAACTTTCTTCAAATGAATCGACAAGTAGAGTAACTCTTGTCTCCCACACCCTGGAACAGGGCAATTCTTCTTCATTCGTCCCATAATGATCTGTCAGTTCAAAGCAATTCTATGCTACTTATATGTTTTGGTAAAACATATTATACAGTCAATACATTTTGGTCAACACATTTTGGTCAACACAAATTTCAGGTCAACACATTTTGGTCAACACAATTTCCAGGTCAACACATTTTGGTCAACACACAATATCCTGGTCAACACATTTTGGTCAACACAAATTTCAGGTCAACACATTTTGGTCAACACAATTTCCAGGTCAACACATTTTGGTCAACACACAATATCCAGGTCAACACATTTTGGTCAACATGTTTAGTCTTCATCCTCCGATTCATCAGATTCTTCTTCTGATTCATAGTCTTTGATCAGTTTCTGAAACAAAAATTTTCTTTTCTTGAGAGCCATTTGCATGGCTTCTTGCCAATCCATGTCTTCTTCATCCATCAGATCGTCAATGGTTCTCTTGATGGTATTATGTATTTTGTTTTTCTCCAGGTTATGCAACACCCTCCACCATCTAGCATATTGGGATCTCAGTGCTTTGTTGTATTTTGGAAGCAAATCTTCCATAGCTTGCTCCTGTGCGTCATCTTGTGTTTTCCCATCATCTGTGTAGGAGTTCACTTTTGTATTGTATTCGTCTTCCATGTCCTCAAACGCTTTTTGAACAATGGGTTCAAATACTGAGTTATCACCATCCTCATGTTGCTTGCCACTACTCTCCTTCCTGCCAAATATGTCTTCATTCTCTTCATCCTCTTGATCACTCCAGTTCACCCAATTTATCTTGGATGGCTTTTCATCATCATCATCATCACTGTCCTCCATATGGAGTCTTTTATTGCCAGGTTTCTCAAAACACCACTTAAACCAAGTGATGTTGTAATTCATTGATATCGGCAAATACAATTCCACAATAATTGCAGGACACCATATTTGGAGTGAGTTGAAAAGTGTTTGGATCTTCTTTTCTTCGTAATCCAGGCCGACCAAATCTATGAGTCTTCGTAGTCTCCGAGGGTTGGTATGTAGGTGTGTCGGGCTTCCACTTATAACTTTTGGTCCTCTCTTCCATCTGTATTGGTGGCTCAACCCTATTTACAATCTGTGGCATATCTTTTGTTCTGTCCGCAGGTAAGATGTTTGCCTTTAATCGGTCATGTTCAGGTGTATCTGGCTTCAAGTCCACAACTAAATACCCATAGGGTTCGGCTGTGGCTCTCTTATATTCCTCCAGCATGTAACAGGGTTTGTGAGGAAACATACGCTGACTCATTGTTTTCACCTGTTGTTGATCTCCGGGCATATTGAACAATACCAAATAGTGAGCATTTCTCCGTATGGTCACTGTTTTGGGTTCGTAAAAGTTTTGCATGAGTACAATCACACTCAAGTTGCGATGATGACTGCCTTTTGTAAACAGGTCGGTGATTCTTTCATCTTTACCCAGGTCACTCATCAAGTCATCCAATACAATCAAGTTTCTCATATTGACATTCAAAAAACTGTCATCTTCCAAGTGTGGTGGTATACCTTTGATAAACTCTATGCCTGGTATGTTTCTCTGCAATTCCTCATACATGGGTTGATTTTGGCCAAAACACCAAATTATACGTTGAGGCAGGGGATTAATGGTTTGGTCAGCTTGTTCTAAGATCTTCTTTGTCAAATGGGTCTTTCCAAAGCCTGAAGGTGCAGCTATCACCATGGTGAATGGGTGTTTGAATTGAAAGTTCCGTTCCTTTGGCTGTCGAAAGAGTGGTCCATGTCCCTCAAACAGTTGCCCGGTTGGTAGCTCAAAATAGGGGCCCTGGTCCCTCAAACAGGGGCCCGTGGCTCCCAACAGTGGCCCGGATGGCCTCCAACCTATGCCCGCATGGCTGCCATCTGTGATCTTATGGTTGTTGTATGTTGTGGTATCCATCTGTGACTGTATTTGAGAGCACTGGCTGTTTAACCTGGGAGTTCTAACCATACTCTGAACTTCGTCATTGTTGTAGGACCTACTGACCTCAGCTTGCCTCAACCAGGGTTGTCTTTCTTCACTATTCATACCATGTGTATCACGTAGATGTGAATAAAGGTGTAACAGCCCATCTTTACCACACAGGGGGCATTGCTTCCTTTTTCTCCCCATTCTCATTGGGTGTTTTGAGTGTCTACTTTATGTCTACTTATAGTTTTTTTTACTAAAGACATAATCATGTTCCCACATACATAAGCAGAACAGCATAACAGAACAGCATAACAGCGTAACAGCATACAGAACAGCATAACATAATACAGAACAGCATAACAGCATACAGAACAGCACACAGAACAGCACAACAGCATAACAGCATACAGAACAGCACACAGAACAGCACAACAGCATACAGAACAGCACAACAGCATACAGAACAGCATAACAGCATACAGAACAGCACACAGAACAGCACAACAGCATATAGAACAGCACACAGAACAGCACAACAGCATAACAGCATACAGAACAGCACACAGAACAGCATAACAGCACACAGAACAGCACAACAGCATACAGAACAGCACACAGAACAGCACAACAGCATACAGAACAGCACAACAGCATACAGAACAGCATAACAGCATCCAAAACAGCACACAACAGCACAGAGAACAGCACAACAGCACACAGAACAGCACACAACAGCCATTCACATACATCCACGCTTTTATACAGATAACAGAGAAGTCAAAATTCAATGACATAGTTTAATATTATCATCAACATCACACACTCAAAGGACATCCAGTTGGACACTATTACTAATATACATGGTACCACTAAGTTGTCATGTGCAGATCTAAAATTATCCACACACATCATAACAAGTATGAACAAACAACTCTCTGAAGTCTTTTGGAACAATATCCTGGTTCTTCAAGTCATCCATTAAATTGTTTTCTACTTTGCTAATCATGAGTGCCATAGACAACATGTCAGGTTTCTGTATGGGTATGTCTGTTTCCATTGTGTCCAAAGGCCAAGTAAATCTTTCCATCATAAAGTCATAATGGGATTTAGTGTTAATTTTTGAAACATATTTGTCCACCATAACATCCCAGTCCATGAGACACTGATCATGTGTGTGATCCCTTTGTCCTGGTTCATATGTACTACAGGCCTGACAGATGTCCCTTTTCCTTGCACCCTCAATGAGCAGTCCATAGTTTACTAGATAGAGCCATCTTATGAGCTCTTCCACAGGTGGTACAGGTATTTCCCTTGTGACAATAATGTCCCCAGAACTGTCCACAATATCAGGGTGATTTTTCCTATAATCATTTAGTCTGTGGTGTAACGCTTGGCCCGGGAGTGCACGTGTTTACCTGTATTTATCCATTCACCTGTATGCTATTCATAACCAGTCGATCGCAGGCTGAACTTTGACGTATCGGCGATTGTTTTCTCCGTTATTTGTGTAAGGTTGGGCGATACGATCTGAAACATAGTCTTGTTGTGAAAGTAATACATTGATTTGGTATACTTTGGTGATGTATTTCAAACGTTAGACTCGATTTCCCATCGCCGCATTGAAGTAGGCTAACTGTTGCATATGCAAATATGCAAGTTCCGCCCTGTGGCGCCTACTTCAAATTGTCATGAAATTCAATGCTGGGCTTCTTGGTGAACTTAGAATAGGTAGATGCACTTCGTACTCTTGCCTTGTCCGTCTTGGTGTGACTGGTGAAAAAGTGAGTTACACCAGGCTACTTATACTTTTTTGATCCTGGCATGGGATCTGGTTCAAAATTCAAACTGGATTTTTTTATTCTAGAAGTCTCTGAGCTTATCAGATTGGACTTTTCCCGAATCTATTTATAGAGGGTGACTAATTTCGTTATGTAATTTTCTGATGCAATCTGGTTTTCAACACTTGTTGACCTTGGGACATTCCCTATTCTATTTATAGAAAAGTGGGGTGATTGTAATCCCGTTATGCAATTTTGCATTATCAACACACCTGTGTTGACTTATCCTGTTATGTACTTTTGCATCATAGATTTTATCTGAACATCTGTGTTGACTTATCCTGTTACGTAATTTTGCATCATGATTTTATCTGAACATCTGTGTTGACTTATCCTGTTACGTAATTTTGCATTATATATTTTATCTGAACACCTGTGTCCACTTACACCTGTTGACCCTTATCAGATTATGAAAATCCCCTGTTCTATTTATAAATGGAGTGCCTATAATCCCTATTATGTAATGAACACCTGTGTCCACTTACACCTGTTGACCCTTATCAGATTATGAAAATCCCCTGTTCTATTTATAAATGGAGTGCCTAATCCCTATTATGTAATGAACACCTGTTGACCTTATCAGATTGGACTTTCAGACTATAGAAGTGGGGTGACTTATCTCTTATGTAATTTTCTGGTTCCACTCAGTCTATAGAAGTGGGGTGATATATCTGTTATGTAATTTTCTGGTTCAAACTGGATCCTATATTTAATCCCTATTGTCCTTATCATAATGGTATCATAATTTTAATCCCTGTTATGTAATGAACACCTCTTCACCTTATCAGATTGAGTTCCCCTGTTCTATTTATAGATTGTTTTGGGGCTGGGGCGGATCTGGTGACCTCTGACTCATCCCCTTGACCTTTTAATCCCCCCTGACCTTATAATCCCCTGACTCATCCCTTGCCCCCCAAGAGGACTCCCTACTACTAACGAATTTGTTGTTGATATAGTGAGATATTGCTGAAATATTTTTGATCAATAAATGTAACAATATAAGGCGACATCATTAAATCATTTAGTGATATGCCCGAGTCTTAAGAAATGTGGCTAAATACTTAAAAGCACAACTAAATATATGGTAATGGTGTTAAATATTTAGCAATGGCACTAAAAATCACAATTTATGACTAAGTGTATCCATATAATTCGTTACTGGGAGGACAGTGAGTTGACATGGACTTCCAGTTTCAGCATAAAAAACAAAGATGTATGAAAGGTTAAGTAGAAAAACCTTCGTTCATTCATTTTACAAAAAGGGGAGAGGTAGTTGGTTTGTTTGAGACCAGGGCTTTAGATTTGGCTTAAGCTGATGATATGAATCGACAACATATTTGCTTCTCGGTAGCTTAGAGGTTCCCTTGTTGACCAGCAGTGACTGGCTCAAACACCAAATGTGAACTCCATCTTCTCTTAAATGATAGTTAAAGTGCTTGGTCTCCGAAAAGGTGTATGCACGTGAGAAACGTTCACGTGCCTTAGGTTTTCCGCGGTGCAGACCGTGTGCTGCACGATGTAAAACTCTACCTAGATTGTTTTTTTTTCTCTGTAAATTATGAGCATGGATGTGCCTTTTGTTTATCTGGCAACTGAGTACCAAGCATGAAACACAAACAGTTAACAGGACATGCTCTAAATGTTTAAAAATTGTAATAAAATTTCAACTCCACTGAATATTTTCAAATCGATTACAAACTAGTTGTTTTTTGTTTGTTTATCACTATAGGCATATCGTGTGTTCATTTGAACATTGAATGCATAAAATCACAGTAAAAGGAACGGGTATTATAATCATTATATATTTGTCACAAATCTGTATTTATGTAAAATAAACTATAACTTCGAATGGTAAATTTATCACAAATCACGTATGTTTAAATCACGTATTTGGAAAAGCACATATACATTTTTATATATCTGAATTTGCGCTCTCCAGTCTATGAACTTCAAATACTGAACAAGTACTAAAATACAACATGGGTAGAATGCAATGAAATGGAACGGAACGGAATGAAAAGAATAAAATAGAAAATACTGTAAAAGGGTTACCTGCAAAAGAGAAAAAATAAAATTAAAAGCAAATGAAAGAACAGTGAAATACACTCAAAACAACATACTTTTGGAAAAGCACCAATGAGCGCTTGGGACCTACTTGACAACAGCGAGCACTTCTTCACAGTGTAATGGCATGCATACGCCTGCCGTTACTCCGATTTGTCCATCAGTCATACGTTTGACATGGCCAGACAGATGGAAATGAATTGATGGTGTGAACGTCCAAAGTAGACCGTAGTCTGAACTTGTTATCTTAAGCCGTTAACCAGGAGCTTCTACTACCACTTCTACTATGACTACTACTAGTAGTATGACTACTACCACAACTACGACAACTACTTTTACTAATGTTACCAGAACTACAACTCTTACAATTAGTGGAACGCCTTCGTTGTGTTAAATAAACCACACATTCAAAGTGAAATGGGCCAAGCTATAATATCCCTTAAACGGAAATGGGGCTTGTCATGTAATAATTTGTTCCACCAGTATTTCGTACGACCATAGAACTTTATGTACATTTGGTTGATATTGTTGTCGGGTGATGTAGGTCTACTTGCAACATGACATAACAATTATGCCAATTTGGTTACTGTAACGACAAAAGAGGTTCTGTTTAAGTTGGCACTTCCATGTCCATACAAGGATTTAATTTTTTACAGGATGAGCACTCACAAATGATCTGTATCACAAAAGAAATCCGCTTAAGTTTCTGCATAACACGGAAAATCGCTTGATGTAGAGTTTCAAATTACAGGGAACAAGGTACTTCTATAGGTAAATATTAGGACTTCATGATAGCCTATGAATGGCCTCGATTCATCATTCCGAAGGTTGGAGGACCACTTTGAAGTTGGTCTGACCCTGTCTGTTACCTTTTAATGGTTAGACCTCTATTTAGATACTGCTTACTCTGAGAAGCTACTTTAACCGGCAAACCGTGGTACAGGGGTCAACTGTCCATTTTCCAGCAATCTACGATAAAGATGGAGGTAGCATACTAGGAAAAGTCTGCGTTGCAGTTACCTTTAAACTTCAGCATCATTAATTAGGGTATGGTTTTACAGGCATTAACCTCAACCGCATAACTATTGTGCTTTCCATGGTGAAGATGAGCACATAACCATCACATTGTGGCGAGATGACGAGACTAGAACCAGCTAAACCCTGGTATTAAAAAACAACGATTATTACCATCCAACTATTTGGCTTGATAGTATTAACAGCTATATTTTGTTTCGTTTTTCCAGGGTGGCCTTTAACACCAAAAAGAACAATTTCAGCAACTGAGAGTCAAGACAAAAAGGCGATTCTCAAGGGTTAACGTCTTTTATAATAGCTATACCGAAGACCTTATATTTTCTGATGAAATCAACTATATAAATAGCACAATTACCACTTGCAGCTTGTGATGGAGCTTTGCTTCAAAGCTGGGCACACAATAGATATTATCATAATTGCAACAGCAGTCTTTATCAAATAGGGGCCTGTTGTATTGAGTCTATGCGAACGAAATTTGTTCCCTGTTCTGATCCTTAAATTTTTGTCATACCATGCCTAAAACGCGGACACGATTAATCAAGTGTGGATATCGATGAAAGGGAGTTATAATCAGAAACGAGAATGTTTCTCATATTAGTGAGCAACTACTTGACAAATCATGAACGGATGAATTGATCCCATGTGTATTTCCCAAGAGCAACTGCTCAATTTAAGTTAACAACGATGTATTGCGTGAGACGAATAAAGCGTTCACGTTAAAACATAGCAACATTTTCAGCAAAATACTTTATTAATTGTACTATAGACATAAATTTATTGCTATGGCCGTAATTACAGCACTGCTATACCTTAATGGCTTCTTACTGGATATATTCTTGTTTCTGTTCTCAGTTTTGAAAGATTCATCCCTATTGGCTGCAGGGTGTGAGGGTAACTACAATGTGAATTTTATGTATACTCACACCATTCGCTTCTGGTTGATGCAATTTTACCTGCTTTATCAACAAAACATTTTAAACTAATTGTAAATTCACAGGGGGGGGGGTATGTTTTATGGTGGCTCAGCAGTCGAGTTTTAACTTGTTTAGTTTTGCAATAAGTTTTGCAATAATATTGTATAAAATGTATAGTATTCTTCGTTCGTTTGAGATTTCGTGGGCAGGCCCGATGGTACTTATTCAAGACTATATATATATGTATGTATGTATATATACATACATATATATATGTGTGTATTTATATATATATATATATATATATATATATATATATATATATATATATATATATATATATATATATATATATATATATATATATATATATATATATGTATATATGATTTTTGCTCCCACATTCACATAATTTCTAGAGTAATTGAGTAACTGGGTTCTTTAATTTTGCCTCATCACCTTTCTATCCTTTTTTTTTTTTTTTTTTTATTTTTTTTTTTTTTTTTTTGTTTTTTGTTTTTTGTTTTTTGTTTTTTTTGTTTTTGTTTTTTTTTGTTTTTGTTTTTTGCGGAGTCGTACAACTTCGCACACATTTCAATTCACGTCAATTCCTTTGCGAGGCCTTGGTTCTATGTTCCTCGACCACCCTCATGAGAATGTAATGGACATGGCTAATACTATCCTGTCATATTTTGGCATTGACACGCTCCCTTAAATTATTATGCCGATGTTAAATGTCAATCAAACAATCCAAACGTGATGTCTTCACCATCCGTGGCCTCTGCGCTTGCTGACTGTACTGATGTAACCATCTCACTTTGAATAAATTCAGGTTGGCAGACCGCAGGCTTGATTTTTGCTCCCACTTTCACATATAAGCTGCAGTTATTACAATTGTTGCATAACGAATGCATTAGTTGTTTTACGTTTGATTTTCTCCGTTATTTTATAAATCCCTGTACCAAATCATACTTCAGCTGCTATTACTTGGATCATGTATCGTATATTTTCACTGCTCAGCACTACCTGTATCCTTATTTTTGATGTCTCTATTGTGATCTTTAGAATGTTGATCGTTGCCAAACAAATTATATCATAATGTGGTGGCTTTGCTTATAGCGAACCCCAGTTACAGTCTGCAAAACTGACTGTGGATCATAAATATTCAAATTAAAGGAAAGAAGAAAAAACGCAACGATTCATGCATTCATAATTCAAATAGGTCAGACAAATTTAACGCATAATCATAAAATTTTTACCCCAAAATGTGAGGAAAGAAATTCAAGAGTTACCAAAATACCCATGTTCATCTTCCGATACCAACGTGAAGAAATAAATTTCGCTCCTGACTTGAGACAGGCAGGCACTGATAAAATGCAACTGGTTGTTTTAAACCGGCCCTCTCAGCATTTGAATAACAATATTTCTTCGTTTTTATCACGAAAAACCGCGCAACAATAGATTGTAAGTGCAATACAATAACACATTCATTAACTCATTCCACCCTGATGACGCTTTTTCCCGCTAATATCTAAATGTCGTCTGCTAATTGTATTTTACTAATTTAGGGACTATTTTTCAATATTTTGGATGAAACTTGCATGGAAGATCATTCCAAATTATATGCCCATGGTCAACAGCTTTCCTTGGCGCGCTCTGGGCGCATTGCGCCCAGAGTGCGCCAAGGAAAGCTGTTGACTCAGTCTTCTATCAGGGTTGAATGAGTTAACGTGCCAAAATTAGTACTATTATAGGGATTACACAAGTAAAAGCAAAAGAATCGACTATGATGAAGAGAACAGTAGGGTGACATAAGGGTAGGATCTATGGCCATGCCATGGCAGCTTGTCATTGTAAAACACAGTTCTTCTGGAGGTGTACAACTTAAGGCTTGCACTGCTTGTGTGTGGAGTCATGAAGTCATATGATGCTGTCCACTGTAACCAGTTTTGTAATGAGCCATGCGTGTGAGCTTTGGCAAAAACGTTGACAATAGACCTTTTCTTGTTGCTTACTGGAAGATTGCATGCCAGCACAGGTGGGGAACAGTAGCATGCGCATTTGCTGTACCTGTTTTGTTATAACGCTACATTATAAGCTCACGCACTCACTATAATAGTAAATTGTAATAAGAGAATCACTCTGGAACCACGTGAACTAAGACTTTAATATTACATATGGCAATGGTTCTTCATAATGGTAAGGTTCAGACAAGCAGGTGATCTTGACAAGATGTCCAAGGTACCAAATCCAGAATTTTTACTGTTAGCTTGATAGCTTATAGCACACCTTAGTTGGAACCTTTATGTATTATATGCTACGATGACCTTCTATTATGGCCAAGTTATTACTGCATATGGGCAACCTCAACGTAATCAGCAGCCACAAGACCACATTACTCTTCAGTACCGCATTTTCGAATGAGTCAACAGCTTTCTGGGGCTCGGTATGAGTGCAATGCACCCATAGTGCGCCGAGGAAAGCTGTTGCCTTGGACTATAACATTCTATGTAAGTACAGGCATGCTGGTATTTAAAAAAGGTCTTCTTACATAGCACATAAATCTAGCACTCTTATTATAAGACAGGGCAGTTCATTTTTAACAGTTCGACTCAAGTTGCATCTGGCACTTAAAGTGTTAAATGCATTTTACTCCTAAGATGGTAACTCAACAGCTGTTTACTTTACGATTTGGCATTGCACAAAATACTGGTCCACCGTAAGGGCTAAGTTGCAAAGTGGTGAAGGCTTTTGTCACTTCAGACGCTCGGGATTTTTCTTATCTTAGAAAATGTATTTAGTTATCATTAATGCTGACAATGACCAGTCTTTTTCCTTCCTTTACATAACAATTTGATCGTTGCAAGGCGGGCAGCTTTGGCCTCGCTTTGGCCTCGCTTTGGCCGATAGCATGGAAAAGAGGTGGAGCTGTATAGGCTTATAATATATTTAGCCCTGGGTAGCTTATAACATTATCACAATACAGTTTGACCTTTCAGTGAAAGGTATGTGCTGCCAGCTCCAAACATTGGAACATAAGAACATGTTATGTACATGTGAAAGCTAATTTACATTTTCGCTTTGCTAACGATGTTTTGCTTAAATGATGTTTGTAAAATTCATACCTATTTTTCGTGTTACCTAGGTTTAATTTGCCTACATATTTCACCGGAAAAAAAGAATGGAAACATGCAGGTTACCCCGCTCTTTGCAAACCTTTGCCATGTCACTAGAGGCGTTTCTACCATCGGGATTGCTGTGACGATTCCAGATTTAGATTCTTGATAATAATATTTTTATTTAAGTTCACACATGCGTCTCTATAAAGCAGACATTCTACATTTAATCTAAATATCAGGTTTCCTCCTAGCGCTTTGGGTGAGCCGAGTAAAGCTGTGTGGCCATTATCCAATCATATAACACGGAAATATACACCGCCTGCTAGCTTCCTGGTGGCCCTTCTTTCACCTTAAATATCTTCATTTCATAAAATGTTTATCATTATCTCTCACTTACCTATGGCCAACGTTTAATCATTTGGTCGGGTTTTTTTTGGTTTTTTTGTTGTTTTTTGATACAAATGAAATTAAAACTATATGCCGCTTTTCTACTTACACGTTACAATTCTTGGGAAACTTTGACCGGGCCTCTGACAGGGATATTTCAGATGGCAGTTCAACAACGGATGTAAGTCCATCACATCTTTAAAGGGAAAGGATCAACTGTAATCGCGACATCGCAAGGTGAGTCGTTTACCACGTTCATTTACACCTACATTAGGATATTGTAAGGTGAGCCTGTCTTTTGTGTAATTGCAATAGACTGCAGACCTGGACGTGACATGTATAACGATCGCACCACATAAAATTGTAGAAATCCCATTTATTAATATGCTCGATGGAAGAATATAAAGATAAATGGCAGCAGACAAATGTTTCAATGCACTGTAACAGTCACTTCATGAGGCAGAGTGAAATACGGGTTGAATAACGCTGTTTCATGTATAATCGTATGTCATAAACGCTTTTGCTTGACGAGCAATATGCTAACATTCACGTTTGTATTAAAATGGAGAAAACGGAGGGAGACTAATATATAATAGGTTAACGATACAATGCGATGAAATGGCGATTGACGTTTGTGCTAAAATGTAGAAAAACGGAGAGAGACTAATATATAATAGGTTAACGATACAATGCGATGAAATAGCGATTGAGAAAGAACGATTAAGGATGAAAAGAAAGAAAGGAATCGGAAAAGGCCAGAACGATGGACAAATGGAGGGAAGGCAAGGAGGAGAAAGGAATAGAGGAAAAAAAGTGAAGCAGGAACGGAGGAAACAAGCAAGGAACATTGAAAAGAAGAGGAGACGGACGGAGACAGAGGCAGAGGGAAGAAATAGGAAACGATGGAAATTGACTAGAAAGGGATATAAAAGAAACGAAATTGTGTTATGATTTATTGAATACGTGTTAAATAAGTGAGAGATAGAAACACATGGACACTTGGAACTTGGGTCGTTGGGAACGTTAAATCAAAGGGCCAGAAACAGCCACTGGGACAAATGCGATGAACAATAATATCAGAGTTTTAGGAATGACTTCATTACGCTTGACTTTCAAATAGTTTAAGAAATCAAAAGTGCATGAAAAACGTTGCACGTTTAGACTTTCTGGAACGCGTGAGCGTTAAATACGAAACCTGGAAATGGTTCTAAGTTTTTTTAGGCTTGCCAGATGGGGGCGTGGAGACAGCAAAACTTAATAAGCTACAGAAATCATGCCATTAGTTGTAGTGTATCTTCACATCAGCGGAGCATGATATTATTTATTGTCTTGAAGCCAGATAATGAGAGATCTAAAATTGTTGTTCCCGTTTTTTATCTGAGGGATACTAGCACTTGCTGACAAGGTCAGGCACACTGGATCACTATCACTGATTGCCTTTTAACGTGAACGTGAAGAACAGGATCGCCTATTTCAGTGCAAGCAACGATCAACAGCAAAGGTATGCTGCAATTTGTATTCATACTGCGGCAGGTGGCTGGGCCTTGAACCTCTGACATAAATTTATCATCTTGTGCTTTGTCCTTTTCTAATTAATACAGAATCAGGTTTCATCTATTGGAATAATTAAAAACGTGATATATGCCTTACCCCGAAGAGTCAACTTTGGCTTGAATGGTCCATCGAGCGTTTCGTTATTCTCTACATGAAAGGCCCCGAACTGAATCTGAACACAAATTATCATAGAATAGCATTATGCTGCCCTGCTCCACGAACATTTGTCTACACTTGAAAGCTTTTTGCCTGCGTGTTGTGCTGCTATGTGTTGGAAGACCCAAGGTTAGACAGTTAAATATGTCAGGGAAAAAAAGCATTAATCAAAGTTAATGTTACTGCTGAATCTTGCAGAAACATAGTTTTACCTATCCTAATGTATGTCTTGCATCTGAAAGCGTATTCCCTCGTTCAATACCGTTCCTCAACATTGGTTAAACACAAACCTACGTCATGCAAAAAAGAAAAGTTCAATTTCATTGAAGGGCTATAGTGGGTTAACGAGTGCGTGTTGACCAACAAACCATTTGTGTCCCTTATAAACAAGCAGTGAGCCCTTAATCAGCGCTTTTGAACACAAGGGCCCTCAAAACATATTTTGCACGTAAAAAGGTTTCATAGGAGCAACTCTTACATTTAAAATGTAACAAAAATTGCCTATCCCGTGCTTGCTGGTAAATCAACGAATCATAGAGATGCACAGTCATGCGAACGGAAACAAACTCTTGTTCTCACAGACGCTCAACGTGGGTAAACAAGCCAAATTTAGTATTGAACTGAATTTTACTATAATAATGATGATAATGTTGATGATGACCATTGGCTCACTGTTTTATGCACATTTTTATCTGCTCCTGGTGCCATCTGGAGATAAGAAACCACAGATACAAGGTCTGGAATACTTGAAGTCTTCTACCATGTGGCTAAAATATATTTACAGCGTTTTTTGCGCGCAGTGAGAGAAGCGTGTTTTGTGTGTGTGTGTGTGTGTGTGTGTGTGTGTGTGTGTGTGTGTGTGTGTTTTGTTTGTTTGTTTGTTTTTTGTTTTTTTTTTTGGTTTGTTTTTTGTTTTTTGTTTTTTGTTTTTGGTTTTGTTTTTTTTGTTTTTGTTTTTTGTTTTTTGTTTTTTTTTAATAATTGTATTGACTTATTGTGTTACCTCCTGTTGATCACTTTAGTACTGTGTCAACAATAAACAAGGTAGTTTTATCCAGAATCGTTCTCCTCTATCCTCAAGAAAATATTTAAGCAGACAGTACACAAATGAATGATAAAATTTCTTTGAGGTTCCTGTGTTATAAGTTGTATATACAAAATGTTCACCAAAGCCAGGATCACATGCAACATATTTATTTGACGATAAGTAGAAATTTTATTATCCTTTCTTAAGCTTGTTTTGTTTCTTATATTTCACTAGTTTTGTTCACCTACACGTGCTCGTTAATTTTCGGTAACTTTTTCGACATCAAAGAAAATATCATGCACTATAGCTGGGTCTGTTGTCTTGTCTGCCTGTATGTGTGCATAAATGTACATAGAACAGATTACATGAGGGCTATAAGTTTTTGTTGTTAGAATCGGTAGGCTGGTTCGAAAAAAGCAAGTGCATCTTGGATGCCCCATTATAGTAAACATAATGTCTTTTGTACTAGCAACGTACAGTGTGACACGGAATTCTGGGTACACATTCAGTATTGAGTCCTTTGTTCCAAGTTAACTTTCCCTTTTCATGATATGTCATCCTTAGAGAATGAAAGGTCAACAGAAGTCAAGTGCAGCCAGCATGTTAGGACACGTGATGAGTGAATAGTCGGTCATTTTTGTTCCTGTCAAGAACAATGGACATTACAAAGTCTAATAAATGATCCTTAGTCAACGGAAATTATTACCTGCAGATGCACGCAGACTGCCCAAATTACTGCTACAGTGTGTGCCCCACAAGTACAAAGCCAATAAACCCTTCTAATTTACCCCGCTTTTTACCCTTTTCGCTAGAAACATTACCCTCAGGTATCTAAAGCATATGTATCCATATCCAAATTTTCCCCATTGAATTTTAATAGAAATGGGGCATCGTTGAAAATGTCCTAGGGTGCCCCGCCGAACGCTTTTGATACACTTTACCTTGTATAAATTTGCTGTATTATCAAAACATCGTCCAATTTTCCGAACTTCATACATGTTTCTTTTAAATATAGAATGCAATGGTGTGTTTAGTTCTCACAAAACATTTATTGTAAGCTCAACACAGTCCTACATTGTGTACATGTTCAGTATACACTGACTCTTTCCTACAAAATGTTGTTCAACTGTTTAAAAAATATATATAAATATATCAGCCATGTCCGTTACTCAATGATACAACAGATGATATTGCTGAATGGTCGACAGTTATTAAAAACCTTGATGCATGGCCATGTTAGGTGCTAGAGAGTGGACACGTGGATTGACAATGCACTTTAAAAAGGCTATTGGGAGAGAAAGCGAACGACAGACACACTCACGTATGTTGTACATCAACCATAGAAGTTACACATGTCTTTGTTACTCCATGAATATCGCGTGCGATAGCGAGCACCATTTCATGACATCACAGCTTCCTTACCGGCACGGGAGCTGCTGATAGCGTGGAAATAGTTCGTATAGATATATTTTTTTACCATCATGAAATGAGATGTATATTATGGGAGTTTTCCTGAACGCCTTGGTGGTTATTTTAGATTTAGTGAAAGCGCGGGTCACACAAACCAGTGCACAGTACGACCAATCTCTGCATTACAACCATGTAGGCCTGCTACCGCGTCACACACACACACACACACACACGCTCACAAACGATTCGTAAATAAAAACATCTCTCGACATCGACACACTTGCATTTAATCCCTTAAAAAAAAAAAAACAAACAAAAGAAAAGAAAAAAAAAAGAAAAGAAAAAGGGACGGGGGTCGCGTCCATTTGAACAGGATAACGGAGGCGAAATTCCTAGAAAGGCCACGAGATTCCATCCAATATTGTTTGTGCACACACAGGCAAGGAGAACTTCATGCTCATTCTGATGCTTGACCTTATGAATAAAAATAAAAGGAAAGAAATGGTCCGAGTAATGACTGTACAATCTTCGCCGCACATTTCTCGCGGCATGGCAGAGGCAAAGCCAGAGAACAGGTCTATCTTGGCGCAGCTTAACGCCGGGGCTAAACGGATGTCCTCAGAATCTTGCCAACCAACAACACTGGCCCCTGGTTGAGCAAATATCCCGGGGGGGGGGGGAGGGGGAGGGGCACATACTCAACATCAGGTTGGGTGTGTGCCTCGGACATTTTTTATACAATATCCTATCTTAATCCTACACCAGATGTAAATAGGTACCCTTTCTTAATCCTGTAATATGTTGAAAGAGTGCTGCATTGGTGCATCAAATTGTTACCACTATCCAAGTGTGTACATTTTGGGAGCGTTTTATAATCCTGGGAGTAATGAAAACAGGGCCTTTCCCGCGGCACATACCCAGTACAATCCTACCTTAGAGCTTATCAGGTTATCATTGGTCGGATGAGCAAGAGAACGGAAGGCTGCTTTAGACGCCGAAAATGTGGGTGTTTCTTTTGGCAGGCACGCGAAAGTTTAAGAGAGGAAAGGGGGCATTTGTGGCCTCAAATCTGACTCGTGAAAAAGTCTTTTTTTGTTTAATGCTGTTTTGACGGCATTTCGACTCGGGATGGCGGTGTATTTTGCTGTTAGTTTTCCAACTGTAAGCGCAAATGTGCTTAGCTGGACCACCGATGTGAGTCTTGGTCCTTTCCCCTGGAGCATTTAATATATTCTCAGCTTAAACAAACACTTGAGACCTTTGGTACCCCTTGTCGGAACGGTCCGTGTGTGCATGTATGTGTGGCGCAACTTTTGTATGGCATCGCTGTCTCCCCAACTGATTCTGTCCATCTCGAATTGGTGCAATAAGATGTCATGACAGTTTCGTACTGTTGACCAGCCATGAGACAAGGTGTTCTCCGTGAGGTCCTGTAAATAAGAGAACACTTGCTCTCTGTTGTTTTCTTTGCCGGTGTTCTGTACTGAACAAACATATATTTACACAAATTCGGCGACAGTTAAGTCACTAAAGGCTGCTAGTTTCCTGTCTATGCGGCGCTACACATAATGATATGGCAGTCTGTTTGTTTAACAGCAATTTCATCAGTGGTCTAAATTCCTCCAGACTTCTTACCTTTGATTTTCGGCTTTCAGAGCGTTTACATAGGGCTATATGCATCCTCAACAGACTCGTTTACGGCAGTGCTTTCAAAGCCAAGGATTGCTTTTAGGACCCGAAGGTGCAGTAAGCGATGATGGACTTGGGTTTGCAACGGTTTATCCCGCCTCAGTGACTTTGTAGTATCTGCACCCGTATTGGAATCATCCCTTTCAGTGGGATTGTCTGATATGGGCAACAGGTGCACATATGATTGTTCTTTTGGTCTAGTGCAGGCATGCGGCTGTCTATAATGTTCCGAATAATCATGGAGGAATAAACTAGAATAATCGAGTCTTGTGCTGAAGCATTGTCCCCGACTTGTTCCAGGAGCTATCTGCGAGCCGATATGTTGTCTCCCTGACTCAAATAAGCAAACTTCGTACATTTTCGTCCCGTTGGCAGGAAGTTAACTTCATTACATTTCTTATAATGGTACATCCTTGACATCTTGCCGGAGTTTCAACGGCAACAAAAATGCAGAAAACTAACTGCATAACTCACTGCCAGAGTAAGACTCTGCCGACGCGCAACTTCGACTTAGGCGTGAAAGATGAAGTTGAAGGGGGGACACAGAGCTGCGCATGCCTTAAGTGTGTGTGTGGGGGGGGGGGGGGAGGGAAGAGTGGCAGTGGTGGTGAGGATGGGGAGGAGAGTCTGTCCTGCCAGTCAAATGAATAACAATGTACCACATTATTGCAAAATGGGTACACGTTGTCAGAGGAATCTTGCGGAACTTTGTCTGCAATTGCCTCCCAAACAATCTATTTGAGAATATTACCGTGTGGTTTCGACCGATATATTTTTCACTCGTGCTGGATACCGGCCTCAATAAACCAAGACCAACTAGTGAAATTTTATGGCTACTCCCTTCATAATACAATAATGCCATGTGTAAACATGAATGAAAGCCAGCTGATATAATTATGCAGAAGAACTCTTCCCCACCATTACCATCAGAGGGAACGACTTTCTCTTTTAGATACACCCAAGTTTAATAGCATGCAGAGCTGGTGTTAATTGCTTCTCTTATCAGATTAATTATCATGAATAAAGATATTGGACTACATTAAGGACTGTTCCTAACCGTGGTTTTGGCCCCAAACCCTTTGTTAGAAACCAGTCAAGTTCTCTAGCAAATTGAATTCCTCATGCTTTCAGCATTTCCATCTAAGTAAAGGGAAACTTGAAATTCATTAACATTGTATTCCCCAAATGATACCTGCTGCCATTCGTCCCCGCGTAAGCCGATCGGCTTCTTTTCATGTATTTAGAATGGTATGAGACTTGATTTTTTTTTATCAGAACCACCAGATCTATGAATTTATGTGTTATATTTTTGGAACTAACCGTCCACGTGTTAGCCTTTATCGGACAATCATGACTACAACATCCTAATGTCTCATTCTCAAAATCTGTAAACTGGGAGACAACGTACGCGCACATATACGGGGAACCCACGGTATACTTTATGATTCTCAGGTATAAATGTTTAGTTTCTATTTAGGTTACTCTCTAATACCCGAAAAGAAAACATAACATCAAGTTTGGTTCTGGTTTTGGATGTAGAAGTTTAGTATCATTATTAATGTAAAAGAATTGTAATTTAAATTGTAAAATCTTGCATAAAATTTAAAGTAGCATTTTGAAATCTAAATATCAGATATATGTTGTAGTATCTAATAAAACAACCCTTAATGGTCTGCAAAACGTACTTTAATTTTGAAAGAAGGCTTAGTTCTAATGTCATTGCTGTTTACATTTTTAATATGATTTTAACATTAATTTAAACATCCTGTAAATGTTGAACTAAAAAGCGTTCCAAACCTTAAAATACATTTTTGCGACTCAAAACGAATTGTTTCATTTTTCAGAAAAATAACACTTCCTATTTTTGGTGTTTGCCTTATTTTCCCGCCCCCCCCCCCCCAAAACGGTAAACTTGAAGTTATTTAATCAAGCAATTAAAATTCCATTTCCCAACACTAACGGCGATTTTATATGTTTTGAGAGGTTAATCCAAATTCATTCTTTACAAAATCATGTACATAGTTTATATGATATCAAATGAGAAGTCTAGCATATATAAAGGCATGTTTGGAGTAAAGTCGAATTTTGTTTAAAAAGTGTTACACCCCTTTGAGCATACAGCTGAGATAAGGATTGTAAGCACTGCCTCAAAGGGTGAAACATTACTTTCCTTTTTTTTACAAATGTTGCCTCGAAACTAATGTTGAGTAGTCGCTTAATAGTGACGGATGGTTTATTCAGGCAACTGTTAGGGTAACATTTATTGTATAAAGCAGAAGTCTTTTGATATACTAATTTTATTAAACTGTGTGATTTGTGAAGTTGTCAACTCCAAAAGGAAGAGAGAGGAAGACGACAAAGATAATGCATGTATATTGCACACAGGTTTTGGGTTTCTTATTGGAGTTTGTCATTACATTCAAGATTGTCTTTGTAGGCATGCAGAGAGAAAATTAAAATCAAAGAATCGATATAAATGAATTAACCAACCTCTTTCCGAATTTTAAAAAGCTGACAGAGTTGGTTGCACCAAATTAAATAACGTCCTCAAATAAAGGGGTAACCCTATTAAACATTCAATGCGAAGAACGCAAGGGTTTGCATTTATAATCCACATTTATGCTAAATAATAATTTCGATTATTGTACATATTAGTATTAAACTGAAGGCCACCGAATTGAAGCCCAAAATATGTTGAAGGAATCCGTATCGTTTGTAAATATTGTGAATAAGTCTTGCCACAATTAGTGTAATATTGATTCAATTTTAGTACGAAAAAATCCTGTTTTGTTGATTGATTCCAAGTTTTTGGCAAGCACGTGCAGTATTGCCTGATAAATACTTGCGAATTATATCCGGACTCTGTATTGAATTGTATGCAATTTTAGATTTTACGTTGTGTCAAGAAAACTCCGTGCAACTGCATAGAAAAGCATTTACTGAAGCAGAATAAAAGCTAAATAGCAAACGTTATTCCGCTAAGATGGTTTGTAAAAGCTTTTGCTTCATTAATTTATAGGGAAAGCATTCATAATACAGCCTTGTCGATAATAGAAAGAAAAAAACCCTTCAAGAAAACGATTATGCCGTGTTTGGACACTAATCCAGAAAATGATGCAAGGTTACTAATGCGATAGCTACATGTGATGCAATGATTTGCCGTGGGCTACCGCATACAATCAAAGACAAGGGGCGTCAATTAACATCAATTTATAGAATTTGCTGTTCCCCAACATGAACATACTTGTTATTAATTTTTTTTTTCGGGTTGGGGTGCACTTTCTTATTTTATGTCTATAACACAATTCCATGTAATTATTGCAAGTCAGTTTCCAGTATGTATTTGATTTCATATCCGCAATATAGACTGAAATAATTAATAGAGTCGCGCACATTATACAGCGACAAACACATAACCACAACTTTTAAAAAAAATGTTGTTTTTACTGGTGTTGTCTAAAAGTATCATGGAAGAAAGTTTTCGCAGTGCAAAGTCGACATCTCCAGTCACGATCGTCAGGCTTTACATATACAACGGTGCAGTTTTTACATTATGTTTTTTTCTACGTATTGATTTCTCTGGAGTAATGAACGGGTAAGATAAAGGATGCAATATTTTCCCGTTATGATAACAAGGCACGCTCCCCTAGGTAATGCAAGCACTGTGGTCGGTATTCGATTATTGATATTATCATGAACACATCACCTTGAATTGTCTGGCCCACGTTCAGCGCATGTTTTTACGACAAAAACAGCCGTCGATGAGAGCAAGTCAACAAACCAAGACCTCCGAGCTAATATACATATTGTACATGTACATAACTAAACAAGTCTTGAATATTATCCCAATCTTGGTTTATTTGTCTGAGAATGCCGGCCTGGGCTGTATGTAATGAGGTATTACTGTCGCCTTTGAATTACGGCACTCACAGCATGTTTGGTTAATGTAGTCCTATGCATTGCCACCATACTACGGCCTCTGTGTGTATTCTACGTGTCTGTTTACTAGGTGGGATACCTGGAGGGGACATTCTTGAACTTAGTGCCACAATTAGATTAACGTCAATGTCAGAGCCTAAGCACCATAGTCAGATAAAAAAAACAACATATTTAAATAAGAGAATTTGAGGGTTACCACACCATACAACTATACGTAGGCGTATATCTGTTGACGCATGAAATAAAGTGATTACATATGAAATTGATATGTGTCCAACGGAATTACTGTTGTTAGATTAAATGAGCCTAATAAAAATCAGAAATATGGTTTAAGCTTTCAAAATACCTGGGCAGTTCTTTACAGAGCTGCTACATCAAATGGATGGATGGATGGATGGATGGATAGATGGATAGATGGATAGCTAGCTAGCTAGCTAGATAGATAAATAGCTAGCTAGCTTAGATAGATAGATAGATAGATAGATAGATAGATAGATAGATAGATAGATAGATAGATAGATAGATAGATAGATAGATAGATAGATAGATAGATAGATAGATAGATAGATAGATAGATAGATAGATAGATAGATAGATAGATAGATAGATAGATAGATAGATAGATAGATAGATAGATAGATAGATAGATAGATAGATAGATAGATAGATAGATAGATAGATAGATAGATAGATAGATAGATAGATAAAAAGCCTGATTTGATCAACAACAAAAGTAATTGTGCAGTCAAAAGACCGCATTGGACATTTATCCTACGTGATTAATATTACAAAATATAGTTCTGGGTATAAGGTGGGACTCTTTTGATAGAACATCACACATATGTTTATTACACTTTAAAATTATTAATATATTTGATCCCAAGGCAAAAAAGACCTACCAATCTGTCACTGTGTTGGTTAGATGCAAGCTTATCTGTTACACATAGATTCGCTTCATGCAACGAACGGTCTATTTTGTCCGAGTTAGACTGTACACTATACACGCTAACCAACAAAAAAATCATGGGATACAGATATTAACCTTTTCTATTTGAAAATAGCATATTTTGCTTTACGCGACACTTAGGTTTATGTAATCATGGTATTTGCTCTTGCTTGTGTTGGGTAACATGCAATCACACCATCTGGGTTCTTTTGAAAAAATGGCTGATTTATTTATTTATTTATTTATTTATTTATTTATTTATTTATTTATTTATTTATTTATTTATTTATGAATATATTTACCCTGGGTAGCCCTTTCACAGCAAAGCTCTGTTCTTACAAGGGGCCCAGCATACATCAAGATAATAAATACAAATACAAGTAAAACACATTGAATAATTTATACACAAAAATATATACAATACTACATAGTAGCAGGGGTACCAAAATGATTTGAAAAGAGCATCCGATTCAGAAATAGAAGCGTTTATATAATACTTTAAAAGTAGGCAGGTCTTCTGCTCTCCTGATAAAATCTGGTATTGCATTCCAGGTGATAGCACCATTGTAAGCGAATGACTTTTTAAAAATGTTGCGATTTACGGTTGGTACTAAAACATTTAATGTAGTGGTACTTCTTGTGTTGTAAATATTTACATCTGACACACGAGTCACTTGATCTGACAGATAATGCGGTGCTAAACCATATATACATTAATACATTAAGACTGCAGTGTGAAAACGCCTGCGTTCACAGAGGGTTTGCCAACCTAGAACTTTTGCAAACTCTTCACCTCTGATGTCTCTATGATTAAAATTTCCTGTAACTATCCTGGCTGTTGCCTGCTAAACATCCGTTCTTGGCGGTCTACTACCCGCTAACAATAGACCGCCAAGAACGGATGTTTAGCAGGCAACAGCCAGGATAGTTACAGGAAATTGTTTCGGTGGGGGCCAACATAGTGTATCGCCCCAAGAAAGTCTGCTCAGGAGGCAATCCTGGCTGCCGTATTTTGCAAACTTTGCGCCTTACGTGATCCCTCATAGCCACAAACATCCCAAACCGTATCACAATAGTCCAATAGAGGTTGAATACAGGCTATATAAATGAGTTTTAAAGCCTCCGCAGGTAAGACAGATCTTAATTTGCGTAATACAAAGAGCTTGCCGTTCACAACTTTACACAAGTACGAGATATGTTGACTCCACTTAAGGTGATTGTCAACAAAAATACCAAGGTACTTAGCCGATTCAACTTGTTCAAGTGAAAACCCATCCAAAGTTATTTCAAGATCAGCCTGATTTGTAAAGTTGGACACCAAGAGCGTGTTTGATTTAGGCATAACACAAAGTCTGTTACCAGTCAGCCATGTGAATGCTTCGTTTACTGCGAGCCGTAAATTGGAGTTGACCTCGCTGGTTCGTTTCGCACTAGTATAAATAAGTGTTTCATCGGCGAATAAGTTACATAATCCAGAAAAAACATGTTGCCCGATGTCATTAACATACAATAAAAATAACAAAGGTCCAATTATCGACCCTTGAGGTACACCCATCGTGACGTCTTTAAAGCTTGACACCTGACCTCCGCATTTAACCCTTTGCTTTCTTCCCGATAAATAAGACTTGAACCAAGCTGGCTCAATCTGTTTTAAGCCATATTTTTTTTTCAATTTCTGTACAGGTATCTCATGATCAATTGTATCGAAACACTTTTTCAGATCTAATAAGCACACACCAATGCATAAGCCATCATTAAGATCATGCAACCAATCATCAATAGCCTTATGTAAACAAGTTTGACTTGAATGGTACCTTAGACAAGCTGACTGATCAGGAATAATGAAATCATATTCCTGTAGATAATTTAAGAACTGCATTTGAACTGCTTCTTCCAACGACTTTGCAATGTGGCCGACAATAGAGATAGGTCTGTAATTAGATTTCTCCATAACTTCACCATTCCCTTTGTAAATGGGTGTAACGCAGGCAATTTTCTAGTCAGGTAATACAGTAGACTTGGCAAGTGAAAGATTAAAAATATGAGACAATGAATCAGCAAGGAAACTGGCACCTAAGTTCAATAACTTTGTGTCCATATCCAGCACATCAATGTTACTTGTCGTCGGTAACTCTTTCAAAAACCAAAACACAAAGTCACCAGTGATTTCACGAAATTTAAAATTATAAATACTGTCAGGACCTTTCCAGGGCATCTCAGCGGCCAAGGCATAATTATTTGCTGTAACCATATGACCAACAGAACAGAAGTAGGTGTTAAGCTCATCGACAGTTAACTCTTTCGGCACCGAAACCGTGGATTTCTTGCTAGGATACACCTTTCTAAGAGCAGCCCATAACGATTTAGGATTGTTCTTTTCTTCAGCGATGACATTTAAAAAAAAAAAATTGTTTCGCATTTCGTATGACCGTCGTGACTCAGTTTCTAGTAATCTTGTAAAGTGACCATAAGTTGTTATCATTATTATTAGTAGCAGCTTCATGTAAAAAGTCGCGCATATTCATCAATTTAACAATATCATCTGTGACCCAGGGATTTCTCCTATCCCTCAATCTACGTTCTGTAATAGGTACATGTTTATTAAATATACGGAGCACTCCATTTTTCCAAGTAGCCCAGGCATTCTCAAGATCATCAATATTATAAACAGACTGAATAGTGCTAGAATCCTTGAGATCAGTGATAAAATCATTCTCATTAAAATCCTTAAAATCCCTGAAACAGAGGACTTTGTGTTCTTTCAGGATTTGGGGAAAATGTAATTCGGTAAATATCATATAATGATCACTTAAAGTAACCATATTCACACCTAATCTAACATGATTATTACTCATACTGGTAAGAATAACATCAATAGTGGTCGAAGTGGTTAAAGTTACCCTTGTAGGATCTGTGATTAGTTGTTTCATACCATACAATTGCTCAATGCAATGTACAGGATTTTTGGACAAGGTCTCATCCAATTTATAGTCAAAGTTAAAGTCACCCAACAGGATAACCTCTTTCTCTTCTGCAAAAGCACCTGATAATGAGTCGAGTAAAGCTTCACAATATTCTACATTGGCACTGGGTGGCCTGTACACTGAGCATAATAAAAAGATGGTCATTTAGGCAGTTTAATTTCAACCCAACACGTTTCAGTGATACCATTATTCGATAAGTCTTGTCTTGCCGTTGCACTGATATGCTCCTTCACATAAAGTAATACATCTCCACCTGCAGTATTTCTGTCACGTCTGGATATTTTAAAACCAGGTATAGCTATTAAAGAATCAGAAATATCTGGATTAAGCCAAGCTTCGTTAACACAGAGAATATCAATAGCATTGACCGTTATCAACTGATTGACCATGTCTAATTTGGGATATAAACTTCTGACATTTAAATGAGCAATGACAAAATTGGAATGCTTAATTGCTGCTGGTCGAAGTCCTTGATGAGATCTTATACTAAGAGATGGCGACACAACATTACTTGCCGTATTAGAATTGGCGGAAAATGTGTTGCCATACTCATAAAAAACATGCTTCTTGAATGAGTTGACATTCTCTTAAATGGTTTGGAAGTGAAATAAAACAATACAATCCAAATGGAGTCAGGTAGACAGCTACCGTTAACGCGTAAGAATGAAGGAGCATCGGTGCGAAAAGTATTGTCGTTTTTATATAATGTGCATGCAATTCTTAAGTACAAAATAAAATCATGCGAGCACTACATAGAAACACACGAGCAAACCTGAATGAATTTATTCTTTATAACTTTGATTCACGCATATTTGATCTAATATATCATATTTCCCCAGACACATCAGTTAAAATATGGACGCCGACACTTCCGAATGCCAAATTCTTTACGATGTTTTGTGACATAAACATTGCCTGTTGTACATGCATATAATTTTTTACTTGTATACCATAACTTTGACCACGCTTTCAGCATTTCAGCCATACATGCTCACTATATGGCGGTTCGTGCCATGGTGCACGTAATATAGAAGGCATCATCAAAATTCATTTACATGTCATGTAATTTTCATCACGTGTGCTCTTGATACATTACGTGTCTTCAAGTTCACCCACCAGCCGCTGAAATTGATACATCCATTCTTCGACTCATTCCATCCTGATAGAAGACCGAGTCAACAGCTTTCCTTGGCGCACTCTGGGCACAATGCTCCCAGAGCGCGCCAAGGAAAGCTGTTGACCATGGTCATTTTTTTGTGATAATCTTCCCTGGAAGTGTCATCCAAATTTTGAAAAATAATAGCTAAATTGATAAACTGCTATTGGTAGACGACATTTAGGTATTAGCCGGAAAAAGCGTCATTCGGGTGGAATGAGTTAATTTCGACCAAACATGCTCCTAATAAAGTAATTAATGGCGATATTTTAATTATACAATGAAAGTAGCTTATTATCCCATTATAACAATTTTTGTCCCCCTTTGCGAGCTTGTACAAATCAAAACAGTAGCTCCGAAAGAAGCCTGACAACGTGTTGGACAGGTTTTACTGGAGTGGTACGTACGAAATATGGTGTGCAAGGTGCGAGTGTGTTCCCTTCAATATATATTTTTCTGTAAGCAATCAGTACAAACGTTGAGGTGAGATGGTGTTCAATTCGCATTGGTCAAACTTGTCAAGTCCAGTAAACTTACTGGAAAGAAGAGCTGCAAGTCAGTCCTACAGGCGGCTGTATCATCTTATCTTGTTGATTAGCAGTGGGTGTAGTAGTAGTAGTAGCGATATTGAAAGTAGTAGGAGTAGTCGTAGTAGTAGTACATTTTAGCAGCAGCAGCAGCAGTAGTAGTAGCAGTAGTAATAGTAGTAGTAGTAGTAGTAGTAGTAGTAGTAGTAGTAGTAGTAGTAGTAGTAGTAGTAGTAGTAGTTGTAGTAGGAGTAGTAGAAGTTGTTCTAGTAGTAGTAAGTGCACATGTTGTTCGTTTTATCTTGTTTATGGAATTGTCGAAAAGCTGTGGATAGGCATGTGTTATCATTTGGGCAGTCCCTTAACACTTTAGTTTCCAAGCCACAAAATGGGATGGATGATCTTGCTTATAATGGCTTACACATGCACTGGCTTGTCCTGTCCTGACCTATTCTTTTCTGTCCTGTCTTAGTCCGCCCTGCCCTGTCCTGTCGTCCCCTGTCCTGTTTTAGTCTGCCCTGCCCTGTCCTACGTTGCCCTGTCCTGTGCTACCCTGGTTTTCCCTGGCCATTACGCTCATTTTTTTTTATGCCATACCGCTCTGTACTCTATTCCATCTTTTTAGCTTGTAGTACAGATTTTAAAGCAAACAGTATTGGACAAAAGTATGATTTGACTGTCTGGTTGCAATATTAAATGGTCTTGACAATATATAACAAAATGTATTGAATACAGTTTGCAGAAACATGACATGCTTATCACATAGAATGCCAAAACAACGACAAACTATTCGATAGTTTCGAAATGTCCTGAAAGTCGTGCAAATATTTTAAGACAGATAAGCGTATGACATCAAAAGATATCTTGTCATAATTATCACTTCTCAATTTCGAGATGTAAGAACGATAGTGCCTAAACTGTCACTTGATATTTCGTTTTCGTATTTTCAATTACAATCGCATCTAAATGCAAGATCAGCCACAAACAAGTCTTGATAAGTAATTGCCATTGTGCAGGAAAGACATTTTATCCAGACAGTGGCAAGCGCAGTGTTGCTATACATGTGAGCATTTTACCGTTGTCTTAAAATCGGCATTTTGGGTGTATTTATCCTAAATACACATACTTAGTATTGGAGTGATTTGATATCCGTGATATAACTGTCCCTTTGGTGCGTTGCGTGTATTATCAGATCCACAAAGTAAATGAACTTCGTAAGAAGAGTACATGGATTACGTGATATTTCATTGAACGTTTATTTAGTTAACTAGGGTGGGTATCGTCTGCTGATATATGAGACCGATAAATCCAATAGACCTCTTCATACAGATGCTTAGCTTGTGTTGGAATTGCTTGAATAGCAAACTACCCCATAGCTTAAAGGCTGTTGGAAATAGTTTGTAGCAGATCGTGAAAATACATAAATGGAAATTGTTACAGGGTGGGTTACAGCAGAGACGTGCACGTCTCTGGTTACAGTCACCAATGTACACGGATTGAATCCCGTGATATTTTTTTTTCAGTTTTGTTTAGTTAACCATGGTTAGTTTCGATGGCTGCCTGAGGTACATCTGGTATCAAGTGTAAATTTCCCTCCTGATTTGGACAGATCAAGATACGTGCTTGGTGATTCGTTTCTGCGCGTCTTCTGTTGATGTAATATCATGAAAAAAAAAAAAAAACTCAAATAAACCGACGCTTATGTTATCGTGAAACACCTGGGTCCTGGTCTTGGCGGAACGGAACCACTCCGAACCACTTGTTCCGGCAATTCCCGCATGGTTTGCGCCGGAACAGGCTCTCCCTTTTCCCTCGCACTTTTCCTGTGCGTCTTTGGCCCTGCTACACCCACATGTAGCTCACACTTTTGTCTTTCTAGTCTCATAATTTAGAGTGCTTGAAATATGTATTAAAGGACATATGCAAGGTAAACCCACATTACTCGATCGCCAGAACGGCAAGTCCGCCAAATTGGAAAACTTCGTTGGACACTGGGTCTGCATTTTGCAGGTTACAAAAGTAGTCCGTATACACAAAAATGACAGGGCTATATGTGTCTATTTATCCCTCCATGATATTTAACAACAATAACTGAAAACAAACATTGTTTTCATGTCAGAAATCAAACTGGATCCGTAAAATTAACTCGGGCAACCTATTCGGACGTCACTCACGCGAACATTTGTTTTCCTTTCCAACTAGAGTCCACAGTACACTTAAGACGGGAGCCATCTGTTTAATTGCTGCCGCTTGACGGTAGTTCAACGTTTGTTTTTGGAAATTCACAGATTTATCATATATATATATATATATATATATATATATTTGATACATTAAAAGTGGAAAAAATAGAGCATGTAGCACCTAGACTAATAACTATGACATTTGTATTGTCAAAATAGCCAAAAAAAGTAGATAGAAAAAAAAAAGAAAAACAAACAAAGACAAACAACCCCCCCCCCCCCAAAAAAAAATCCCCATTTTGAGTTGCCAGATAGTTTAAAATCTTAGGTAAAATTCTACATATGACATTTTTCTTAGTTTTTCAAAGTATTAAACCATGCATGCAAGATGTTTGCTCTGTTTTTCAAGTGTCCTCATTTTGCATTCTCTGCATGTCCTCAAAGTTTGTTCGGCAGGATACGTGTACTTTCAAAGCAGGTAGAGATTTGATGAGATAGGCATCTCTGACTTCATGTGAATTGAAAATTAACAGTTCAGTTGTTACGGGGGCTTTGAGCCATACTAGCCATGGTAAAATGTATGCTGAAACGGGATGGGCGGCACTTTCTGAACGACGACTGAAACACAAACTAATACTTATGTACAAAATAGTTAATGGACTGGCTCCCTCATATTCATGCGATTCAATTCCAAATACTGTTGAAGTACTAACTAGATATAATTCCAGGTCAAGGCAGGATATTAGCTCAACTAATGCTGGTACAAATACCTTTAATAATTCTTTTTTCCTGCCACAGCGCGCGAATGGATACTTCTCCACAATCAGTTAAAAAGTCTGAAGGTTAAGGTGAATTTAAGAAGAAATAAAATAAATACATGCCGAAATGAAAGGAAATCTTTTAACTTGGAGATTGGAGGAAAGGTATTATTCACTCTTGGCTGAGAATGGACTGTTGCCAGCTAAACAAAGATTTGTACAGGGTGAATCTAATTGAGTCGGTACTTGGTTCCTGTGGTACCTCGGTAGAGGACAGTTTTCATTATTTTTTCCAATGTAACAAATACGTTATGGCAAAAGAGGAACTCCAAACTAAAATAATTCCCCTTGCAGACTTCATTTAAAAACTTTACTTTTTGGATTATCAACAAACATACTTCTGGAAATCAGAATATATTCCAAACAGTTCACAAATATAAAAAACCACTGGAAGATTCAATGTTTGGCTGCCCTAGGACCACGTTGCAGCCATCATAATTAGCCACATAATTAGACAATAGGTAAATCTTTTACATAGATAAGTTGTATATATTTTACTTATTGGTACCTCTAATTATATATCAATGTACTTACGATATTGCCCACTCATGTCTCTATTCTCTCCCTCTTTCCCATCATATTTGTTATGTCCTGTGCGTTCTCTATTTGTTATCTAGATGTTGTCCACTTTTCCTGTATTGTCAATCCATGTACAAGAGGCCTTCATCTAGGCATTGTGACGATTGGCCAATTGGTTTTAAGAATAAAATGTGTTTAAGGCAACAGTCGAATAAATGCAGCTAAGTCGATATGTAATCTTGGGCTTAATGTCAATTTTATGGGATTCACGTACTTTGCCGGATCTGCACGCCTACTTGTCTGGTTTTCTGTCCATTTATCCATCCATCCATCCACCAATCTCCGTCTGTCACAGAATATGCATCCATCCATCCATCTATCTAGTCGTCTATTCATTAAAAATGATGATGTAGATGATGATGATGATGATGATGATGATGATGATGATGATGATGATGATGATGATGATGATGATGATGATGATGATGATGATGATAATGTTCATAAAAAGAGAAAAGAAAACGTACTTTTGTAATGAAAATCTTTCTGACGGAGAGCTTTGATCAAACAGAAGCAGGAACTCCTTGGCGTGAGTTCTGACAGAATGGCAAATTAATCCCTTCGCCTTTTGTACACTGGAAACGCTTTTAGAACTCTAGCTAACAGCGCGCGTATTTCTTAAGTTGCATGTGCGTGTTTTTTAATCTTCTAAGTTGCAAACGTTGTATAGCCTTTTCTGATTACTCCTTTAAGCTCCTTGGTCATCCATACAGATCAAACCCCATGCGTTGACTGGAGAGAAACAAAACTGGTTAAGTGTCCAAGATTGCGGCAGTAAATCGTGTTTAAATAAATGACCAAATCGTATTAACCATACCCTCTGAAACTGTCAGATCAACGTTTGGTAAAACAAAATCATTCCCTTAATGGGGAATACAAAGACAGTGGTATTGAATGATACTAGATCCGTGGACATAAAGACTGCCTTGATGTGCGTCTGACTTCTTGTTATCAGGTTACAGTTTGTGAGCTCAGCGAACTTACATCAGATTAATTGTGGGTGCGTCAAGTAATACAGTCGGACCACACAATGATTTGAAGTTACAACCAACGATTAATTTTTGCAAGGTTATATATCCGGCTTATTCGTTTTTTTTTTTTTTTTTTTTTTTTTTTTTTTGCGTGTGTGTGTTTCCAACTTTACAAATATAACCACTTTGAAAATGTGCATGTGTTTTTCAAATTTGTAGTATAGGGTGTATTTCCTTTCAGTGGCAATTTAGTTTCTGATCAATTAACTTGAATATTGAAATTAGATTCAAGATGAAAATCCCGTTTTTTGAAAGCTGAGCCCGATCATGTTTACCTGCAAAATAAAATTGGTCTCTGTCCCTTCCTAGACGTACCACAAAAGGGTTTTGGAGGTGGACATTTTGCAAAAGAAAATAACTCCTGTCTTTGATAAATAGTAAATTAATCGGGCTCATAACGACCGGATTCAGGCTCAGCAATAACATTAATTTGTCCCAGATATATCACAGTGAATAAATTGGCCATGGTCCCTCACAGAAGTAAGAAGTTTCCTTATCAGATTTATTAGCACTGTTGGTTCAAAGGTATTGTATTAAAAAACAATTTGCCGACAGAATCACCAGCCTTTAATAGGGTCTCTATATTAGCACTGTTAAACGGCGGGGGCGGGGGGAGGGCGGGGGGGGGGTAGAACAAGGGAGTTAGGCATATCTTGGCTTTGGAGTGCTGAGGGTAAGACGTGTACAAAATTTAATCATGCTGGAAGACCCATGTGCATTTTGGGGGCGCGACCTATTCTTCATAGAAACAACATGTTGTGTATTTGTACATGTCACTAGTTTACAGTGCCATTGTAAACTTTCGTATTAGATTTAAAAAGTATAGACAGATTTGTCTCGCATGGATTGTAAAGGAAGTCAAGCATTGACTTATCTAGTCACTCTCCATGGCACAGGTGTTGGCGTATACCTCCCACCTTGTCTGTGGTGGAGAAAACCGAAGAACCTGGAAAAAAAACAGCATGCACGGTAAAAGTTGTAACTTTCTCCACATGCTTCCCAGGACGAGAATCGAACCAAAGTCGCTGAGGTGAAAGGCGAGCGTCTTACCGCTCAGCCTACCGTGCACCCTTAGATAAAAATCACTTGATCCATGAAACCTTCATTTTATTTATTTTCTTCTCAAGGAATAAGTAAATTGCAGACGTGCGTTTCGAAAAATAAAAACAGTGAAATAGGTCACGCACTTTAAAATTTTAACTTTCATGACCACAAGGCGTAGACGTGTCTGGAGCGTTTTTTTTTTAATAAGATGTAAATTTAGCTTTGAAGCCTTTTGTATTTTTGCCAAAATTTGGCAAATGTTAGCGGTTTTGCTGATTAATCAAGAGTAACTTCTTATTTAGAGTTTTTCGATTTTCTTACTATGCAACATAGGGACTTTCTTTGCTAACAAAATATAGTTTGTGTCGCGTAAAATAAATACTTCAATAAACATATAAGCAAGCTTAAAGCAGTGATATTCTGTTGCAACGTTGTACAGGGCCTCATGATACACCTTTGCCCGATTATCGTAATTTGACATCTTTAAAAGAGGGGGGAAAGGGGTATTACTTCACACTTTACGCAAAATAATTTGTCCTTTTCAAATTCAACCCAACATAATTTTCATTACTACCACAATTCACATGGAATAGTTTGCCTGATGCACAATTTAGAGAAAATAAATAAAGGATGAATCTCGACTCACGGAAAATGCTTAGTCGCGTATCATGAAAACACACACACACACACACACACACACACACACACACACACACACACACACACACACACACACACACACACACACACACACACCGAAAAGCCTATAAATAATGCATATGACAGAACTGAGCTCCATCAAAACTGACTGCTATGACAAAATGTATACCCATAGAAGTACCACAAGTTAACGTTATATGCCTCTTTCAGTGCTGATATCGCTTCTCCCTCCCCCCTTCCTGTCCAAGGGTTAAGCATCAGAGACGTAAGTCTATTGGGATCCAACTTATTAATATTTTGGCTTTTTTCTGTGCTTTCCAGGGGATTGCACTTTGTTTTTCGATATTTTACAGGCTTCGGAATATTTTCAATGCCCCGCGATGATTGTCTATAAAATTTCTTGTTCAAACCAGGTGAAAATTGCGTGTTTGTCTTAAACAGCGGAACAGGAGTTTAGTACAAATATTTCTGCCCTGATAGGCAAAGCCGAGAAATCATCACTAGCCTGAGGGGTTTTTCTATTGGGGGCAAATTAAATGATCGATGCTGGATCATGATAGGCACGTCAAAGGTGGTCTGTGGACCTGGTCTATTCAATGCTATCACACGGTATTGTGTTTCTTATTAATCATGTGTTGGACGTATTAAAATTGTTCTAAAGAAAGAAGAGAATCGCAGCGGGTATGTAGAGAATAGATAAGTCTCCCTAGAGAATGATCGTACGTGCCAGAGAGAAATCCTTAAGACATTCTCATTCATGTTAATTCTCCCCAATGCCGGACGAACCAGCTATGAGCTGACTACACATAGTTGGGACCAGTTAGTACTTCCAAACCAATACAACAAGATGCCATTCAACAGTGGTCATAATGAATGGTATACTTGCAAAAAAATTGACATGCATCCGGAACGCAGGTAGAGGTTAATATGCACTGGACATTCTAGTTATTCTTGCGCATACCAATCCGTTATAAATCTTCTGATATAACGTATGTTTTCACCTGATGGAATTAATCTGTCTTTCACATCAGGTTCACCAGGCAGCTGCCATAGAAAATGGTCACCGACTTGCAGGTACACGTACTTGGCTGATATGCCTGCATGTTTATTTCATACAAGAGTCACATGCTAGTTGCCTCGGCTTCAACGACTGCCTTTGTAAAAATAGAAGTGCAGATGTACAATATCAAACCATTCTGTCTGTGTCTTGGCGATTTTTTTTCAATGCATTTTGTTGATCGTACATATTCTTCTACTCTAACATGTCTTATGGATGCCCATAATTTCTTACTCCGGTATACATGAGTTTGAAGTATATCAAAATGTATTGTTTTCGTTTATTTGAAGCTATAAACAGCAACACAGTAGTTAAGTACTTAGACCTTGCTCATGATATATAGTTTAGTTGTATCTGTTTTGGAGCCAGGTCATGAACCCTGAAACAAGAGTTATTGAATGATCCTGGGTCATCACATAATCATTTTCAAGTCTTTAATTACTCTTCAAGAAACTAAGCAAATATCGTATCAGCTTTATGAGAGTACAACACATAAGTGAAAAAAATTATTCCTCTGAAGATAAAGATAAAACTTGTGACTGGATATGTCCTAGAACCCTAAACATTTTTAATAGAGGAGCATTGCAAATTCGTCGCATTTTTAATGGCTGCTATAATATACAGAAACTTTCCTTTCTCCAAACTCTCCAACTGACGATCTTACTTTACCCGCTTACCATGAGATTATTAGACGAGACCGTCCTAAAGCTGTTGGTGGCGGTGTTGCTCTTTATGTTTCAAAATCTCTGCATGTATCTCGACGAAATGATCTCAAGCTCCCTGATATAGAACTCTTGTGCAGCGAGATTAGACTTCATAATAACAAATTCTTATTTGGCGTTGTTTACAGACCACCAAATGCATTGGTTTCAATCTTGAATAAACTTCAGGAAAGCCTTGATTTAGCAAAAAGTACAAGTATTAAAACCATTATTTTGACTGGCGACCTAAACGTTGATTTTCACAGTCAGGGTTAAAACGTGATCGGTTTTCCTGAATAATTTTTTGACTCTACTCTCTCTCTCTCTCTCTGATGAACCTACACGTATAACCGACTGCTCAGCATCCTGTTTGGATCAGATACTTTTAAATATTCCTAACTATCTGCGTGAAATTCGCGTGCATCCTTCAATATCAAATTGTGACTATAGCATTGCGGCAGTTAACCTATTATTCCGTCAAAAAGGGGGGATCCTGCTTTCAAACGTCTTATATGAAAGCAAAGCAAAGCAGACTTTAATCATTTTCAAATATATCTTACAGAGGTCGACTTGACTTCCTGCTTCCTGTCTAGTGATATTGATGTATGCTGTAGTGCCTGGTCTAAATTATTCACGAAAGCTGCTACACACTGTATTCCAGATAAAGAATCTGATATTGAAGTTAGACCGTCTGACTTACCATGGTACAATCCCCTCTTCGGGCACTGAAACGTCGTGTCAAAAGACAGTATGACAAGGTAAAAAGTCAAAACTTCGAACCTGCTTTATGGAATGCCTTCTATCAAATACGTAAATATTTGCAAGAGCAAGTAAAACTTGCCGGGGAAGATTATAATTATAAATTGCGCGCAGATTTTAATAGTTCCAGTCGATCAAGTAAATGGTGGTGGCGCAATATGAAACAGTTCATGAATAGAAACCAGTCCTCAGCCATTCCCTCTCTTATTCATAATGGCGAACATATGGCAGACAGTTTGTCAAAAGCCGAAATATTTAATGATTTCTTTCTTGAACAATCTTGGGTCGATTCTTCCTACGCATCTTTACCTGAAATCAGTGATCATCCAGAGTCTACCCCTGACCATAACGGAAACTGAAGTTCTTGAAACATTTTCAAGTCTTGACACGAGCAAGGCTCCTGGTCACGATAGAATGAGTGCAAAACTTCTAAAAGAAGGTGCACCTGTAATTTCTTCATCACTTAGCTTTTAAGTATGTTTTAAATTTCTTTCGAGCGAATATTGTTAAATCTGCTCTTCAGTCGGTTTTTATGCCGTGCGAGTGCACTATTAATCAGTTACTACTACCCGCAGTATACGCCGCTGTTGACGAGCAAAGAGAAGTACGTGTTATCTTTCTGGAAATCAGTAATGCATTCGATAAAGTTTGGCATGCTGCTATGCTTCATAAACTAAGGAAAGTCGGTATTACGAGAGCTCCTTATGGTTGGTTTTCGGACTATTTGCATAACCGTCACCAACGGGTAGTCATTCAAGGCCAGTCTTCTAGTTGGGGTACAATCTGTGCAGGCATGCCTCCAAACTCAGTTCCAGGACCTTTGATGTTTCTTATTTATGTCAATGACATTGTAGACATTGTTCGATCTAACATAGAATTGTTTGCTGGTGATACCTCATTCTATGTAACTGTTGATAATCCTGTCACTGCAGCTCAAACTATGAATATGGGCCTATCTCATATCGATCAGTGGTCCAAAGATAGGCTTGTCACGTTCAATGCTCTGAAAACTGATTCAATGCTGCTTATTTCCAGAAAAAGAATTCACCTTCTCATCCCCCAATTCTTTTTATAGTCATATTATATAAGGTGCGGCCCAACATAAACATCTTTTAGTGACCATAAGTTTTGATTTAAGATGGTGTGACCATTCTTCTGATGTATCAAACAAATCCTCCAATTTATTCAGTACAATGAAGAGTTTGAAATTTATTCTAGATCGAAAAATTTGTACTTATTTTGTTAGGCCTATTTTGGATTATGTTAGTCAAGTATCAATTAAAAACCGCTCGTATTGTCACTGGAGCAATGCATGGAAACAGTCTGGTTTTATGCCTGGGGATGGTACTATCAACCAGCTTGTTTTCTTGTATAATGAGTTTGCGAAAGCTATCGACATGCAGAAAGAAGTAAGAGTCGTCTTTTGTGACGTCACCAAAGCTTTTGATAAGGTGTATCATCCTGCTTTATTACACAAACTATCAAAGTTAGGTATCTCCGGAGCTCTGCTTAATTGGTTTAGTAGTTACTTGAACGATCGTCAACAGAGGGTTGTGACGCATGGAGAGTTTTCAAATTGGGGTAAAGTAGAAGCAGGGGTCCCCCAGGGCTCAGTTCTTGGGCCTCTCTTATTTCTTATTTACGTTAACGATATCGTTGACATTGTAACTTCTAACATAAGGCTCTATGCCGACGATGTAACTTTGTACATCACCATTGACGATCCCACTGGCTCTGCTGTCACCATGAATGATGATCTTAAACACATCGAGAATTGGTCTAAGCAATGGCTAGTTACATTCAATAGCTCCAAAACCAAGTCAATGATTATTAGTAAGAAGCGACAGCCTCCACATCATCCCCATGCTCTATTTCAGGGCACTACACTTGAAGATGTAAAACAACACAAACATTTAGGTCTTATTTTTAGTGCAGATTTGTTATGGTCACCTCATATAAATTATGTTGTCTGCAAAGCAAGGAAATTAATTGGAGTAATGAAATTTTTGCAACATAAGCTCAGTAGACGCACATTAGAATTGATTTATTTCACCTACATTAGGCCTATTTTAGAGTATGGTGATGTTGTGTGGGGAGGGTGCACGAAATTTGATGCAGACCTTCTAGAAGATGTTCAACTGGCTGCAGCCCGCGCAGTGACGGGCGCGTCTTGTCGAACAAGTCATGCATTCCTGTACAATGAAACTGGATGGGAGACTCTCTCTAAGCGTAGAGAAAAACACCGACTCATACTTCTTTATAAAATTATTAATGGACATACACCTGCATATTTACACGATTTGATTCCGGAAAATGTATCCAACAGAAATGCATATAATGTGAGATCCAGACAGAACATAAGCCAGGTTCGTACAAAAACTAATACTTACAATAATTCTTTTTTTCCCGCAACGATTCGCCAATGGAACTTACTCCCATCCAGTGTTCGAAATTCTGAAGAAATAGATACTTTTAAGCGTAAATTGGATAAAGGGAGACCAAAGACAAATGAGTTGTTTTACATTGGTAATAGGAAAGCCAATATTCTACATGCAAAAATTAGGATGGGCTGCAGCCAGTTGAACCACGATATGCATAAAATTGGTATAGTAACTTTTCCTGCTTGTTCTTGTGGTGCCGAAATAGAAAATTCATTTCATTACTTTTTTGAGTGTACCAAATACACGACTGAGCGGAATTTATTGCACCAAAATATCATAGTATTGACTCCTTTCACACTACAAACTCTTATGTTTGGAAATCCCAAGTGTTCAAAGGCAGTAAACCAAATTATTTTTGACAGTACCCACACATATATCTTAAATTCTGGCAGATTCAACTGAGGCCCGTACGTTTTCCACCCACGTTGACGAACAAGCTTTGCTTGTGACTCCTGGTGGTTCACGTGCGGGCCGGTACTTTTTTTTTTTTCCGCGAGCAGTATTCATGTGAACAGTGTTGGCTGGCCTCGACAGTATTGTATTCTAATAATGTATACTTCTGTCTGTCCTGTAATTGTGATGTCTGATCTTTTTGTATGTATGTCCATGTCGATGTTACGTCAATGTGGTGTCCTGTGGCCCGTCTTTATCTTTTGTACAGCATTTGTATTGTTCTTTTATTTCTTTTTTTTTTTCGCTAGAGGGATTCATATAGGCAAAGCCTGTTTCCCGATCGCTTTTTTGAATAAAATATGTTTAAACCAATGCATGGAGTAGTATCGCTAAATTATATGTAGAAACTGGGTGGTTAACTTTAACCGAACGCAGGGAAATTTCCAAATTGGCTCCAATGTACACATTGGTCCATAACCTTTTACTGGATCCAATATGCTCTATCCTTTCTACCCCTTCTCCTGATACAGATAACTATGTCACACGTCAGCAATAGGGAAGGGCAGTTTCTTAAGTTTCCAGAAACTTACACTGCACGGCGCGAGTCATCGCTTTCATCCGGGTACTCGCCTGCGGGTAAACATTGGTGTCCGCGGATTTGCAAACATTGTGATAACATTGTACGTATCGGCAATCAAAGTGCCAAAAATGTTCCTTTTCACGTAATATCTGCTGATAAATTTTACACACACGAAAGATAAGATTGTATTTTAGGAGAGCATGAATGCATTTGTTCGTATGTTGTGTTAAAAAGTGAAAAATCCATATGAACCGCGGTGACCGGGAACCGCATTCTGCTTGTTATATTCCTGCGTAGCGCCACGTACTCGACTATGTGAATGGTCGAAAGAAATGCAATAATAAAGAATATTCTTCGACAGTTATTAAGATAATGCAATGATCACATATAAAAAAATTATCGACATAGCACATAATATGGACTCAACAGCGTGAGGATTTCGTAAGACTCCTGTTGCAAGGATTTAATGTGACCCGGTTCATCGCGGGCGATAATGGAGGATCGAGTAGAATAAAACAGCATTGGTCAATGCGTTTTAAGATTAAGAAGTCGATTGTATCTTATTTGCCGGGTGTGTTGTCATTGTGTCAAAAATAAAGACAAGTAGACAACCTCATCAGAATATGTTATTGTAGATGAATTCCCAAGTTTTACGGTGTTACTGTATGTGGGTGGGTGGGTGTGGGTGGGGGGGGGTCGGCAGGTAGCGTTAAAAGTTAAATTAAAATTAAAATCAAACTCCACAACAATGTGTATTGTGTTGATTCCTTGATTGCATTACTTTCTACAAAAAGTATTTCTTAGTGATAACATTATCATGATTATGAGTTACACTTGGTTATTTCATTCGCCAAGAAAAACGCTCAGTTTGCACCATGCGTTAACACATCATAGTATGCGACGCTACTCAGGTTGACCCGCTATTGAATACCCGGATGAAAGCTGTCCGCAGCGCCACATGGCGGTCAATGAGAGAACGCAGAGTTATTGCTCTACCATATTTGATCATGCTCATTTGTGGGCTCGTACTGACCTTTTCGACAAAATTTACTTTCCTTCTACTGCTCGATTATGGAATTAACTACCTCTCGAAATACGGAATTCTGACTCAATCCAACAGTATAAATCAAGTATAGTTTATATTCGGAACGAGCGGGACTCGAACCTGCTACCTTTGGCACCAGTCGCCTAGCTGAAATGGGAAACACATATAGCTCAAGCAGTGGTCCAAGCTATAAAGTTTGGTGAATTGTATGACTTTGACAATAGATTTCTAGCTGTTCAGCAAACTGGCCTCCGCTTGGATGCCAATCAACTAAATTTGCACCCCTTGAAAATTTTTGTTAGCGACACTCCAAAATGCTCATGTGGCTCACCTAACGCAGATACGTGGCATTATGTCTTCCAGTGTCCTAAATACACGGTTCCTCGGTCTGACCTACATACTGCTATATCACAGTGTGCTCCCTTTACATTACAAACAGTTCTCTATAGGTCCCCTAACTGTTCTTTTATTGAATATATCGAAATATTTTTATCCTCCTTCCAGAACTTCATCTCTGCCAATCAACGTTTCCACTCGTCTGGTGTTGGCTGATAGATAACTGACTTAGTCTGATGTCCTTCTATTTTTATTTTATTTTATTTTTTTTTCGTTTAATAATTTTCTGTTTTATGCAATTTATTTTTACTATAAAGTACAATCAGTTTATCTCGGTTCATAATTGTGAATACACTCTTATCTTAATACTACAAGTAATGTACACTCATCTGCCCCACTGTCTGTCTCATATTCATTTGTTCTCTTCTCTCTGTTCCTGCGCGTCTTGTGCGTCCTGTGTTGCCTTGTGGTCGTCTTCTTCTGCGAGAGGGATTTATATAGGGCGGCGCCCTCTTTTCCAATTGCATATAGCTTTCATATGTATTCTATTGTGTACTTTGTTGAAATAATTCATAGAGTCGATTATTCAACTGAGGCTGAATGAAGAGAAATGGTATCCATAAAATTGCAGATAATGCTTATAATCACCATGTACCTGTTTAAACAGTTACTGCATTGATATTTAGTGTGTGGCAATATACAACCAAAGACCTGTGGATAAAGTGAGTTGTTGATTAATGTTTTTATTTCTGTGTACAGTCATGAGCATAAAAAGCAGGCAATTCCTTATTAGATGGAGCTGCGAATGACCCATATGAATATTAAGCCTTTCCGGTGTGCTCTACACTCCAATGGTCACTTAGAAAATGCTTAGTGAGCTTCCACTAAGTTTTTATACAAGGCTCGCTACATTTATATTTCTGCATAAAACGTATCCACGGATATGCAAACTGTTGATCACGCTCAGTCACATTGACTGGAAAAGGGTTTCTTGATGTTGGCAGTGATGTGTTAGGAGCCAGCCAAGTATCTAATGCTTCGGCTACATACTACATTGCAGAATGTAGCCCACCAGTGGGTAGTACATTTTCAGGGTACACTGTCTGTTTCCATGGCTGTATATGATCAGCAAGTTCACAACTTTGGCGTGAGGTCTGAGCATTCCCGCATTGTATAGATCTGTGATCGTGATGCAATATCCATCAGTAAATGTGGCTAATTTAAGGACAGGTAAGACACCAAAAATAAATCCCACTTTAACCAATCCTAGCTCAAAATGTATTTGCGTTAGGATAACATATCATATATGTGTGTACTCGTCATACTCCAAAGAATTCATATGTCCCGTATTTGGGTGTCTGTGATGTTAATTGTTGAATAAACAATTGAAAGTTGACCGCAAAGCATCCACCCCATAAATGTCGATATAAGTCAATAATTATTTGTGATAAAATCATAATTTCACTTGGATCTTAATCCTGACATTTTGGCAACAAAAAACGATCCTGCGATTTTATATCTTGGGTCGAACAAGCTTTGCTTGTGACTCCTGGTGGTTCACGTGCGGGCCGGTACTTTTTTTTCCGCGAGCAGTATTCATGTGAACAGTGTTGGCTGGCCTCGACAGTATTGTATTCTAATAATGCATACTTCTGTCTGTCCTGTAATTGTGATGTCTGATCTTTTTGTATGTATGTCCACGTCGATGTTATGTCAATGTGGTGTCCTGTGGCCCGTCTTTATCTTTTGTACAGCATTTGTATTGTTCTTTTATTTCTTTTTTTTTCACGAGAGGGATTTATATAGGCAGAGCCTGTTTCCCGGTCGCTTTTTTGAATAAAATATGTTTAAACCATATCTTTGGTTTCGTTTTTCTGTTATCCATCCTCAAAGTTTGACGTTTCAATTTTCCCTTTGATTTTCAGAATGTTCATTTTCATCATTTCATAGAAAAAGAACGAAGCAAAATTTAGAAAATCGCTGAATTGTTTTTGCAGTTCAGACATAAAAGAATCAAAAGCCGTTAACCGGATTAAATTTCGCCCAGCCGTTTTCTTGGAATAACCAAACTTAGGTGGGGCTCTCGTACTATTATCCTTTCTGAGAAAACAATTTTCAAAGGCCTTTGATGTTGATCATTTGCCTCTGAAACAATACCATTTGTTCAAGTTGAGCTGATATTTGTACAAAAGGTAGCAAACATCGTCCCTGAACATTAGGGGAGGTTGTCAATCAATCCTTGGCCAATCATATGAATAAAAGAGCCTTTGAAGTACGGAAAACATTATTTAGCGATCTGTCAAACGGCGATACCGACAGTCTGGTTTCGAAGTGTGACGTCATGGAGGCGGCCCTTCCGGCCCCGTGACCTCAAGCCGGGCAACGAAAGTTGTGTTGCCTTGTTGTTTTCTCAATGAGTTTCATTTCTCTTTCCAACCTGAGCTTTGTAACGCTATTTTGTGTGCTTTTTCTGCTGTTCACGTTTATGCTTATTTCGATGTGTTTATTTGTACTTTTATTTCCTCATCCCTGGGTTCCCATAAAGTATTATTATGTACGCGGGTAATGTTGATTAGGGTGTCAGTTTTTTCCCCCGCCTGTCTTTGGTGTGAAGGACCACTGTGGTACTCCATCGCGGCACGGCCTTTGAAGTTTGAAGGGACATCGTCTGACGATTCCTGCTCCTCTTGAACATTTAAAGTCTCCCTTCATTGGAAGGCAAAACAAGCAAGATAACTATAAAGTAAACCACTAAGGCTATGATATGTTAGTATGTTTGCATCTTTTCCCTGCCCACAAACATACTTTCGGCATGCTGCCTTATTTCGCATTGCCGCCCTGATACCACTCACTTTTTGCCACGGGCCGTTGCTACCTGCTGCCACGTGACAGGCTGTTAAGTATGATTGACGGGTGGCATTGTTCCGTTCGGCGGCTGAAAACCAAAAGAATGACAGATGGACGTTTGGATGTGCACATGCCTGTGTGGTTTTTGGCGTTTTTCTCATATTTCTACCTTAATTAAATGCTCGAAATTTTGACAACTAATAGAAAGGACATTCATCTTGTAAAAACCGTTAAAATGTCAAAATCGGCCATGCAAAGGTTTTTGGTGTCTTAACTGTCCTTCAACACCATCGTTTCCATTTTGATGTGTTCCACACTTATATGCTAAATGAGGAGATCCAATATATTAACCAATGGCCATCTCTCTAGAGCATACTGGAAAGACAAATGTAGAATTGGTGAAAAATTTACAATTGGGTATACTGTGTTTTCTCGCTGCTTTCATCTTTTGTTTGTTAAATGTAGGGTGTTTTCTTTGCCATTCCTTGGAGCCCGACTGCATATCCTCCTCTTTTTGAAAGGTGTGAGGGTCCTGTGATTTTTTGTAAGTTGACAGCTCGCTCTGTCATTTGCAATTTGCTTGCCCAACTACACAATGGCAAAACAATGTAGCAATCTAACACATACTTCATCAAAGAGTCCTAACATAATTTAGTCCCATTAGTAAAACTATATTTTCTCGAGGGGCACGGTGGGAAGGGGTATGAGTAAGAGTTCCATCCCTGTTTTGATTGGAAAATGAGTCTCTGTGTGACTATCCGATCTGAAAAGCCTATCGCAAACACACTTCTTATGGGCATTATTGGGCTTTCTTTGTCTGATTAGAATGCCACCAGGCCTCTGTTTCTGATAAGCACTACAATTTGAAGTTTAATCTCATTGAGTATTGACCACTACAATAGATGCCATAATTGAATTGTATTTTATCAGTGCAGTTATCTGTGGTTAAATAGAGTGCACTTAACATAAACTGCTAAGGATGGCTAGGACTTTTTTTGTCATGACTGTAAGATGCAGAGATGTCCCCTGGAGTTTTGTTTCGTTGTGGAGTGAAGCATGAAGAGTATAAGCATTTAAGGCTATTTTAGAAAGCAAGGTGCGCTATTCATCAAACAAAATTTGATATCATAACATCATCTCTTCAGTGCTAATTTTCCATGCGTGGAATATCCATATAGAAAATTGCAAAGGAGACTAAGACTAGAGGTTTGTATATTGGATACACACAAGAAGGTTGCAAAATGCAACATATTAAAAGTGCATAAACCAAATGATGTCATTCTATAATTTTAGATAATTCAAACTGTGACATTTCAGAGCAAATGTTACATTCCATGGTGATAGCAAATTTGAATATGTCAAAAATTCCTATATTCTTCAAAGATGATGATGATGATGATAATGATGATGATGATGATGATGATGATGATGATGATGATGATGATTATTATTTTAAAATGTAGTAGCGTGAAAAAATGAGGAGAAAGAGAAGAAATGAAAAGAAAGTAAAGAGCAGATAAGAGTAGAAGAAATGAATCCACAAAAAACAAACCATATGGAAATGTTTAATCAACTATTTTAACCATTGTCATATAAGGAAAATATGATTAAACTATTTGTGTCACCAAAACCTTTGCTTCCGCATGATTTACCATTTCATTTTTCATTTTTCCAGTGCAAGTAAGACATAACATAAGGCCATAATGAGTCAATAACCTTCCAATATCACGAGTTTGTGTTTTGTTTTGGTTTTTTGTTTTTTTGTTTTTGTTTTTTTGTTTTTTTGTTTTTTGTTTTTTAATATTAACATAATCACTGTGAAATGTGCTCATCCAGTTATAAATGTTCTAATAGGTGTAACGTCTGTGTAATGCTTTCGTATACTTTGTGCTGGAAATTGCAATTCCCTCTGTTCAAAATCTATTTTCTATTTTCTTATGATCCTAAATAGGATACATGACTTTTTGCAAAGTAGAATGTATTACTTTGTGAAGTAGCAACATTTTTAAAGAAACTGGCAATGGTAGTCACAGACTGGAAATAGAATACTTTACTTCAACATCAGGTATTTTATCCACAGGGTACATGTGATTTAAAAGAACAAACCATAATTTGCTAGTTTGCTCCGTAATGAAATTTTGCAGTCTTAGATGTTCATCAATAAGGTCGGCGGGAAAGATGAATTAACGGGTAGTCCTGGAAGATACTTACTCCAGAAGTCTGAAAAACCCAGATGCAGCTGTCGCTGGAACTCTTGCTTCGTTTCGAACGAAGCTATCTGTTTTGACAGATTATGTCTTCAGCGATAGGGCTACACACTAATTTGCAACTACACCCATTGAAACCACCAAAAACATATATTGAAGTGGCAGTATTTAAAGAATTGTAATTTACCGCTTTGAGCTGAAATGGTATTTGAATCAATCAAGACAGCAGGAACATGAATGGACGAGTGAACTACCAAAGTGCCCCGCAGGTTGCTGTGAAAGACGCATGATCATAGTAATATTGATTTCACTATTTAAATTAGTTAGTCAAAGAATGATGTTTGCATCCAGGTACATATCCTGGCTGCCTGCAAAATGTATTCAGCCACTCGTCTAGGCAGCCCATGGGCTGCATAGCAATGGATGGTGAGCGTCCAACTACTTGTCCAGGCTGCATATGAATGCCAAAGGGCAATCAGTAACATAAATCAAATACACGATACCATTCAGTATATGGTAGCAAATGCTGGCTATATGTGCATGTGTTTTCAATATGAAAGCTGTATGTGATCATTTTTGCATGTTACATAACCAGGGGCAACTGCCGCTTTCGTAACAATGACATATCCATGTTATTTTTGTGTGCGACCCACCTCATGAGCTCTCTTTCCTTCATCGAAGGCGATAACTGTGATGACGATGGTAACTAGCCTCCTGAGGGACGAACATCTCCTTCATATCAGGCAGACGCGATCCAGTCTAGCGGCCACAATGACCATAATTTGTCCATTCGTCCAGATTTCAATTCATACAGTTGTTTCAAGAGTGAAGGTCTACACTTTTTCCGCTTAAATGTTAGCTCAATCCTTCCAAATATTTCCGAGTTTCGATACTTTGCATCGGCTGTAAAGTGTCAATTATATGTAACTGTCAGACTTGGCTTGACTACAGACTCACAGATGAGGAGATGGCTGTCCCTGGTTATCTCATTGTAAGGAGAGACCATAATCATGACGGAGGTGGCGTGTGTACCTATATTAGGCAGAACACCGATTTGAATATCAACGATAATCTCAATATTAATGGTTTTAAAAACACTTTGCTTTTGATCTAGAAATCTAGAACAGACTTCATCTCTGAGGTCTGGCCTTCTAGTGTTTATACTTGGTGATATGACTAGTTGTATGCTGAATGACAATTCTCTTATAGAAAAAGATACAGTTAATTATTAGAACTTTTAAGTTTTTATCAGTTGAATACAGAGGCAAATATGTAGCTGTTATATTGACCATAATGTTGTATATGACAAACATAACATATGTTTATCAGGGGCATTACCCATTGGTCTCAGCGACTCAATGGGAACATATTGCATCAGAAAGTAGTACAGAGTACTTTCAAGTAGTACTGAGAAGCTATGAGAAAATCAAAGTGATCATAAAAACATGGCACACATTAAAAACACCACGATATTCAAATTGTTCCTAGCGTAAAAACAACTTAGTACGGAACATTGATGGTGATCTTCGTTTTGATTCCGATAAAGCCAAACCTATCCACTTGCCCATCACAGCAATAGTCAACCTACGCATTACAACTGGTGTTGTACCTGAAGACTTTTAAAAAGCCTGGGCCACATCCTTACACAAAATTAAATTCATGACTCGATGTCGTAAATTACCGGTCCATTTTCATTCTGCTCATGGTGTAGTAAATTCCTGAATAGGCAGCTCTTACAATATCTGAGAGCTGGACACGTACTATATGAGCATCAGTCTGGTTTCAGGAAAGGTTCATGTTCTATTGATGTTTGGAGCTTTTAATTTTATTATCATTTATTTTATTTTATTTTATTTTTTTGGGGGGGGAGGGGGGCAAATCTTTAAAAAATCTTGTCCGAAACCGCTCACCCAATTGCGTTGATATCCCACAGGAACACTCCTAAGGACTCTTAGTTCGTGATTTATTCACCAGGTGGCGCTGCAATCCTTTTCCTACTTTTTATGATATTCTGCGTGCTTTCGCTATTTTCGATTTCTTCTCCAGAACAATCACTCAGGTTGCTGGTCCTCCGACACTGTTGTCCGGCCAAAGACATACTGCAACACGTGTTATCAAAGCGTACCTGCTTGTTTCGGGTGGATGTTGCCTGACCGGTGTGTTTTGTGACCGGCACCGCTGCGCCACCGGACGGATGCGACCGGAACCCTGCGAAAATCAAAACACCCTTTATTCACTTCTCTCAAGGACCGCTTAGCAGCCTGGCTTGTTCTAGCTTGGCGCTATGACCACTCCCATATTTATTTTTATAATATTCATTAGCTATTTTGTTTCAAAATGAATTAACTAAGAAAGGGTCTTCAGAAAGACTAGGCCGATACATGCTTTCTATTGACCACTCTGTGAATGTTGGTAATTGAAGTTCAAATTTTTTACTCCTTCTCCAAAACCAGCAAATAGATTCACTTGAAACTTTGTGGGGATGAACCTTGGGTGGGTCTCTACCAGGGTTATTCAAATGGTCATGGCCCAGTGAATTTGGATTTGTAATGAAATTTGTTGATAAATTTTGGGGAAAATGTTAAAAGATCTTCTCGGAAACCGCCCCGCCAATTGCTTCAAAATTGCATAGGGACACTTCTGCGGACCCATAGACCTTAATTTGTTCAACTAGTGGTGCTACGAGTTTTCTGTATTTTTTACGATCAGCAAGGAGATACGAACACTGTACATGTTAGCAACAGTGATCATGGTGTAAAACAGAGGTGACCTTTATATCATAATTCACAGGACCACTTCAGTCTGTGCATGGAAGGTCAGCTGAGCACAGAACTGCCACAGTCCTATTGCTATCCTTTTAAGTGAAATTATGTTAATACAAATTTCTAGTTGATGCATGTTTTTTTTTTTTCGTGCATTTTCAAAAGTTTCTTGCGTTCATATATTGTTTAACACCTCATCAAGAAGTTGATGTAATGACTTTGGTACTTACGTTTTAAGTTTTAATAATATATCTTTTCAAAATATTTGTATATTTGTACAATGTATATGTTCTTATTCATTGACTTTGGGCAGAAAGTATTTTAAAGGGACTCCTTTGGAAATAAGTTTTTGCATTGACTTTCAAGGGTCATCCCTGGCCGGTAACGTGTAAATTGTTATTATTTTATATTACATATTTGTGTTTTACTTGTAAGCTGTTACCATCCGAATCAATCAAATATATATCAACCATCTGAACATTTGAACGTGTGGTCTGACTCAGTATCCTGGCTTTGTCCCTCTATCCCTTGGCATGATTTACTCAATTTGTTTGCAGATCGCCGTCGCCCCAAGGAAAAGAAGAAAAACATCAAAAAAAAGAAATGTCACCTCTGTGTTTCTCGTGTTATAGAGTTATTCATCAGTCTGTTCTTCGTTATTACTCAAAGATATATAGCTGTAATAGCAATTTCAACTAAACCCAAAATCAGTTACATTGATCCCTCCATTTTAACTACAGTGCAAGATTCACGGAGGGAAAGGAACTTTAATTAGTATCCAGTAGCCTCAAATTCAGCAGGTAACTGGCAGGCCTATTCTTTATGTGTTCACTGTCGGCCACACATTAGTCACCTATGTTTTTTCAAACCGGCAGTAGCTTCCCGTTAATCACCCACTTTGCTCTGATGTATCAATGGATAGCTAGCAGACACCTATCCGCCACCCAATCCTTGAGTATTTAGCAAATGGGTCTGTACCAGTAAACGGTTATCAAAACGGCTTTCAAGCTACTCATAATGGTGGCCCACCATTTTGGCACAAATACTACCTATGTATTTCCCATATTACTTTTTTGTGCAGATAGCTACTAGTTTTTGTTTTAAAATTGTAACAAAAAGTTATAAAAAAAAGTACCAAAATGGTTCATATGATCAATAATTATTACACAAAACCTCCGCAGTGAGATAAGACAAAAACCTATGTATCATAATACTCGCATTTCAATGCCAGTCATGAAAAGATTCATTGAACATTTATTCTAGCTGCATTTCAGTACTGTATTCCCCTCTACTTTATCCCCCCCACACACACACACACATTTTCATTTGAGCATGCGTGTGTTTTTATGGAGTTAGTAAATTTTACATCCATCTGTGGATGGGATTGACTTTTTCTTTCTTTTCAGAAACATGCACAATTCATTCTATAGAGTTGCTACCATTTGACATGCACCCTTCCTTCAGATAGTCCTATGCTTTTAGATAATTTAGCATTGCTCACATAAAGTGTTCTTGTACAGGTAGTATGTTACTGTAAAAGTGCAGTGATAAGAGGTTTTCGCTTGAATGTTACAGTGCAGTGATAAGAGGTTCTCGCTTGAATGTTACAGTGCAGTGATAAGAGGTTTTCGCTTGAATGGTTTAAAGTGCGGAGAAACGTGCTTTCGAGTGACGAAGAACACCAAAACGCACTTCAAGCCCTCCCCCTCCCCATATTGAACACAATGAGCAACGGTTGTTGAAATATTAAACTTAAGGAAAATAAAAAAAAACACTTCAAAATATGAAAAATGTAGCATGCATGGATATAAGGGATCCGATGTTGCCAAGCCTGAATGTCTAGGTTTACATTTCGCGCGACTTAACATAGCCTTCATAAAAAAAGTGCTGCTGGAAATGAAAAAATGTCTGTACATGTTAACTTGCAATGTGTTTTAACTGTTTATTTTGCAAATAAGAATTGTGTTGCATTTGTTGAGTTCGTAGAACACAATACTGACCAGAAGTTAGCAAGGTCCGATTCATTTAAACACAATTACGGTGTCCAGAGCAACAGCGTTACCTGGGAGAGTTGTCACCGGTTTTAAGCCTAAACCAGTGCACAGGGGACGAGCACTGTCTTACAATTGATTGGATTATAGGATCTTAACTTATTCCATACCAGTGCATGATTTTTCCGTATATTTACCACGATTGAAAACGACAACTGCATATTTAAATTCTACGTGAAAAGAGGTTCCATTCAAGTACCAACATGCCTATAGTCTTACGTCAGTGGTTCTGGCAATGCCTGGCAAGTCATGTTGCAGCTGCCGAAGGGCAGTTGCAGCATGACGTAACTACAGTGCCATCATTTGCTGAAGCATAGTAGTAGGCTTCGTCTAGTCCCGTCTAATCTGTCTTCGTGTCCTTTCTCTGCGGGAGGTGTTTAATTAAGGCCAGGCCCTCGGCTTCTTCCCAATTACTCAGTCTAATAAAATATTTTCAACCCAAAAGTTATTTTTTTATTAATTTTCTTAGAAACCATGACTTTTCTTGCACAGATCATAAAAATATCAAGATGGTGCATAGAAATGATGAAAACACACGGGGGTATATTAAAATATAGATCAGGTGTAATTTCATCAGATTATATTGTACATTTGTAGCGTATTTTATGCTATAACTTATTAGTACATTGTGGTCATCCAGTTTGTGTTTAAACAAACCTGACAAATAAAAAAAATACGTAGAAGTTGGACAGATACAGATTGTGAACTTGTCAAAGAACAAATTCATGATCAGTTGTTGAAATATCCGATGCCCAAATATCATTACAGGAATCAATTCAACCTATTGTTCAGACAATTTTAGCTCAGCCAGCAGGCAATAGTCAGACTTGTGTATTCTAGCTCCCTATCCAGTGACTTATCTGACAGTAGCACCGGCCAGGGGCAGGCGACTTACAACTTACAAGAAGCTAATACCTTTCTACAACAGATGGGAAACCTTGTTATTGTGCCAGTGGTGCCATGTGAGTATTACGTGACACTAATCCTTGCACTTTACTTTTTAAGTTTTTGAAAGCGCAAACGATACATTCGTCACAGACAGTGACAGGTTGTAGGACAAATGAGATCACACCAACATCACGAACCAAATGCAAAAATTATAACAGCAGCACACGTCATGTGAATCCTCTGGATTTTGTGTGTGTATTTCTCCTCTCCAAACAATACTGTAATTTTACAGCAAATATGAACAGAGCCACACAGACTTGTTTCTAATTATCTCTCACCCTTAAGCGCAGCTCCATTTGTGTACACAGCCACATGCTTGTCTCACCTGGAAATAGAGCTTGTTTTTAAATTATTGCGAATGGTGGCAGGCTCTTTGGTGCCGGCCTACCCGCCGTGATGTTCGTTTCAGAAACAATAAGGTCCATGGGGTCTTCTTCGCCGACAATATTATATGGTTTTCAGTTCAGTTCCCGTTCAGACTGAGAAAGGGGTGGGGGCAAAAAAGAGAACTCAATACACCACAAGACGTGACTCAGCGTACGTTTAACGTTTCTCCAGCTACATAATATTCCTCTGGTTGTGAACCTGCTGAATTGTCTTAACACTTTCCACCAAGCCAGTAATTAGACAACGGTAAGCTCAAATATCGTCTGCTTTATCGTTTTTCTTTCATTTTTGTGCCAATTAATTATGACTGAGAGTGACAAAGAAGACAGCCGAACATTTATGCTTTTAGAGAATAGATTCTCGCCGGTTTGGGGTGAGTTAGACTGCAGACACAAACCTACAGCATGACAAAGTATGCTTAAAGTATGTCAAATTTACAAAACATGTTTTTCCCTTTTGCATTTAGTGAAAAGATTACTACTACCGAGGCGTTAACGGAGTGGAAGAGATTTGAAGCATAAAACAGGCATGCTACTCCTCCATTTTTGTCTCAAAGGTGTCGCATCGTAAGACCAAGCACCCCCGCCCCCCTTTCCCGGGCCTAGAGCGTACCCGTGTAGTACAGCTTTTTCCAACTATGACCATAATGGCCTTTGGCGTCTTGTTCATCCCCAAGTGATTTCAATTGCTGGACTACTAGTGTAAGCAGAAGCCATTCTGTTCAATAGTTCAATAGAAGAGGCAAAAGCAGCTGTGGCCACTGCATGGCCTAATCTTGCTTATGCTGGACGAAATAATTAATTGTTTGACAGCCACTTATGCTGGTATTAGCATTATTCTAACCCCTGTTTTGCAATAACTGTTTTCAAATATGGGCCAGCTGTTAAACCAAGGGTTTTTAATAACCTCGACCGCACCTACATATATCCTGTGAATATACAAGCACACATAGTCTATTAAAACCATCCATTCAAATATGGGCCAGCTGTTAAACCAAGGGTTTTTAATAACCTCGACCGCACCTACATATATCCTGTGAATATACAAGCACACATAGTCTATTAAAACCATCCAATTCAATTGTCCCTCGTCTATCTGATATCAGCTTCTTATTGCGCAAGCATTTCGCCCAGTAATTGAACGATCCGTAGCCCATTATCAACGTTGAATCTTCTTTTGGACCCTGACGTTCACTGACCACCGGGACATCCCTTTAAACCGGATTTATAACATAAACTAAGTACAACTACCATTTCATCGGCTCCAATTTGGAAAATATGAACTTGTAGCGTGACCTACAGTTATACTGGCCAAGCACTTTTAAAACCAAAATGAGGCTATATATTCGTTTTATTATAAACATCAAGTTATCTATGGCAGTGGAATTGTCATGTTATTCATACTTGGACAAAAGTAATAATGAGATTCTGTGTAACGTCAGCAAAATATATATCTTAAATCTTCCACTGCCAACTGTGACAGAAGTCGAAGTATTTAAGATAAACTACTCTGAATTATCGTAAGGATATTACATTAATATTGTTAGTAAAAAAAAATTAAAAAAAAAACCTCTTGTATTCGAGTACCAAAATTTCTATAGTCCCGTAGAATACAATGGTCTACTTCCACAGTTTTCCTCGGCGCGCTTTGGGGGCATTGCGTCGAAAGCGGAAACTATTGTCTAGGTCCACAGCTCTCATCGGCGCGCTTTGGGGGCATTGCGTCCAAAGCGAAAACAATGGTCTGGGTCCACAGCTTTCCTCGGCGCGCTTTTGGCGCATTGCATCCGAAGCGGGTGGAGCGAAATTGCTGACTCAGTCCAAACCTTGCCCCTGAACAGGTTAAAGGTATGTCAAGTAAGGATATACACTGACTAAAGTGCACTTATGCTTACCGCAACAGGAACGCATCCAGTGATACTTTCGCGTTAACTTGTTCCAGTAGGCATGGTTGCCTTCGAGGATCAAATATTTAATGGCGTGCTATCCAACGTAGTTGGATTGTATATATATAATTTGAAGGTCACATGTCAAATTGCGACTGTGGTGTTATATGAATGAGTTACACAGTGTAAATACTTGATGTTTGTGTCACACACAAACTTTGAATTTAAAGGTCACCATATCATTAATATCGATCCATGTTTATATTTTCATTGCAGATTAATTGACATATTTCATACCTGAGGGTAAACTAAATTTATCTGTCTGTAACAGAGCCGAAGCAGATTTTACATACCGGTATATTTGTCTGATGCCATTGAGCACGTATCAAACAATACAAAAAGCCCAAAGGTTAGCCCGTCAGCTTAGCTCTCATTATCTTCGACATTTATCATTTTGTGCTTTGTTCTTTTCAGGCGCTCAGGATAGATCAAAGGGTGAGTAGACCTGTAAATTAGCCTTTGATTTAAACGCACTTTGTTTTCTTAAAGGAGTGCGAAGGATACATTACCTGTAGGAAGGAATCCCTGATGTTTGGTTTAGGAAAGTGAAACTGAAAGTTACTGAGATGAAATGTCTATCAGTTGTCAGTGGCACTTTCACTTTTGCTCTCTTTTTTGTGTTAGTGCTAAACCTGTACTCATAAATGGTATCAGGAAAATTTAGGGTTTATGTATGGGTTAGGGTTTGGATCAGCCGGAATCTAAACGGTATACTTTTCATACGCATTGAAGTTATGGTCACGAATAATGGATTTTACAGCGCAAAATTGACATATACACAACATAGATCTGAAATCTCTCTCCCCCCCCCCCCAATACCTTGTCAAATTACAATTTTGTGTTCATGTGTGAAAGAAGAATGGATAGTTTAATTCAACGGGACAATGTACAGTTACTGAATCAAAGTTTTACATAAAGTCAGACAGTGGATTACATAATGCTTAATTTGCTTGTCAATATACCAATCTCGAGTTCTTACTTGGCGTCTACCAAGCAGTGAACACAGTAAAATTTGACGCTAAAATATATGACTCGTTGTAAATCACACGTTCTCTACCATGTAATATAAAGGTGTAAAATACTGTGGGTTTTTTTTTTTTTTTTTTTTTTTTTTTTTTTTTTTTTTTTTTTTGTCGTTGCATCTTGTGCATTTTCCTAATGTTAATTAAAGGGCCTTATGGAGAAATTTGACGAATCTGTTCTACCGTTCAAAGTCTCGATCTAATATATGGGGAATTTGCTCAGAGATGTAACTCCACATCATATTTCTGCTTGGCTACAGCATAATATATATTGATATCACCCCACAAATCCTTTCATTGTGTATAAACTACAAACGACGGTGAACAATTTCCCCGGCGTCTCAACTATTACTTTCCGGCGACTCATTTCCTCTCCAATAAACGACACTTCTTGAGTCCTGGGTAGGTCATGTATCTCCTGCACGCCAGAATCTTGTAATCCCTAAAGGACTTAACTAGTGCATTTGCTTAAGTGATGCTTGATTAATCTTTATACCCAGTGGTCTGGAGAATTTGTGCCTGCAGGAGAGCGTGCCAGTGGGAAGAACCGGCAGATGTCTAAATACAACATGTGTACTATTGTCTCGGCGGTATTTTCACTCCAATGATCTCTTTTTGGCTGTTGTGCCAATATGCTTGTTTTATAGAGTATCCTTATATTCAGTTTGCAAGATATTTTACATAGCACCTGTGTAAACATGGCGTGAAAGATCGATTCTATTTTTCGTTGATGTTCAAAGTCGTGAAATTAAACCGAGAGCAAGTTTCTGGGTTTCCACGAAGCAAAGGTCTTTATTGACGCAGTCAAATATTTAACCAATCACTAAACTAGAGATCCGTACACATAGATTTCCATAAATAGGATAGGCAATTGAAAATAAATACGCGGTCAGGAGCACTGTTGATTTTATTAAGTGTGTTTACTGATACAATCTGCCTGACAATGAGGCTGCGTGGAGTCAAAAGACCAATTCTAGTAACTGCAAATATTGTGCTCGACCGTAAGAAAACAAGGTGACAGGGGATGCACGAAAAAGTCACATGCACAAGGCTTTGGCTACTGGCACTAAAACAAATGTTATATATGTGATACCAACACGAAGGTAATAAAACTACTTTCCGGAGAAGCAATAAAATTGCTATCTATGTGAGGCCAAAACAATGTAAATAACTGAAACGAAATTGACCTTTTTATATTGCATTATCCTGATAAACTTTTTGATACACATTTTTGCATGTGTGTGAATATAAACTCCTGCGTACAGCCACGTGGTTGTGAGAGTTTCACTGTAATCTTGTGGAAACAAATAATCAAAGGCAAGAGGCGTAGCAAAATGAGTGAACTTTATGCATGACTCACACCAAAGCTCAATCAAACATTCCAGGACTTTTTTTCCGAGAATTTTCGCAAAAAGATGAAGCCCTTAAATTTATTTCAATGAACGGAAACCTGCAAGCCAATTCCATGTAGGATCACGGATATCTTATGTGAGACGTAAATTTTGCGGTGTTGTTGGGGAATATTCAGTTTTTCCTACACTTCACCATAAGTGAGAGCGCCCAAGGTATACTGAATTTGCATTTGTGCCTTCTCATGAGATGACAGGGCTTATTCTCTAGCCCTGATCTCACATCTTACTTTTTACACATAAAGTTCGCCCTAACAGTAACAGCACACCTGAGTGGAGCATTTGAACTGGATCATAATGCAGTTAACCCAAAGGTCAAAATAATTAGGCGTAACGTGCACTTGCACTTTATGTCTATATGATGTTCTATACAACACTGCTACTTTTGTAACTTAGCAGTGTGAAATCTAGGTTTTATGTAGGAATAGATTCTGCATATTATGTCAGAGAAATAAAGTTCCAGAAGATGCGATAAATTAATGTGAGATATAGGATGGGATAACATGAAGTGGGATGCGATATGGTTGGATGGGATAAGATGAGACAGGCACGTGGCTAGGCGGTGTCATGGGTGTCGATCGACACCCCCATCATTGCCCAAATAGCCGATAATACCCCAATAACTAACTAACTAACTAACTAACTAACTAACTAACTAACTAAATAACTAACTAACTAACTAACTAACTAACTAACTAACTAACTAAATAAATAAATAAATAAATAAATAAATAAATAAATAAATAAATAAATAAATAAATAAATAAATAAATAAATAAGTAAATAAATAAATAAATAAATAAATGAAATAAAACAACAATGATAACAACAACAACACGGAAGGGAAGAAAGAGGGTATCTGTTTAATACATGTTTACAATAATAATTATTCTGCGCATAAGGTCGGCACAATAGTTCATGCTATCAAGAGTACTCTACTAACTCTGAAGTATTATAGCACTTTATAGAACAAAAAAAAAAAATCCTTGCAAAAAAAAAAAACCGCCAAGACCTGTGTAAGGTCCATGTTCGTATTGGAGTGTACACTGTTAATGGTAAAAATACCCCCATAATGAAAGAAAAATGTTGGATCTTTCAACTTGTTTTCGAGTGGACCTTCAACTTATTTATGGCCGTGTCGGTAATATATCAAATTATATGTCGAGACTTGGTTCAGCAAAAATGGACCTTTGTAGCCCTAATTTATCCAGTATTGGACCTGTTTGCCATGTTAGGAGCAATATCACGTCCACTAATAATAGCGTGATATTCACATTTCACACGTGTACTAGCATTGACATGTAAACGTGTAACAATTAATGATAATGTACGCATATACTGAGACTTACACAAATCACAAACACATAAATGGGAAACAACTTAATTGTTTATATTGCAATTAAGACTGGAGATCCTCTGGATTAGTCATTTTTATTGTACTATTAGGTAAAGACTGGATGACGGGGTTTGTCCACCACAAAATCGCAAATAAAACTTTTTCTACCAACTTGATTTCAAATATTTTTGCAGCATATGATAACATATACTTATACACTTCAGATGATAGAATGAAACATTTTTACACCCAAAAATAAGGAATTTTCCTTCATAATGACATTATACAATATGTGGACTTTGCAGCAATTTGTACATGGGGGGACCAGCAAGGACCTCAATGGCACACTTATTTAGACCTGTAAACTTTGAGGTGACAGTCAACCAATGAATGGTAAGCAAGGCCCAGTGCATGTGTAACAGGGCATCCAAGCATGTCGCAATGACCACAGACAAATGCAAACCATTTCAACAGGGACCATATACAAGGATTTGAAGCTAACTCGTTTTCATTATTCCGGCAAATAAAATGGATGCCACTGTTTATTATTGTTAAAAAAATTGCGATATGTATGGAGCATGCTCTGCTACCAACAATAAGGAGTCTCTGCAAAAAAAAGACAAAAATTATAGAAAGGCATAGGTGTATAGGGTTAGGTTCCATGCCTCATATTATATACTTCATCACAAAGCTATTTAAAAAGTCAAATAAGGCTATTGTCAAGCATGGTGATTTCATTGTGGTATAGGCAAATAGTTACATGTATATTGACGCATATGGTTTAACATTGATATAATAATTATAAGGAATGGAAGCACTCGCTGGTATTTTCAGTGTTCATAGGGGAGGAGGTTCAAACCTGAAAATCATGTCCATATATACAGGTCAGCTTTGCCACAAGAAGATGCGCAGTTAATACCACAAACCTGACCTGTTTATAGCAACTCCTCTTCATCAGTGTCTTCATCTTCTGATTCTAAATGAATTATGAAGGGCTGAATCTCTTCTGACACATTCAGTGCATCTTTTTTCCAGTATCCTTCCTCAATTTCATTTTTAACTTTGTTGACGCATGCAACCCATCTTTCTGTTGTTGTTTCTTGTAATGCTTCTTCAACTATACTCTGTACATCTTTCAATTTAAAAGTAGAATTTTCTTGCCCAACTAGCCCTTTTACACCCCCCCCCCCAAATTAACTCAATTGGATTAAGGTCACAATGGTATGGTGGTAGTCTTAGTGCCTCGTGCCCATGTTCCTTTAACAGTTCATCAAATTTGAATTTAGGGGGTGGCTTGTTCTGTTTAATGAGTTCATAAAGTTTGGGTTTGGTCATTTTGTTTTCAAATTTAATATTGTTCTTCACTAACCACTCCTGCATTTCAGCTTTCCTGTTATTGGATGTGGGCGTTTTTGTACCTTCAACCCTAGCACTGTGATACGAGGCATTGTCCAATACTACCAGGCTCTTAGGGGGTAATGCGGGAATAAGGTTTTTGATGGTCCAGTCCATGAATACTGTAGCATTCATCTCCTTATGGTAGTCCCTTCCATCTGTGGAAAGAGATTTAAACACAAGCTCACATCCTGGCAAAAATCCCATACTGCCACCAGCATGCAACACTATGAGTCTTTCCCCCCTTCCTGCTGGTATTTTTCTCCCGTCTTTAGGGTCAGGAGGCAACCACTGATACGATGCTGTATGGTTTGCATTTACCCATGTCTCATCAAGGTACACAATATTGTATCCACTATTTCTTCTTTGTTTTATTGTTCTTAGGTACTGATGTCTTTGGGCTACCAAATCAGATCGTTCACACAATACTGCTCGATTAAAAGTTAGGCACTTTCCATATCTGTAGCCAAATTTTTGCAACAGCTTCAGTATGGTATATTTTGACACATGTAAATTATGGTCATTTTCCAATCTTTTTTTTAACCTCCTAGTTGACATGAATTCATTCTTTCGGTAAAATTCCTGAATCGTTGTCCGCACAATATGCTGGTCGAACTTGTCAAGTGTTTCTTTTTTCTTATTTTCATATAATGGTTTTGAATTGGTCCCTTTCTCTTCTTCCTTGATCAGTCTGTATAAATATTTCTCATTAATACCAAACGCATGAGCTGTTCTCTTCCGAGCACATGAAAAAGAGTAAAAGGGAGCGCCTCTTTTCTTCTCGCCTTCAAAATACTTGTAAATTTGAAGAATCAGTTTCCTACCTTCAGCTGAAAATTTCATTGTGGCTGAATTTTCAAGATTATGCCCTTGTTGACACCTGTGTAAGGCTGACATGTGACATTGGTTTCAATAATATAAGGAATGTATGTTCAATCATTGGACGCAAACTTGTATTGTTTCAAACCAATCATATGATTATCTGAGTGCGACCAGTGCAACTAAAACAGTCACACAGTGATTGTCATGCTTTTTGTGCACGTGTATTTGTTTGTTATGAGCCATTGAGGTTCCCGCTGCTACCCCCATGTACAAATTGCTGCAAAGTCCACATATTGTACAATGTCATTATGAAGGAAAATTCCTTATTTTTGGGTGTAAAAATGTTTCATTCTATCATCTGAAGTGTATAAGTATATGTTATCATATGCTGCAAAAATATTTGAAATCAAGTTGGTAGAAAAAGTTTTATTTGCGATTTTGTGGTGGACAAACCCCGTCATCCAGTCTTTAATCCAGTTGAAATAAATACGTTTAAACTAAAGGCTTACCCATGGTGAGCGTACTATAGAGTCTAACTCTTTCAAGGCAGATATGAGAGTGAGTCAACACCTTTCCTGGGGCTTTTAAGATGCAGTTCCCTCAAAGCGCGCTGACAGAAGCTGAGGACCCGGTCAATAGGAAAGGTCAGAATTAGCTCTAGGGTGTGTATTCGTCCCAATACACAACTGAATACACAAGCATTTGAGGGCTAGAGCTGTGTCTTCACATTAGCTTGTATGTTAAAGCAACCTTATATAAACTAGCCACTTTTGTAGGTGTAGTTCTATAATTTTTATGAGGTATTAAGTTACGCAGCTAAATTTACTGTCTGAAATTTGGTGTTTCTATGTGCAATAGTTTTCAAGTTATTAAGTTGCAAATTACAATGTAAACTCGTGGGAATTCCCAACCCTAGTCCTCCACTGACTGCAGTGCCCTCTGTTAGGCAGTTTTTGAATCTTCTGTTCTTACTTTGCCTATTCGTATGGTCCATGCTCTCTAACAGTAACTGTAGGCATGCTGGTACATGTACTTGAATAACAGGTCTGGCTACAAGAAATATTATTCTGCTGTTGTTAGGTCAATTCACAGCCATCGACTTTTATCGAAGCTGGCAACTGCGGAGTTAAAATTGACTCCAGGCTTATCATATGAAACGAATAATTACGGTTTGTGCGTGTTGTACCTCCCTGCTTTATGTTTTCTGTTTTTCAAAGACTTCTCGATTTATCGACCAAGCAAATTCTGTGGTTATTAAAACTTTTGATCGATAATATTCTCCCCAATAGAAATCAATGCCTTTGATCTATTTTGGAATTTTTACAATGCCATCCATCCCTTTGGTAAACTGGGCTTAATATTGCTTTTGTGTTCATTAGTGCTGACAGAGCTAACTATCAATAAAATGTGCGAAAAGCAACACACATCAATTTAGTGTTCCTCCGTGGGATTAGTGTGCGAAAAAATAAACGTTCATAAATACTTTTTGGTCAATAAACACACCGCCGGTCACTTGTCAAAAAGATCGATTCCCGGTTAAAGTGGTGGTCCTCTGATTTCAAATCTCCCCAGCCCAACGGACCGACAGCGTCCAATAATTTCAAATTTTGTCTTCTTTTGTATTTTTCCGCCTCCATTTTGAAGCTTTAACAAAACATTTAGGGTGGAAATATGAACGGAAACTCATAAGGCTAATGTACTTCTGTTCAACAGGTTGATAAAGCCTGTCAGCCCGACATGCTTCCATTCAATATGTATGCCGGGCGTGCCCTATCTTGGACTGGCTCAACGCATTTTATTGAATAGTCCGGAAACCCGGTTGTCCCTGTATGATCCCTGAAATGTACCAACGTTCCCTTGAAAAGTTCTGTTGAATCGTACAGAACAGTGTTCACAGTCAATTGTGCTCGAAGAGTCACTCTTTAATGCAGATCAGTTTTAATGCTGCTTTTCCTACGACAAATCGAGAAATAGTGAAACAAACTTTCAACATATACGCAACAACAAAGTTGGGAAATTAGTTCCTATTTGATTCAAATAGGAGTTTAACTGGCTGTTTACTTGCATCTTAATGTGCATGAATGAAATATTACTATTCCCAATGCTTCATGTCTATGTCATAGGAAGTATTTACTTAATCAATTACGGAAGATATTATAACATGCGGGGTAAATCTGTAGGATCAAACTTTCTACCTTACATGGCAGGCATTATTTTTGTACTTGCCTTTTGACATATTTTGTTCCTTCTGTTTCTTTTCTGCACTTATAGTCGTCGTTGTCGTTGTCGTCGTCGTCATCATCATCATCATCATCTTCATCATCATCACCAGTATATTTTCGACATCTTACTGTTCCCCCTACTTATCTTCCTCCTCCTCCTTTTTTCTTCTTTTATTTTTGCCGTGTGCAATCAAAATATGAGACAAAAAGTAAGTTTTGAAGCGAGCGGTCGCGAATATCTTTCTTGTAGTTTTCGCAAACATCAAATCAAGTTATAAACATAAAGTACAAGGAGATTGAACTTTGTCAAAGCCATGAATGGAATACATTAAACTAAAGAGATCAAATTAAATGTGAGATTCGTAAATTCAAATTGGAGGCTTTATACTGTCAAACACTTTAAAGGCCTTTTCTATGTGTGATATTGCCTCTGATCTTCAGCATGACCTTGACATTTTACCTAGGTCAGTAACCCAGTTAATGAAATTGATTTAAAGGCAAGCCAACTATTACATTAAAACATATGAGCAAAGAGTCGGCGAAATTATACACATAACTCTCACGTTCTGGACAAACAAAAACAGACCAAAACAAATATTGGAATACCGTGCTGTTATGTTATTCACTCTGTCTCACAACTGGTGAGATTTTTTTTTTATTATAAGGCATCCAGACAGAGGCTTTTCCAGGGGTCCCATACCCTATGCATACCACTGATTGGCTTACTGATGGCAGGTGGTTGCCAAAGACGAAAATCGTCTACGGGAGTGGGGTTTATCCAATCAGCATATGCTATCATTTAACTGTATCCTTCCAAATTTCGATCACATATATGTACTATGAATTGACATTAATATATCAAATTTTTTAACTGATCTTTAATACGAGGCGTGCATATAAATTTCCCGCCATAAAGCACAGGGCTTACGCCTGTCAATCACGGGGGACACGAGGGGATAGCACTGCCACAAACAGGGCTAGATGCCTCTTTCTTACAAAACTAGTGCCCTTACGGAAATTTAAGTTCACAAACACCAAAGGCATATTCATTTATTGCTTCCTAAATTAGTTAGAAGAATAAATTTCCATCTGCATGTACAAAGTACTCTTTGATTCTCAAATCTTCCGCTCCCGGCATGGGCAACGACCCGTATCTCGCCAGGCAAGACTATGGTTACTAAGACAACCAGGTATGCAAATATGGCGGGAAATTAATAGGCATGCTTGTATTCACGTAGCGGCATGCCTTCAGATGGAGAGACCATTAGGAGGATATAGGACAACACTTGGCACTCAGAGAGTTATGCTCAGACAATATTTGTTCTCAAGGACGGAAATAAAAAAATTGTGTTTTTTCCTCTTTCTATACAGGTTATTGTCAAAACTGATAATGGGGCAGCATGTTTACGGAAAAGTACCCGAGTCTCAAACACTGAGGCATCTGGGTTGTTTTAAATGATCTGGAGCTTACATGCCTCTGGTTCAATGCTTCGATGACAAAATATACACGTGACTGTTTTTAGAATAATTGAATTTGTATCCATGTTTATGCGTTATTCTGTAAGCAAGCGTATGAATGACGATACAAACACTATTTTAAACGCAAAAATTCTGCACTGAAAGTAAAGGCACTGCTAACGGTTGTCTTCCAAACGGCTTACAAAAATCGATCTCGTAAAAATGTTGTATTTAATAACTAAGATCGCAGCGGTGAAGGAAGGCACGTTGTTTGGCCGATATGTCTCCGGAGATAATTTCATGTCTCTTGGAGACAGATATATCCATTTCCCAATGAGTCAGCTTAAATGTTATGTTTCATGCAAAAATCACTCATTATGTATTTCCTGAGTTTTGGTACGCCCAAGTATCTGGCCAGGGTTGAGAACGCACGATTCCTATCCATTGTCGCAAACGTGGCAAAAGTCTTCAGATGATGCATATTCTGTAATATATACCTTCGCTTCATATTATATTATTCAGAAGATAGGACAGGCGATGTAACTCAATTTTTGAGGAAGACATTGCTTGATTGCGTTCCCCAATATAGCAGTCAATCCCTATCTTTACGGTGTGATACACAACCAAGGAACTACTTCTGGTAATCCGACACCTGGACGATTCTGCCTTTCAGGCATGCCATGTTACAATCATGTAAGGCTACAGTACCGACCCCCCCCCCCCCCCTGTCCATTCAACCGCACTTTAACAACTTGACAGGAAAAAATAGGAGCAAGGTTGTCTAAAAAAAACATAGATGCCACTGCGTCGAATCTTCGCCCTTCAAGTTTCTCTATGCCTGCACGGAAAGCTTGCAAGCCATTACCGTCACATACGGGACTGTCAGTGTGTCACCATTGACAGTCCAGATGCACACAGCCCTGCTCTTGTTCCATCTTCTGAGCCTTGTCTCAGCAAAGGTAATCTCTAGCTCACAAAGCAACCATTGTCCTCAGGTATAATTTCCAACTCCACTTTTACAAGTGTTGTTTCTGGGTGACCTCTTCCGCTGGAACGAGTTTGCAGAAGGCAACCCATACTTTGGTCTACAGATGTAAATGTACTATCATTGTAACCATACTTTATTTTGTTTTCATTCATCCAGTCTAGATAGACATCATGATTGAATAGCTGTTCAGAAGGCAGGTAACTCCAACTCAAATTAAGGTTTCTTACAAAAAATCGTGATTAAATTTAACATTTCAAAACTAAATATATTTTAATAATTATTTAAATTTGCATAAAATGCATATATAATTTTGAACGTCGTGTTTGTGTTATCCGTGCCGCAGAGCATTACATTGGGCCCAGGGGCATCTTTACTTTGAAAGCCATAATCCGTTCCGAGGATGATTACATTGACCCTATGGGCAAATTAAACGTGCCCATTGGGCCAATGCAATCACCCCAGGCATAGGTGACACAAACACGGCATCAGTTGTTGATTCAAGATAATATACGAGGAATCATATGGGCTTAAGGTAAACCGGTAGCATACATACGTACATACATGCATGCATGCATACATACATACATACATACATACATACATACATACATACATACATACATCAAACGTACATACACACATACATACATACATACATACATACATACATACATACATACATACATACATCCATCCATCCATGTGTGTTTTTTTTTGTGTGTGTTTTTTTTTTTGTTTTTTTTTTTTTGGCTTTTTGTCACATTATGCTTTTTCTTGCCCATTTCTGACAGCATAGTGTGATCAGTCGGTACAACCCTCTGGCTGTCAATCCTAGCGAATTTTTAGTCCAATTTGTCAGCAGAATAATCGATACTGCGTTGCATTTGGTGGCTCCAAGGATTTTGGGTCGCCGGATTATAATCCAGAAATGTAAGTACAAGGCAGAGCATAATCAAACTGTTTTCTTAGTGTAAATGAGCGTTAGGCTGTGCTTAATACCCGAGAAACAAATTAATTGGTACATAGGTTACGAAGAACGGTCATCCTGGAGCAAGAAAGATTGCTTTGTTTTACATGTATATTTACCCCATATTTGATAAGCTAGTTTCTAGGTTAGTTCCAGTGTTACATCATGTGCTTCTCCCGATATATCCATATCACATAGATAATCGGTGGAATACAAGGGGAATGATGCAACTGGCCGATGAATGCAGAGTGATTCTTTCCAGATGGAAATTAGTTCTCGATCAGCTGCCAGAAGTCTCTGCCCATTATGTAATTTGCATACGGCAAACAGCATGGCGGCAAGTGAATTGGAGCTGCGCTGTGTTATACATGTTACATGAACTGAGCGATTGATCAAAATTGGATCGTTATTCGCAGTTACAGTGTGGAACACAAAGAGCATCTGTTCCAAAGGACGTGTGTACTACCCGAGGCTTTAAAGTGGTTACAGCTGTCATTTGCCTAACTTATTTTATGTAGTCCACACTGCAACACTGGCTAATTATTTGTATTACCAGCACACGAACGACTTGATATTCACAAAAAGAAAAAACAAAAACAAAAAACACTAAAAAAACAAAAACAAAACACCCCCCACCCCAAAAACAAAACAAAAACAAAAAAAAAAAAAAAACAAAAACCCGGGGTTGTTGTTCACTGGGGGAAATGGCTTGATTTTCACGCAACAGTAATTATCGAAGACAAACGACAACATGCCAATTTTAGCTCCAGTCAACTTTAGCATTTCTTTGTACAAAATGAACTCGCTGTTGCAAATATAAAGGGCTGACCTTCAAACACACTGATATAACTGATTAAGCCAGCGTATTCAAACAATTGGGGAATTGCTCGAAAATAATTTCATCTTTCTTTAAATTCTTTGGTATGTTAAAAGCGCATTGCTGACTTCCAAAGTACATTCACTCTGTAACATAACACATTATATATATATATATATATATATATACGCGATACAAACTAATCCAACTACTGATAGTCAAGACGACATCTGTCAAGGATTCATATCCGCTGCCACGAGGGCCACCTTAATGGCTTTTGCTAACGGTTTAAGAATACAAATACATATTAATTGCTTGGTGAATAAGGCTGTTTACATGTATAAATGACAGGGAAATGTATTTTGTCCTATATATGGCAATTTCCTACAGTACATGCATCTTGATAATTGTTTATACAGTTTACTTGTCGTACTTGAAAAAATAAAAACTAAGTAGGAATATGTGTGTATTTTAATTGTGATACAAATTGGGAGGCGGGATGAAGTATCTTACACTGTATGTGTATCTGGATTTATTTGATGCAGGTAAATGGGGATTATCTCTGTCATGGGTAAAATAAGTTTGGGCAGGAAAGGGTGTAAAAACATGTCGTGGAAGGAAGCTGGAAGTTTATTTTGAGCTTCTTGAATTGAAATTTGAGAGTTTTTGGGTTGCATTTATTTCAAAAAGACACATTTGTTTGAATAGTGCGCCTGTGTGGGCATTGCAATTGGCGTCACACAATATGTGTATTAATATATTTCAAATACAAATTAGTTTGGAGAGTTAACTTCCAATTGTATTAGCATGGACATTCCAGCCTGTGTTCTTGGATGCTAAGTCCAAGAAAATCATACTCATCAGTTCTAGAAATTGGAATATTATCGATTTTTAGATTATAATAATTAAAATTATTTGTTTGACAGAAAAGAAATATCATACAGGTATATTTTATTTTAACTTTATTATTGAAATCTATTTGCCTTTAGCAAGTTGTAAATTTTAGCTATTTCCAAATTTATAATTGTATGTACATTTTGATCGGCATAAATATTTTCAGCGTTTGGCAAAATGATTAAGGAATTTACTTGATTCATCTGCACATAGAAGAAATTCGCGTTTTGAGGATGCTAGGTGGCTATAGTTTGTATAGATTAATCAAAATAAGGGGACAGTATGGATCTTTCAGGGACATCCCTTGTAAACCTTAACGATTTGGAGGAAACGTCATCAAACTGAACAAAGTTCTATCGGACAGCTAGCTACAAAACCAATTTACAGGGTTACATCCAATACCATTATATTTGAATATACTATAAAAAATATATATGTGGAAGATATCAAAACCAACCGTAAAAAATATGCTGATATGATTATTATCATTGGCTTAATGTTTGATGACTTTCAAATTAATATTAATTTACAGGGTTACATCCAATACCATTATATTTGAATATACTATAAAAAATATATATGTGGAAGATATCAAAACCAACCGTAAAAAATATGCTGATATGATTGTTATCATTGGCTTAATGTTTGATGACTTTCAAATTAATATTAAAGCTGCTGTCAGGGTTGGATGTGCATTATTGAATCCATGTTGACTTGAATGAAGTTATAATTTGGAGGTGAGATAAGGATATAATTGCTGACTAACTACGTACTCAGCTCTGTTATTCCTGCAAATTCCGTTGGGGGGGGGAATATCAGGTACGAAACTCGTCAGAGACCCGACCTACGTCGCTTTCAGTCTCGCACTGAGCTTTTTGATAAGTCCTTTATTCCCTTCTGTGGTCAGATTGGGGATAGAACTTCTGATAACCTCCGGCAAGTATCAACACTCAAGGAATGTAAATTTAATTTACTTCCCCCTATTGAACCACCTGTCTCATTTTTTAATTACTTTATCATGAAAATCGCTCTGTTTCTATTATGTACACTCGCCCGCGTCTCGGAGCCTCAAAACTGAACTCTCATCTCTTCAAAATTGGAGTTCAGGACTCGACCAAATGCTCTTGCGGTTCAGACAATGAAGACATATGGCATTATTTCTTTGCCTGTCCCCTTTAAATCGTACCCAGGTCCAGATTGCACACTGAAGTATCTACCTTAGCCCCGTTTACTTTATAATCTGTTTAGTGTGGTTCTTTGAACTGCTCTTTTGCTGACAATATTAAGATTTTTTCGACAGCACATGATTTTATTGCAGCAACGAAACCTTTTAAGGCACCGTTATAGGTTAATGCAAAACAGACCTAAGGACTTACAAATACGCAACTCAGTATATAAATTACAACACTTATGACCCCTCTGTCTATCTTGTAACGGTAAGTGTCGCCTTCTCTTTGTTGTACTCACATGATCAGCCAACTTACGCTTATATGACCTGGCTGATGATGTTCGCATTGTGTGTTTCTTTTGTCCCGTATTAACTGCGTTTTCTTCCAAACTAAAGGGTTCCAATGGGGCAAAGCCCTTAATCATAATGTTGCATTACATTGAAATATTAATGTTTTCAATAAATAAAATAAAACAACTTGAAAGCAACTACCTCCTCATTTTTTTCTCCTGAAAAAAGTGAAGAGGTATATAGGTCAAAATTGTCCAAAATAAGATTACTATTTTTGAGAAAAGTAAGGACGAATATCGGTCAAAATTATCCGAAATAAGATTACTATCTTTTTATATACGGAAATAATGTTTTCAATTTTATCTGGAAATATACCAGTAATATAAATGACTGATTTATTATAAGAACGAGTCGTTCCTAAATTGAACAGATCTTTCCTTTAATCAGTTTTTATGGATGAGCTATCATAGCTAGCGCCAGGTTTGGTTTGAATTTTAGGGTTATTTTACAAATATTACTAGAGTCAATGGGGTAAACAAATATGTTCAATATGATTATTTTAGTAGAGGAAATAAGATACTGCTTTTTAAGCATTAATTTTTGTTGCTAGCTTTGGCCCGATACTTTAAAGAAATGCTCGAGTTAGTTGTATATTTCAGTTGGCAAATATGTGTACAAGAAATTATGAGAGAAAAAACAGAGTTGCTCTATATACCAGACAAGTAGGAAAACTAATATATAAATGTTTAAAAACATCAAGGTTTGAAATAAAACCAATGAGTAAAATATAAATGAATCCCAAACAAAAATGCAGGACATATATTATCATTTTTGATGAAAGAAGCCATTAAAGACGAAGTTGAATGTACACTCATGTAAACATGTCAAGAAGCCACAGCTGCATGGAAAGCTAGAAGCCTTTGGGCAGAGAGTGTGACACACCAAAATCAATGCACACGATGTCGTCAATATCTCAAAATCTCTTTAGTGTCCTTTTTTTTTTAACAATTTCAATAATACTGTCTTGTCATGTTTTGCATAATTTTAAATCAAAACACACTGCACAGTGAGTTATCATTACACGATGTACGCTGCTCATGAAGTGAAATAATCCAAATAGTATAAATAAGGCATCTTCTTTTCCAAGCATAAATCTAACAATTGTCAACAGGGAACTTCACAACATAAAAATACAGAAGTCTTTTATTCCTTTTGCTAAAAGTGGTTGTTGTGTTAAAGCGCTGTGTTTTATTGGCAATTGTGTTGGTACCTGTTCGATTTTGCACCATTCAGAGACTCAAATAGAAGAAATATACAGAAATCAGAAAAAACACGAAATTCTTTCTTCCTTCATCGTCTTTTTGCTGTCCTTTCTCCTACCTTCCTTCCTGTTGTTTTTATTAACTTCTTCCTTCCTTGTCTTCTTCTTTCTCTTTTTTTCGTTTTTGCTTTCGTTCCAGTTTCATTGTTTTTTCATTTTCTCTTTCCTGTCTCTGCCTTGCTTAGTTCTACTCGTCCCTATGATACTCTTTTGTTTGTTGTTTTTTCTTTTGCTTTTTTTTTGTCCGTAGTGTATATAATTGATAGATGTAAACCCACTAGAACAAACAGACCTTTGTTGCGGGCATGCTGTTAAATTCTGTTGAATGGAGAAGCATTGGTATATCTTGCTGGATATTGATCAGGGCATTTCTTTATATAAGAGGACACGTACTACAATAAGTGTCCACGTTGACTATATATAATCTTCAACAGGCAGGGGATTCGATGATTACATTTTTCATCGGTTAGCTGACTCAGTTTAACCGAACATAACCTGCTATTATCGACGATTGCTGTCATGATTTTTTTACCAATGAATGACTGTATCATCATCATCATCATCATCATCATCATCATCATCATCATCATCATCATCATCATCATCATCATCATCATCATCATCATCATCATCATCATCATTTATCAATTTATTTGTCTATTTATTTATTTTTTTTTTATTTATTTATTTATTTATTTTTTACTTATTTATATTATGTTATTTTATTTTATTTTATTTTATTTTATCTTATTTTATTTTATTTTTTGTTTGTTTTTGATAAATTACTCAAGAACTATTCGTCAATGAATTGACGCCTTCATTTTTCAATACCGTGCAGTCGGCTGACTTAACAAGACAAAGCTACAACTACTACCTTTGGGCGGTTATTTTCCAGCGTTAATCGCCCTATGTGTGCCTGATATGTTGCAATTAATACTGTAACCAGTTCCCTTTAAGAAATCTTAATGGCATTGCAAAACCTCGGACTTGCTTTCTGCACATATTATATTTGGAACAATATTGCGGTAAAATGGTCATATTATGTCTTTGGTGTACTAAATTAAAATACGATTCGAAAAATCACGTATTTAATTAATTTTTAACGTTATGGAAACGGATGTGGTCATTTTTTTCCGGAAATAGAGATGAGTAGTTAACATGTCGCTGAATGCGTCAAGCATTAAACATCAAAAATTTCACAGATACATTTGACCAAAGATCATACATATGCATATCGTTCCGAACTATCTTCACGTATAAATTATCATGAAGATTTGATAAATTTTGAATTGACCAACCGATTAGTACGTCCTAATTTGTACCTAATGGGTCAAACATTGAAACATCTAAGGGATCACGTGACATAATAAAATGACTTACCAATGTACAATGAAGCCCTAAAACAAAACAGGACTCTTCTGTTTTGGGTATTATTTGTATGGCCTCTGATGACCTCGTTTTAAATAACCCTCTTTCCTGTGTCCACTGTCATATCGACCAAACAAAACACGAAAATGTTAATAGAATGAAATGAAAAAATACAATCGAAAGCACTGTGGTGTATTGCAATGAGGTATGTTACAAACGAATACAATGAAAAGGAGAACAGTGCAGCGCACTGCGACACACTGCAACAGAACAAGATACAACGAAAAGTTTAATGTATTTAGTAAACACGTACGCAAATACACATCCAGCACTTTGCAGATTACGCTGATTCTGCCAGGGCAATAATAAGTGGTCATTGTCTTTTTTAATGATTTTGTTTGTTTGTTTTTTTTGTTTTTCTTTTGTTTCTCTTTTTCATTTTGGTTTTTTTTTTTTGTTTTTTGTTTTTTTGTTTTTTTTGTTTTTTTTGTTTGTTTTGTTTTGTTTTGTCTGTTTCTTTGATTTTTTTTTAATTAACACGAAAAGGGGTCTAGCAATCACAAGGAATATATGAGTCTCACAGCTGAAAACTAACAGTTGTATTTTTGGAAGCATTACAATTATTACAAGTTCTTCCATTCTTTCGGTCAACCCAAACTTTGCTCCAGGCAAAGACGAAGGTTATCTGCTGCCAATATTACCATGTATGGAATTATTTGAAGCTGATTAGTACAGCTATACAGTAAGTTTCGTGATCACTGATTGATTTATTAAGGGACAAGACAGTTTACGTTTTGGGACACTGTGTTTATAGGCAAGTTTCTAGGGAAGTCGTAATTCACGCGGTTGTCTCCTTTCACTTTGAAGATATTTACCGACACCGTTCCATTCGACGTTGTACTGAAATTGGATGTTGATGATATGACCAAATATCAGAAAAGAGACGGTTGTTATCATCTCTTTGGGACCAGCTGACATGCTCTGATCGCCTTTTTGGAACTAGCTGAGATGAATATAAAATACTCACTTCTAAGGTAGAATTATCAAAATCCCATTAATAGTTGGGTGTGAGATTAAAAATGTTGTCCTTTGTTTACCACAGAAACATCAAAACGCTTCGTAACAAGGTGACATATAAATTACTTCATTAATTGTTACAAGAATAATTATGTCATGTTATATTTCTATTTTGTGGTGTTAATGCATACACCTGCTTGCGCACCAGCAAAAGCGTTGCAATGCAGATAACTTTCGTATTAGACCTTACACAGATCATTATACTGAACGCTTATCACTCACACAGGGACGGAGGGAAGCCACATGTACGGTCAAAGTTCCCTGAGTAAATTCCAGACAGCGATTGCAATTCTCCTGCACTTTTCCATGATGTCGGCAGCTAAATCACCAAAAAAACTATATTTTGATACTTTGCGAGAAGAAATCCTCGCAGATAATATCAGTAGCAGGTAGGGTCAGTGCTTTAAGTTCTCCGAGGTCAAATACTTACATGACATCAGTAAGAAAATGGGTGAAACCGAAACACAAGCCGTGTTATCACAAAGGGAGTATGTGTTATTTACCGAACATTTGCTGAAAGCCATGGCAATGACCATAATTGGGACCGCCTGCTGTTTACAATAACTTTCAATACGGAGTTTTAAAGCTTAATGTAAGTTCATTACACTGCTGTGTAAATACCACCTCAAGATGGTTTGTATCAGATAACTGCTTGGTATCACAATATAATTGGTGCGCAGATGGAAGTTCCTAGATAATATTTTACTCATGGAAGCCATGTTGAGCATATATAACTCGCTAAGACTGGATCTGTGGAATTATGTGCTTGGATCAGCTGGGCGCTTAAACACATGATTACTATTTCTGTAGGTGAAAATGACAAATTGACAGAATGTTAAGGGACTTGATTACATCTTAAATGGGCATTCCAACACAATTCTCATCACATTATCATCTTAACGCCATGTATAGTATGGTTAGAAAACCTTGTGACAATTGTGAGGTATATAAGAGAGAATATCAACCATTCATGCCTAATTCTAGTGTAGCCAGTGGTCAGCAATACATGGTTAGGATAAGATAGAGCTCTGTCAATTTGAACGCAGGTTTTCTGACGAAATATAATATTAAAATATCTCGCGCTTAAATGCTATGAAATACGAAAATAAAGGACATGTGATCTAGAATTATATGATTCTTGTTGAAATCCAGCATTATTTTGAAGAGTTGTATATATGTTGAACCGCACCAATGCATCACTGCTTACATTACATCACGGCGACGGACGCTTAACAATAAAATGATACCACCTGCCGGACATACAAAAGAGAAAAAGCAAGGGGTTTATTACTTATGAGAATAATATTCATTATTGACACGTATACCGCATACTGATTAAAAGCCCTTTTAAAGTCAATTCAGGTGTATGGCCCACAACAGTAAAGTGCACAGTCAGTTTATGTATTTGCCCAACATCAGTGAAGCTCCCTGGAAATCTATGTGTATTTTGCAATATAGCCTTCTAATAACACATAAGCGTCTTTCGAAAAATATTTTTGTAGATAACTAGACATATATTCAACGGAAGGGTCAGCCATTTGCTCAAATTAGGTCATGGTGATACCAAAACTAATCGGTTTATCTTGCATTCTTGATAAGCATACTGCAAAATTTTAGCAAAATACATTTGAGCATTGTGGAGATATTGCAATAACGAGCCCTAACGAGCATGTAATAAGGCTGCTGTTTGCTCAAATTAGGTCATGGTGACACCAAAATGTAATCCGTTCATCTTGCCAGGTAAGGTGAGCATATTACCAAATTTGAACAAAATACAGGGAGCAAAATAGACGGGAATCTTCTGTAGATATTGCGGTTATGAGAATGCGCACATCCGGACGGACGGGCAATCCGAAAACAGAAAGGTCTCCCTATGGGGCGGACCCTTAACAATGATTTTTTTTTTTTTAATAAATTATGAAACGAATTTTTCCACATCATGTAGCACCTTTATCAGTTTTAATGACACTGCTATTTTAGGATTTTCCTTCATGTACAAAATAATTCCGCGGACTCTTTTGTGTTCCCTTATTCCCACACACGCTGTATGTTGAAGTCGGCTGGTTGCTCGTTAGACAGAACGTTCGTCGAAGATCTACTGCAGCAATAAGGAAAATAATTATGAAAGTATAATGGATAAAACAAACATTTTCCTTTGTTGGTTCGTTTTTTGTTTTTGTTTTTGATTGTTTTGGGGGGTTTTGTGTGTGTGTGTGTGTGTTTTTATTTTTTTCTTTCGTGTGCAGTAGAGGCTGTGTGTGCTGTTATGCACATTATAAACTGCTCATTGACATAATTGACTTTGAAACAGTATCTTACTACCCACCAAAAATGTACATACAGAAAACGCCCCTGTCTGCTTTCTGAAGACAAAAGACATGGAAAGCTGTACAGTCTCAATAAATGATAATGATAATAATAATAATAATAATAATAATAATAATAATAATAATAATAATAATAACAATAACAATAACAATAACAATAACAATAGCAATAGCAATAGCAATAACAATAACAATAACAATAACAATAACAATAACAATAACAATAACAATAATAATAATAATAATAATAATAATAATTTATTGGAAAACTATCCCTTTACACCGGGGGCACCACCGGGGCGGGGTAAACCCGTGGTGCGTCCAGATAAAACTTACATATATGAAATGGACAAGTCTCACACTCATTGTCACCATAATATGCCCACAAGGGTTCACAACATGGACTAAAAGTACAAATGTACGAAAAGAAGTACCGTTGCAAAGCACTTAAACATGAAAGTTGCAGGGGCTCCCCGACGGGCTGGGTCCACCCGAGAGACCAGGACTTGGGAAAAAATGATCCCTCGAGTCAAGCCCCCCCGCCTTATGGGAGACCCAGCAATCTTGTGTCCAGTCACATATAAAGTACGTTATATTGTATTACCAGTACATTGCCCAAAGGACACTGCTTCATAAATTTAATAAGAGGGGAGCGGAGGTTAGAATAGCCTATGGTACGGCGTCATAGGACCCGGCTCTTTTCAGAAAATTCTTACATACCTTATCAAACTTTTCATTCGACAGAAAACTGTAGTTTTTATACGTGAAGACGAACTCATAAAATAATGCCATATCGGACAATCTTTTGAGCCAAGCTGACTTTCCAACTGCCAAAAACAGTCTTTCCTTATCTCGTTTAGCACTGGGCATATGAAGAGAAGGTGGGCAATATCTTCTTGACCACAGTTACATAGTTTACACATTCTGTCCGATAGACCCCAGCGTGCCTGGTCAGCCTGAATTCCCAAGCAGCATGTACGAGCCTTGAACTTTAATCTGGCGCCTACAATATCGGGCATGTCGTATAAACAATTTTCCGAAAAAGTCGATGTTTTAAATTCTTTATAGTGTGAAAGTGAAGCTTTAGCATCTATATTTTCCCGAAAAGTGTTTTTATTTGAGTGTAAGCTTAAGCGATAGAATGAGTCTGGTAGATTGGGATAAGTTCCTAACACCCCGTGATCCAAACCAACCCCTGTCAATATATTTTCGATTTTCTTAAAATAGCACCATGTGTTTGATCCGCTGTTTCTATGATTTATATATAATAATTATGAATAAAGACACATGAAAATTAAAAAGATTGAATGCAGTTCCAGTTTCCGCTCTTCAGAATTACACACAGTCAGTATGAAACATCTGTACATATTTTCTTATTCCAACATATCCGTGTAATATCGCACACATAAAATTTACCTTATAAGCCTACCAAATACGGTCACACTGGCAAAGTCGTCTACCTTCATTCGAGGTAAAGATCAAAATACCGCTACACTGACGGAAAACCGTATCTTTTTCACATCAGAATTGCTTGAGTGATCGCTGAGGGTCTTTAATAGGACAGGTGGTGGTTTACCTAACCATCTATTTATGGGAAAGACCGCCAAATCAACCCCATCTATTGCTGTATCTTCTTTTTCTTTCTTTTTCTCTTTTTTTTAAATTATTTTTTTTTTTATTTTTTTTAATTTTTTTTTTTGTGTGTGTGTGTCTGTTTTTGTTTTTGTTTTTCTATTGGCAGGTTTAAAAATTTATCAATGGGATCCATGAACTCTATTCAGGACTAAACTCGGGGTATTCAGGAAGCGTCCACTGATTAACGTAAACTGGTGACAAGTGAAAATGTATCAAGTGGCGAGCCCGCTGCATTTTGTACAGGTGTATGTATGGTCCTATGGGGGTGGGGAGCATATGTTCAACATCAGGGTGAGTGGGTGCCTCGGAAATTTTTATACCCTTTTTTAATCCTATAATGTGTTGACAGGAGTGCTGGATTGGTGCATCTTGGTGCATGTTGGAGACCAACATTCGAATTTTAAACAATTTCTAGCATATTCTTACTTCCCAACCCCCAACCCCCAAAGAACTTACTAATTACATCCTATATCCCCAGCCTTCATCCAAAATCTATACATTTGTTTGAAAAATGAATTATATATTCAGTTCACTCAAATAATTGGTACCCCTATCCTAATCCAGCTGTGTACATTTTGGGGGGCTTTTCTAATCCAGGGAGTAATGAAAACAGGGCCTTTCCCGCGGCTCTGAATCAATCCTACATGGGAGTATCCCCCCCCCCCCCACCGTTCCTGTGTGTGCTCGCGTGCGAATAAGCATGTGCTAATGACAAAGCATAGTCAATTAGGGTGGGGTACAGGGAAAACTGTGGAAATGACTGTGCAATAAATGAATATCAACTTTGTGCGAAGATGGCTTATGTATCATTTTAAACTTTCATTTCCTGAGCCATTGATTTGATTTTTTTTCAAAGGGAGCTAAATATTATCTTGCAAATGAACATGTCTTTCACTTCGTTTCTGTGGGAATGCAAATGAAGGTTCGGTTTAATGTTACTGTTTTGCTTGTTCAAATAAAATTGTAAGCTTCAGCTGTCGATGGTGTTTAGAAAAAAAACAACCTCTTGCTCCTAAGCGGTCGTGATGCACCTGTTAGACATGTACGGATCCCAGGACAACTGTCAATTTGCAGTTTGACCTATGACGCAAAATGAATTTAAATATCGATTGATAGCGTGCTTAGTAAAATAATCAAATGAAAAAAAATCTAGAAAAACAAGACAGACTTATTTGAAAAATTTTCCCTCGGTATAGATAGATAGATAGATAGATAGATAGATAGATAGATAGATAGATAGATAGATAGATAGATAGATAGATAGATAGATAGATAGATGGATGGATGGATGGATGGATGGATAGACAGACAGACAGACAGACAGACAGATAGGTAGATATAGATAGATAGATAGATAGATAGATAGATAGATAGATAGATAGATAGATAGATAGATAGATAGATAGATAGATAGATAGATAGATAGATAGATAGATAGATAGATAGATAGATAGATAGATAGATAGATAGATAGATAGATAGATAGATAGATAGGGGTTGGCACATCTATTTCATCATTAAAATTCTGCTACTATACTCAGTTCAACTGTTTTGTATATGACTGGATTTTCATCCTTTTAAAAATAACTCATGGTTGAGGAAACATTTTCCTTTGTTGCTGCCTGCGCACTTATACCAATTACTTCATATTTGCCACCTATTGCAGATTAGACTTGTGATTAAGAATAAAATTTAATAATAGATTAAAAACCAGTGCCGTTTATCGTGAAAAGGGAATGCGTGAATCCAGCATTTTGATATTCAGCTTTTTTGTCACATTTTACTTTTTACATAAAACCTACGAGTAGGTAAACATATGTGAGATGGATTTTCATTGTTAAAGTCGTGCCCATGGTTTAATTGCCTCCACATAAAAATTCAACGCTTTTTCATGCAGTAAAGACTACCTTTCTTTAATCATAAAAAATACTTGGTCCTTCATGTTGGATCATATTGGAAGCGAAAAAGTAGACATTTTTATCTTTATATCGTAATTATCTTGTGTTCCTATATTCCCACGAGAGTCTATACAACCGATGGAGTTTCAGTATCTTAAATCCTAAGACGTATGTGTACAAAAAAACGAAATTTGCGTCGGCTTTTGTGATATCACGAAAGCATTTGATAATGTATATCACCACAATTTTATCTAAACAAGAATTAAAAAAAGAAGCTGCAGCTGTAAGAGGCTTGTTTTCACACATACATTTTTTCTGATGCTGCTTCATCTATTCAGGGATGACAACTTGCAAAAACTGCATGCATCTTGTTTATTGTCACTGAACATTGTTATGCTAAACATGTGCTTGTGTTTATATGTCATGGTGGCTTCACTTACATATCTTTGTTAATGTTATATATGATGTTTGTTCGAAAGATTTTCTTTTGAACTCAAAAGGGGTTTTTAATAAAGGAAAAACATTTTGAAAGAGCTGAAGGCCAGGCAGTACATTTGCTACGCTAATCAAGATGTGAACAAAAATGAAAAGGACATTTCCTACTTTTCAATAAATATTTTTTTTTCTTCCTTTTTTTTTTTTTTTTTTGATATTTCTTTTTTTTTAATTTAATTTATTTTTTTTTTCATTTTCATCCCTCTGTGTGTTGAAAGAGCGGGGTATAGCTTAGCGAGACCGTTAAGTTTTTTTTGTTATTGTTTTTTTTTTTTTTCTGACATAGACTCCTTGGTTTTGCTTTCGATAATTTAACTTTTTTTCGGTAACATCGAAATTTCCAGTTTATTGCATTCCATTTCTCATAAGAATTGTATATTTAGAAAACAGCATAGTACTGGCATTTTCATATTCATATTTGGCACAAGTGCCTCCGACCGTCCCCAGGAAAAAATAAACTGACGTCAAAAGAGGTAATGTGTAAAAGGGGAAAGAACAATAAATGTCCAAGTTACCCAAGGCTTAACAAAAATAAATGTCTGGTTCTGATTACCTGACATACACTACTAAAATCAATGTAACATTTAAAAAAAAAGAAAAAGGAAAGAAAAAAAACAGTACCTTTAAGTCACCCTTCATCGCCTTTCCATAATAAATACTGGTCGACACAGGCCAGTGCTACAAACTCAGTCAGAGCCACAAATGACCCAAAATGTCCGTATTTTTTTTTTCAGTGGTCCAGATGCATGCCGGGGGGGGGGGGGGGATCTGGGGGCATTACCGCCACCACCCCCTCGAAAAATTGTGACTTTCAGCATTCAAAATGGTTTATCTGGGGAGTTTCGAGTATCTTGCCTTCACATGGTTGATGAAATCACAACATTTTAGTCATTATTGTACTGATTTGGCCATTTTCCCTCCGATTGTAAAAAAAAAAAAAAAAAAAAAAAAATGATGAAAAGTAGTAAAAATTAAATTAAAAAAAATATCGCCATGTTATCTTCTTTCCATGGTGGACCACAACATGAAAATAGCAGAAATGCATGTATGAAATCGGGAAGAATATTAAGTTGCTTTGCATAGGTTTGTGGCTGAAATGCTTTAATTATTTATGAATTAAGATTGATCTAAATTTTAAATAAATTGATATATCAATAAATATAAGCACCAAAGGCGTGATTTTCATAACTTTGGGGACCTGCTATATATAAATTGCAAGTCCCTGACAACACTAAGATACTTAAACTATAAATATTTAAAGCGGTCCCTCTCCAGTACTCTCATCACATGCATCAAGAATGATTTCACCTTATTTTTGAAAATGTTCTTACATTTATTTGATATCCCTGGCAGGTTCTGCATGAGAATAGGTATAATCATGGTACAGTAGTGCCTGCAATTACCGACCAGGCCTAATTCTGTAACATTTTTTAAGAACTGTGATGCAAAATTTTGCTACAATGCTCCAGTTGGACAACCTTGGACAAGCTGCAACACGCGACAGACCAACAAAATCATCCCCAGAAAAAAACACCCGTAAAAAAACGGTCGTTCAAATCAACCGTAGCCAAGTTGTAAGACAAAGCTAACAGAAAGCTTGCCGACGTGTGCCGTTATTTCGCAGTAAAGTCAACTCAAACACAGCATTGTATTTCAGCTTGTCTGGACGGTCAGCTTGGGCCGGGAAAAAAGGCACACTATGGATGCAGTATCGGTATCTAGTATCGCTAGGTTTCAGGTGTCCGTTCTCCAAGTTACCAGAGTAAACAGTCATCAACGTATTTTTAAAAGATGACTTACGATCTAAACTTTAATCTGCCCGCTCGGTTGTGTCTGAAGCAGTTAGCACCGTTAGTTATAAATCCAAGTGCAACACGAAGGCATATGAATAATGCACGCACATTAAGCGCCCATTTATACATGGCGCAATGCATTGTGGGAAAGGAAAATCACAGCGAATCGTAGCCACGTATTTTCACCACGGTTCCAGGTGTCCGTTCTCCGAGTTACCACGGCAAAGGGTCGTTAAAAAACTTTTAAAATATGACTCTCGCTCTGTTGTGTCTGAAGCTGTTATCATCGTTAGTTACAAATCCAAATACCACAGGTATGCTTGAGCGCCATTTTGAACATTGCACAATTAATGTATTGATTACGGGACAGTCTCACAAAAGTACACTTGATTTGGATATCAAAGTGAATCGCGGCCACAGCATATATATCATTGTTGATGCTCTGAAATAATTGCAAAATATATATCATTGGTTTCATATATTTTAACTCTCTTCCAACTCCCACACGGCAAGATCCTCCCAATGCTCTTTCACAAAACATTGGGATTGGGTGCGGAACTCACTATTTTCACAATGGCAGCCATGTCGATTGGATTTTTCCATGATGAGCAGTACCTGAAAATGAAAATACAACGACAAACAGTGACCAGTTGTAGGCCCCATATATAGTATCTTGTATCAGACGTAGAAGTCGCGCTCAGGCAATAAAATAAGGGTCAACAATTGGCTGACTGCCAGGCGCCCCACTGCGCCAAAGACAAAGCTTAATGGAGAAGGTTGCTCCGATTATGGATGCAGGTCCGAAAGTACTGGCGAGTTTTTATATAAGTGGTGATGAAGAAGGCGGGGATTCGTGGTAATCTTTTATAATGGGTGAAAATGACCTGTATGATCTGCATTGACGTTATTCACGGTCAGGCGTCTACTTGGGGTAGCAGTAAAGCATATGTCCCACAAGGCTCTGTTCGTGGCGCTGTCGTGTTCCTTATCAACGTCAACAATATTGTAGACATACTTAAATCATTTTTTTTTTCTTTGCAAACGAAACAGCCTTATATATAGTAAAATGGATGACGCAGTTGGAGGGGCAAGCGTTTTAAATCAAGATCTTTCGTCAATGATGACTGGACAGGCCAATAGTTAGTTATTCTTAATGCAGCGAAAAAAGAATCATAACTGATTTAGAGGAAAAAGAGCCACGTTAATCACTATTGTTTAACGTTGAAATAAACAAATATTAAAATGTTCAGCAACATAAACATCTTGGTATTATTATTTGCTGACCTTTCCTGGTCATCACATATAAATTGTATCACTCGGTAGTCAAAAAAAATAGTAGGTATTCTAAAGAGCTTACAGTACAAGCTAACTGACGTGAACTGGAATTGTAATATTTCTCTTTTATTTTGCCGCCTTTAGAGTAGGTCAGCGTCGTCTAGGGTGGGCGTACTAATGCGGACATGGGTTTCCTTGAAGGTATTTAACTGATTGCAGCCTGGATTGTAACATGAACTAAAAGTCAAACAAGTTCCATCGAAATATATGAAAAGATGGGTTGGGAAAGTCTTTCAGAACGAAGACGTCAACACAAACTAGTTCTAATGTTCAAGTTAGTACATTGTAAATGAATTTGCTCCTGGATACCTGTGTAACCTATTTACCTTGCCACTCAGTGAGACAGTTGCGTATAATATAAGATCATAACATAGTTTTACAACTCCTTTTGTTGAAAAATAGTCCATCAATGGAATCCTCCAAGAATTTAAAAAAATTATGATTTTAAAAGAAAATTCACAAAAGCACAACTAAACGAAACCAAATATTTTATATTGGAGAACGGAAGGTAGGCATAATCCATGCCAGAATGAGAATGACCTGCTGCCAGTTGATCTCAGACTAGTACAATGTGGGCTCGATAGTGTTACTACTTTATTCCTGTGGTCTTTCTACTGAGAATTACTTTCATTATTTTTTTTCAATGTAGCCAAAAGTGCCACACACAGGGAGAGACATCAAACTGCAATTGCAACTTTAGCAATATATAACCTAAAACATTACTACACGGAATAACAGGCGGTAATAGAACATCGATTACGAAAGCATCCGATCAGTTGATTGTTACTTTAAATCAACTCAAAGATTTAAAAATTAAGTTTTCTGCAAAACTATCTGAACGGGAACGTTAGAGAACTGAAATATACACAGAATCCTATCGTCAGACCACACTGTCTTTCGTTGACATTAACGCACACCCGCCCAATATTCCCTTTTCTTTTCTGCTATCTGTAATACACTGTGTGTGCCAACTATCTGTTATCTACCTGTTCAACCTTACTTGTTTGTATAAACACTGTTGGCACAGGAGCTCCTTATATTGGTACTACTTGTTGGCCTATTGTTTCTTGAAATAAAATATGTTTAAATAATCCAACATGTACGTTATGGTACACTGTTAAACAAAACTCAATAGTTCTTATTCGTCATAATGCAGTTCTTGTTAATGGACACGCAAACCAGATTGGTTTCAAACTAGAGTTTTTTTGGCTCATTCCTTTCTCTTGATTCCGTTCAGTTGTATGCCTCATGTTGTGGTACCTTTTGCGTATCTTGCATCACGTTTATGCTATTTTTATCATACTTAAGTGCGTATTATTCAGATGGGTATCAAGATTGTTTATACGCTTCGGGCAATGAATTCCCTTGGTCCGTTAATCATATTGCAAGTCATTTAGAACATCTTTGGGGAAGCCAATACCAGTTTCCGTTCGGTAAAATCGATATGGTTTAATTTCGTATTACTAGCTTTTATCACAGGGACCTGTGTTTTATTGTCGATATATTTTCCTAGTTGCTGATGATTATTACCAGTAATAATGCTCGGTTCGTGTCGTTTATCACCAAATCAAAATAGACATGAACCTATTATGATGAAAAATATTACCAGCTCTAAACTAACTCATGAAATCATATAATTTCAAAGTGACCAACAGGTATTTCAATGAGTCAAGTTTGTTTAAAATTAGCAATGCACCGGGAATTCATATGCGCAAGGTACCACTTAGAACAAATCACTTCATCTGTACACTCATGAGACCACTTTGTCTACAAGCAATTAAGCAGAGCAGTCCAGATCCTCTCTGATTCGCTTGAAACCACCTAGCACAGGAATATACAGCAAATAGGTAAGACAAGATCCTGGAATTATGATATATATCATGTTTGTGGGTGGAGTGGCACGGATTATGTTGTTTGCCCAGCTGATTTACTGGACCATTGAATCTTTGGCCTGTGCTATTCTCATTGATTTCGAAAGAAATTGCAGGGATTCGAAGGTCTGTCTAAAGAGGCAATACTTTACATTGAGCTCTGTGATCAATGCTGGAAGTAATGGTAGCTGGTACGTCTTATTTGCTTTGATTCAAGCCAATTTATACCAAAGGAGCAGTAAGTTTTATTGAGATGCTCGACTTTTTAACAAGTATAATGCAGAGAACACTCCAACTCGCCATAATTTAGAAATTTTGCGGCAATCGCAATGCTTGACACATTTAAGACTATGACGTAACGTTTTCATGTTAAGTACATCACTTCCGTGCACATTAAGGGAGTCCAAGAATCGCCATGGTTTCCTCCGCCTCATTCTGACGTCCCCCCCCCTTTTTCCCGTCCCTTTCTAGGCCACATGTGGCACCCAGGACCGCGACAAAAAAGCGGAGAGCCACGTGATTATTATTAAGATGCTTAATTTGTCTGTTGTGCTCTTACGGAGCGAATTAAAGTTGAACTCTAGTAACTTTTTTTCCACATAATCGTTTCCTAGTCATCCCCGGGAGGTATGATGGACTTATAACTAATTTTTTTCTTCCTGTTGCTGCAGAGGTTGGATAGATTGTCGAGCAGGTACACCAATGTTATGTGTAACTGGCTTTTGCATAAAAAGTGTGGGTTCTTCTTTAATTTTCTAATTTACTTTTTTCTTTTCCGTTTCTTTCTTTTTTTCCATATCAGATCTCTCTTACATGAGCATATTGTCTAGAACAACATCAATCAGTTGTACAAACAAGGCATATTTGGGATGGCTTAGTTCGGGGGGGGGGCATATGCAGGCTATGCTTCCCTTTTTTTTACTGCACACGTGTCACTATTAGAAGCATCTTTCATCTATATTTGATGTTATTGAGCGCAACGCTAGGGTTCCATATGTTGTTTACAAACTCAAGTTGGAAATGTGCTGATGAACTGCTCAGTTTATGATGTTTATATTCACAGAAATGTGATAGCAAGTTTGCTTACCTAACAGTATATATACTGAAGTCTGTATATGCCTGGTATGGTTCGAGGGGGTCTTCAACGCAACTAGGATGTCCCGCATGGTGCAGTGTCAAACGCTGCCTGCCATCACGAATCAGGCTGTAAGTTTCTCTTATTTCTAAATGCCATCGGCCTAACTTTAATGTGCAAGTTTTGCGATAATTAATGCTGCACTAGGTTTGCTTATGACATTGGTGTTTCGAGACGTCATGCACGAACAAAACTAAACTCATTACTGTTAGTGAAATGTCTTATATTCCTATTAGACCATACAGGTAAACCATAATGACATAAAAACACAAACACACACACACACACACACACACACACACACACAAACACACAATAAATAACAAAAAACAAAAACAAAAAAAAAACAAAACCAAAAACATATACCCCGCAATTTATGGCTAAACATATTCATATTGCACCACATGTTAAACCACTGACACCACAAGGCACAACCTTAAGATTAAGTAATCCACGCGGATTGCGGAAGCCAAATGACCTTATGTATGACCTATGTGAGATAAATAATATGTTAGATATGTGTATTTAACTGCTGCTGTTATTGGATTTCAATCGTGATGAAAACAGTTCGAGTCGGGTGCTCCGACTAAGAGCAGTACCTTTGTTTTTCGAACAGCGTATAAGTTTTCCGCCTATCTGCCGGGATATATATTTTTCAGAATTCCTCTGTATGCAGAGTTTTAACTGCCTCTGACCCACTGAACCTGCAAGAAATTGAGCCTGTAAATTTCGCTTTGCTTTAAGTTGAAAGCGGACAAACTCAGGCACGGCATCTCCCACTCTGCAGCCCCACGCCTCATTAATTTGGGAACTGAGTGAATCACGCTTTACCAGCCACAGGGTATCTGAACATATAGTTTCTGTACTTCAGTGCACAGCTGATCCCTCTGCAGGTGAAAGTAGACCATTTTCTCAGCCGTAAAATGTACTCCATCCTTCGAATATAGTTCGCCCTCATTTTTCTCTTGACATATGCCCGAGGTGACAAACGTTACTTTATGTGATCTGGGATAATGACCAAGATATGGAATTGCATTCACTGAACGGCTTGCAGATGATGAATACCACATTAAACGCTTCACCTAGCCGTTAGTCTGGTAGTTTTTGTATGTGTGATCTCTTAGGAGGCTCAACTACCCCCCCCCCCCCCCCGCAGAGTGTGAAGAACTAAAATACAAATTTGGTTACGGCGGACAAGCATATTTGACCGTTTTCTCCGTACTGATGCAATTCGACTAGAACGCGAGGTCTAGGACGAATCGTGTTTATTAGACTCTTCCAAAAGCTCTTATCCGTGCTCATTTCATGTCAAAGTGTCTGAATTTCGAATCTAGCTTGTTATCTTTCGTTGTCTGCAGTGATCACATTGATATTTTAAGCAGTTGAAAAATGCTACCAACATATGCAAGGATAAACAATTGGAAGCTTTAATTGGCGTTTAACTATTTAGATGCAAATTATTGCTTCAAAAGACATCAATGGCAGGAAAATAATTTTAACTGTTTTACTGTTATTTTGTCTGTAGCTAATTCTGAAAATGTTTTAAATGTTACTCTTTGATTTCAGGGACCTTCTGAGGCCTTTTTAAGTGCAACTTAACACTTGCTTTGCGTAAGCATTAAAGAAAGTCAAGTTTCCCGTATGAAAAGGAAAGATAAAAATATACCATTAAAACCAACCAATCCGAACAAATCTAAAAAATACAAGGTGGGCGTAATAATATGAATACATAATTATTGGTGCGATGTTGTAAGGCTGTTAACACAAAAAACAAGATTGTATGAGTCGTGCCTATGTGACGTTTGAATGATGACCTATAATGAGTCAAAATGCTGAGACATGAATGAGATTGATTGGCTACCAGCACGCCTCGGTTTCAAGCTAAGCCTTCGGCTGTGACGTAACCAAGATACACAAAACATGGCGGCCATGATATTAACTGGTATCACATACAAATAAGAAATTTTTTTAAAAAGTGGTACAAAAGTTGTATTATGATCTCTTACCTTTGTATGTCCTCTTTCCAGAAGATATAAATCCATATAATGGTATTTTTCCAGTCTAATAATAGGGCCATGGTAATCCAACTATCCATTTCATTTCTGATCTGTCAGCCATTGCTGACCCAAATATCCTGAATTCATGTAGATGTAATTTGATCAAATTTTGTACAAACAATGTGATGACAAAATATTTTGCCATCTACTGCAAAAATACTTTCCTGATGCAAGCAGTAAGATGTAGGTCCAAATTAGAAAGAAATAATCTTGTGACCTGACTTTGAATTTCAACCTCTAAAATCCGCCATTTTGCAAAAAAGTCCACGTTTCCTACAAAGCTCCACTTTTGTAACATGGGGTCTATTCCCGGCAATTTGCACCAAGAGTGCACTGCCAAAGCATACAGATCCATAATCTAATGGGGGTGGTGGAATAGTGACAACCTTGTGTCCACCTTTCAGCGAAAAAGGAAGGAACCCCAAAAGGAGGTAGGGCACTTTGAATTTTGATCAAATCTGTACAATTTGCCCTAGAATGCTCAAATATATTTTTTTTCACAACTTAAAATATCATTAAGTACGAAACTTAGCCTAATCTATGTTATTACTGAACAGGTTTTATTTTATCAGTTGGTCTAAACCCTCATTACTTCTGATAAAATGGACTGTTCTGTTATTCAAATTGGACCACTTGTATCTTTAAAATTTAACCCAACCCAGCCCAAATTTTTATCCTCTTGAAAAGCATGAACACTTGTTGGTCAAGTTACAGCGTGAAGGGTCATGGATCTGTTTTAAATTAAAATGCCAGAGCAGGATCTGGTTGGTGGGTGTTCCAAACAGGCATCTCTTGTATCTTCAGTGGGGTGACAGGATGCTCGTAAAATGACCATTAATCGTAACCCAATAAATACACTGACTGTTAAATACAGTAAAACCTTTCTAACCGAACACCTCCATATACCGAACACCTCTCTATACTGAACACCATTTCTCGGTCCCGAATGTATACTTCCAATGTTAGCAAACTTCCCTATACCGAACACCTCCCAATACTGAACACTTTTTTTTCAGATCCCAAGGGTGTTCGGTATTGGAAGGTTTTACTGTAAGTGGTAAATCACTTATCACACCCCTTTCATTTGATCCGTGAACACCTCAACACTTCCAAATAGCAGGGACTAAGATGTACCCATGCGTCTTTGTTTACATAAGCACTGCCCAGCAATGCAACTGAGAACGAGGCTGCTGATTTGACCCCTAATCTGGCATCTCATTAAACCCAGGTCAGCATCTCGACTGAATCCCATGCTAAATAACATGAAAATATTCAGAAGCTGGCCACTTTCTTAATCAGATATAAACACTCTGATGATGTTTGTAACAATTCCTACCACATCATCAGTTGCCGAGAACTGATAACATACGATTACCTTATTTTTGCATATCATACCACCCATGAGCCAAACATTTAGCCTGCGGTTTTGAAGAAAAAAATAAAAAGAACAGCTAAAACGCCAATTCGACAAAGTGAAAGGCGATTCATTGAAAAAAAGGAAATCTAAATCTTGTCAACCAATACTGTAACAAAAGTATGGTTTAGCAGTGTTCATTTGTGATCCTGCTCAATTTATCCGCAAAATCCTTACCTAAAGTAGCGGGAGCTTCTCATTACAAAAACTAAACTATTAGGGTAAGGAAATGTTGTGTAGATCAAAACCTTACAACAAGTTTCGGTGGTCTATGTTTCTCATTGACATGACCTCAATAGGAGTTAATATAGCATAAAAAAAATATTTAATAATTCTTATCATGTTTACTAGATAACTTATTGACAGATAGCAATGACTTATATCTGGTAGAATTCCATATGCGAGTCTTGTGGTGATGTTTTCAAAGACTATATTTCTCGCAAGCCTCATTATCCATTTCAAAGATTCGCATGCGGCTATATTGAGTACTCAGCTCTTACCCCTGTGGTGGAAGCTCCCATCTTGGGTCGGTAGATCACTTGATCCCTGCTTGTCATACCATCCTAGTATGGGACTTTTTAATATTTTTCAGGATAAATTTTCACTGAAGTGCTAAATCCATTAAAAATAGTAAAAATGAAGTTGGCGACCTTCAAAATCATATATCGCTATTCGTGTTTTTTAACTCCGGGAACTACGGTACTCTCAGATTCTCAGGAGACACAGTCACAGATGATCAGATTACAAACGCCGTCCCATAGGTCCTGGTGATAAAACAGAGGATCGAGTAGGTTAACGCCTATTGTTACGCATAGTTATGGAGCATCAGATGACAACAACATTAACCCAGTTCTTGGACACTATCTTTCACAGATCAAAATAGGGCCCTGGTCAATAAAGCTCACACTAAAACTCCGGGTATTTTTCCCACGGACCTGTTTGGTAATGGTCAACTACTTATAAAGAGGAAGCTGGCTTTTCGTGAATATGCTTAGCGTTCAGGTCATAAGAATCTACCTTGTGCTCTCTAATCAAGTTATTTGATATGGAAATTACAAGGCCAGACAGATTGACACCAAAGTGGCTTTCGTGGGTTTTTGCGACGCATGTTTGTATAGGATTACGAACTGTGAGTTTTTATTAGGCGCTGCTTTTGACAAAAAAGCCATTTTGTGCACTACTGGCGACTAGCAGATTAGGTTTTGGGGGGCCAGGCTGTGAGGAGACGTCGTGAATCTCCTGAAATGATTGGTATCAAGTGGACACATTTTGAATATATTGAGTCCGACAGGAGTAGAAAAGCCGCTCCATTATGTTAAGTTCCTTCTTATTTGGGGCACATTGTGTTCAGTTGGTAAACCGAAGAACGGTAGAGATACGGAGAAGGATAGGTATACGTCCCCTACTTTCATTACACCCTCTGCTACATGGCCCTCCTGAAAAGTGCCTTGTTAATGTCGCTTTATCTGCCTTTGCAATGCACCCTTTTAACTTTTTCAGTGCCACATTTTCAACTTAATCAACTGCTTTATTCGGCGCGCTTTGGGTGAAATGCACCGATAAGCGTGCCGAAGAGAGCTGTTGACCTGGACTATTACATTATGTTAGGCCCCACTACATGAATGCTGGTTCCCTTGAAAGTTCTTTTTACAAACAACATGAACCCAGTAGCCTTATTATACTTCCAAGCAGTTTGTTTGACGTAGTTCCGCTTTTTTCTAAGTGGCACTTGGCGCCCAAGGAGTTAAAGGAAACCATAGATCGGGTAAACCTGTGTTCCCAGTAGGGCTGCGACAAGACTATGTTATGTGTGAGATAATTATCATTGTAAGGGTCCGTAAATATGACCAAAATTGGACTACTGCCCCTCAAATAAATCAGTTTGTGTATATGCCCTATTATTAGTCTATAATTTTGTATATATTGGACATTTTGTAGAACTGAATGAGTGCTTTAAAGCGACACAGTTATTTCCTTCTTTTTAGAGGCAGGGAGAGGAAAAAGACACAGTAACATCAATGCCTGATAAGGTATACCTTTTTACTATTAAATTAATGTGATAAAAATCGTTTTATTCGTACATCGACGTTTCGTTGCATTGATGTTACCGAGGAGCATGCCTTACTGAGAACCTCTCATTATTCAGCATTGTTATATTATGAAGCTAGTTAAATTTCTTTGTTAATATCACACATGACAAGGGTGAATCATCGGTGTGAAGAAAGGACCTAAAAGACAAAGGTTTCTGGCCTCAACGTTGTACGTTTGGCTTCCGAACCTACAATAGTTTCGTCGTGCGTTTACAATGAGACACGTACAGGCAGAGATGTTTGACGCTCTACGGAATTATTAAATGTCCTGCCGCTGTCACCAAGTATTTGATGAATTGTGACACTGGCCCCCCTTAATCAACACTCCTGCCAACTATTGGGAAAGGAAAGGAACAGGGTTGTCGAGTCAAGATATGCCTATGCATCATTTGCCATTATTGCCAGTGGCGGACATTTCAGGGGAAAGACTCAACATTTCTAACAATGTCCATCCAAAATTGCTCAAGCAATACCTGCTGGATTATGCACCATATATATATATATACATACATACATACATACATACACACACACACACACACACACACACACATATATATATATATATATATATATATATATATATATATATATATATATATATATATATATATATATATATACTGAAATAGGAGTAGTATAATGCCGCGTTTGCCTGATCCGAGTGCACACATTTGTCTCGAAAACAGTCACTGGTTACGCGTTGCCGACAAATGTGTAGACTCGGATGAGGGAGATACCGTATTCCATCCAAATCAATGTGGAATTCTGTTTCTTACATTCTTGCGAACATACACAACGCATTATATCACAAATCATTGTAAAGACAACACAAGTGACGCTACTTTTCAGGGCCTACTCGTCACAACATATCCCGCTGTGACTTGATTAAGACTGGTTGCACATGTCGGGTAATTAAACATAGCGCTCGTCAAATGGTACTACTGGCAAATGCTAAACGTCCATAGATTTTAACTTGTAGATATGCTTTAACTAGGCATTGAACCTGTGAAGTTAGTTATGGAAAACATCGAATGAATGTAGCTTGGTCTCTTCATAAATACTCTGCGGTGTGAGCAACCACCAAAAGGTAGAGTGCAGAAAGCTAGAGCTTTATTTTGCAATCAATTTATAGACTGATAAAAGATATCGTCAAACGACTAGGGTGGATTGTGGTTTCTAACTCTCGAAGAGTAAAGTTTAATTCTCCAAAATAGTCGAAATTTAGGGTCCATCGTCTTCCCGTCAGTAATTTACCTTTTGGACTTCTCAAACACCGATGACCTGATCCTACTTAAACAGAGTGAGCAGTTCACCAGACTTTGGTCAACTTTGTTCAGCTCATGGCACTCAATATTTTTGTTTTTTTTTATTTCTGATTATATTTGAATATATATGTTTATTAATTTCTAATTTTCAGATGTTTACTAATTATCTGCCATTAACTACCAACACATCAGGGCACATGACCTTAACATGTCGTTTTGCGACTTTATTTCATATCAAAATTTATAAAAAAAATATAATTTTAAACTTTTTCTCCTAAACAGCAAAGGTGACATTGTCTGACTTAACAGGAATCTATCTTGGCATACGCTCAACCAAGCTAATACAGCAGCTGGTGAAATGGCTTAAATTACACTTTGATCAATATGTTAGCATGGTAACAGTAGGGGATACGGATATAAATGTATAATGAATGTCGCTCTTTTTCAATGGCACTGAAAAGATCCTCTTCAAACTTGGTGGGCATTTATACCTTGGGTGATTCTCTATTTTCTTAGTTCAATCTTATAGTTAGTTGATTTGATACAGTTTCTGATTTTTAACAATGCGTTTTCAATACACATACCCCTTCTGAACATGTTGAGCTGATTGATCCAAAAGGGCCCAGAACCTCGTTTGAGTATCCTCGCCCTTGTTTGTCATAATTGTCATCATCATCAGCAGCAGCATCATTCGATATTCCTGAAAATGCTGACTGAATTGCCCTCAAACTTGATTGAAATGGGACTTGTTTTTGTCTTTATCTATGTATTCTAACTGTGTGGAAACAAAGTGCTGGAGGCAGCAATACTCAAGGCTGCATTTTCAAGTCATTCAGAATTAAAAAAAAAAAAAAAAGAAAGGAAAAAAAAACAAGCAAAAGAAAAAAAAACAACAAAAAATAAAACAAAAAATAAACAAACAAAACTAAACAAAATAACAAGAAAAAAACACGATTTTGAGAAAAAAAAAAGAAAAATAACCCTCTCTCCACAATGTTACCATTAATTATACTGGATTTACAAGCATAACAACAATTGTATTTTAGAGAAAGATGTCAATTTTTACCGTACATGTGGGTGACTCTGTAGTCCCAAATACAAAAAAATAGACTACACCTCAGCTGGATATTTTTTATTATCCATTGTGAGATATGAACCCAGATACAAAACGAATCATGGATGTATATTTCTTACACATAGATGGAGAGAAGAAAATCCTGCAATTCGAATCCTTAACTGCCCAATATATATATATATTTATATCCGCTCTGGCAAAAAAAAAAAAAAGAGGCGTAAAATGCAGTTTATCTTCATTTGGTACAATCGTTTGAGATGCTGTTTACGATGAATTGACAGCCCCCAGAAAGACCACAGAATTTGGAATGTGTTCATAATCACACAGTTATGGAGTGAAAATTAGGTCAACTCCAAGCGGCAATGGATGACCTTCAGCTGTACTTGACTGTGATAACACGTGGGAGGCCTGTTGTTAAAATATATAAATTAGCCAATTAAATCGAGGGCCGATGAGATGGGATGTAAGGCTGAGACTGAAAGTATTCGTGGGTCATGAATTGTACGGAAATTCAGTAAGTTTAAGCAGGCCCACATATACCAGTGAAACGACATACCTCGCTAACCGCGTGCATAATTATCCCGTGGATGAACCCAAGCGGAAAAACTCGAAATGCTTTAAAGATCATCGGGCTCAAGTCGAGATTTTATGAATCTGAAATTGCGATGTCAGATGTTCTTTTTTTTTTTTTTTTTTTCCGGCGTGTGGTGTCGAGTGCCATCAAAGCAAAACTCATACAACTGAACTTGCTTGTTCTGTCTGCCCATTTCAGCCCAACAACTGTTACCAGACCACAACGTGCAGGTGTAAGTAAGTGTTTGAGCCTGCACATCAGTAGACTTGTTAAGGGCAAAAAAGGGGGTGATCACTGCATTTTTACAGTGCAAAGGTCCAGCTTGGCACTGGTCTTCCCTGGCGCAAAATGAAAAAAACAATTTAAAGAGACACCCTGTATCTATGCTTAAAGTCATCTAATTAGCGTAACTTATGGCAATATTGTTTTACTTCAAGTTCAACAGACTATGTGGAGATAAACATTTCCATCTGATTCGAATAAATTACTTGATAATGTGGAGATTATTATTATTCCTTTTTTTGTTTTTGTTTTTGTTTGTTTTTTTTTTTTTTTTTTTTTGTTTTTTGTTTTTGTTTTTGTTTTGTTTTGTTTTGGACTCGATCTAAATCTTTGAGGAAAATGTGTATTTCAACCTTGATATGGCGCCTTCTGTCTTGGCCATGGAGGACGACTGAACTACCTGTGGTACGCAGTGGCTTGACAATCACAGCGGACGTGATGGGAATCTATTTGAAGGATTGATACCTTGTTCTTACGGTCTGCAAATGTGACAAATATTTGGCATAGACGCTTGTGTAGCCACATGCCCACAAGATCAGCATTTTGAAGCTTACTTTTCGTTCAGCAATATTACAACAATGGAGGGGATGATTTTGAGTAACCTTAGTTGATGCTGGCAATGACTGTCTCCGCCATTCACAAACTGACACTGCTGAACATAAAAGCCATTTTCTATAAAAGTTACGAATTTATAAATATGTACCTACAGCTTTTTTCAAGTCAATTTCAGGTAGCGACACCAGAGTTCCATTGTAGCACTTTCCTTATGCCTTGCGAGATGTTAATTACTTGTGATGGTTGAAATTGTAACCATGCAAGCCTATGGGGAAGTTAAAATGTTAGCCACACACACACACACACACACACACACACACACACACACACACATACAGACTTTGCTTTTGTGATTAACCCACCATCTTTTGGATCGTGGATTGGCAATAAAGATAGAGTTAAATCGATTGTGCCATGTTTATGTGCGTGTCAAAGTTTCTTATCGGGAGTATTGTAGACAGAGGAATGCATAGAACTCGTCACGATTACCTGTGATTACCTCAGTTCTCGTTCTGTATGTAATGTACATTTCAACTGTCTGTCACAGGATAACCATCAAAGTGCCTTCATATTTCATCCCAGAGAAGGATTTTAAACGGGCACAGCTTTGAAAGACTAATTACTGCTCGCCACTAATTAGGGAATGTCGATCAGGAGGCTATGCAATATGATGAATACCTTTAACTCTTTTAGAGCTAATTCTGACAAAAGATGTGCACATAAGCTATTATAATGATTCTGCATTCCCTTGTCTCGTAAAATTATTCACATTCAAGTACTAGCAATTGCGTATTTCAGGGAAACAAAATGGCGCCTACTGACGTGTTGCTCGCAAAGCACAGCGAAGTAATGTATTGGCGTACTATCCAACTCAACTTTTAAATACGCTACGAGATTCAAAAAAATGACCTAGACAGTTTTTTCATGAATGGATCGTAGTGAAATGAATAGTACAACAAGAAAAGCATTTCTAAACGCCATTGTGAACAAGGCAAGTATATCAACAGCAAGGCTGTGTACAATGCTTCTTTTTCTACTGATCATTGTAATTCATAACCTCAGAAAGGTAAGTGTATTCTAATGACATATCATGTAATATGAAGACGTGTGATGATTGTACGACGTCACGATGCACAAGGCTCT
>OZ026624.1:87424149-87514149 GCA_964020975.1 Hermodice carunculata
CTAGTGCGCCATGACTCGATTCGTTTATTTGATATATGCTTGCCGTCTTTTGTCTCACAGTGGTTTATTGACGCTACGCTCAATTTGCAGGAAACGAACAAATTGATAGCGATGACAAATATGATTAATAACGATAGGTTTAATGATAGAAATTAAGAAATACGACGATGTCTTTTGCATGTATCTGGTGCCAAATTTCTTTGCTATCCGTGGTGAAGTGGATGAGATTTTCTGTCAACCGCGCATTATGGCACATATATGTATACGTCAAATAGTTCTGTTGAACAGATTGATTGAGCTGTATTCTTCATCAAAATGTTGTTAATCACGCCTTTCTGTACGCTATCTCTAGATGGCCTACCAAGTAGATTCACTTTGCTGGTTTGGTAGATTGAACCGTTTGTCAGAGACACATTTGGGGCTTAAATGCCTAATGTTTTCTAAATGAATTGATTATGCTGCTTTTTCTAACAAAAAACACTTCACACAATTTTGTGGGATGCCTCTCTGAAGAGGTGTCTAGCTGATTGGCAAAAAGGTTGGTACCAGCTCTATCTGAGTGATTAAGGGCTCTCTCTCTCTCTCTCTCTCTCTCTCTCTCTCTCTCTCTCTCTCTCTCTCTCTCTCTCTCTCTCTCTCTCTCTCTCTCTCTCTCTCTCTCTCTCTCTCTCTCTCTCTCTCTCTCTCTCTCTCTCTCTCTCTCTCTCTCTCTCTCTCTCTCTCTCTCTCTCTCTCAACAAATTGGCAACGCTGATATTGTAACAGAAAGGATACATGTCCTAGTTCACAGATGTGTTCGCTTAGCAAAAAATCTATAAAGTCCAAAGTATAAGCTCTATTAGAAATGAAGATAAAATAGGAAAATAGGAGAAGACAACATTTAACATATTCGTAGTCGTTTAAGCATCATTTGTTTATGCCTGAGGGAACAATTGGAAATACCTTGAGTCGTTATTATGATGCGTACGTATTTAGACGGACTAGCATTTTAATGACTGTAAAGGTGTGTGTTCTAATTGTGCGCTCTTCTCTGCTTGATTTTATTTATATATTTATTCATTCATTCATTCATTCATTCATTCATTCATTCATTCATTCATTTTTTATTTATCCATCCATCCGTCCATCCATCTATCTACCATCTATTTATTCTTCATTTATCTTAGCACAAAGAGACGTGGCGAGAATGGGAGAAAAGTGATCAAATCGGATTACAACATTTCTATAATTCACGTTTTATGTGCAACCTTCTTCCGGGAAGAAATGCACTCAAAATGTAAATTGAAACAAACAAAGTCTTTAATATATATTTAGTCCCTGTTGACTGATAAGAAATGGAACAGGTTTTAGTGAGTATTTATACCAGGACCTAAGCCTTTGATTAATCACTGGCTTTCCTCTTTGACTCTTGAACCCACACCATCAACAGATAAGGCAGGATAAAATGCCTATACATGTACTATCCTGCTCAAAGCAGTCATCGGCTACTGGCGGTCTCAAATCGTGTCCGTTCTATGTTTTGTCCTTGTTATTGAGCTTCCGTGACATGTTGTGAATAAAAGTACGGGAAAATGTGCATCTGCTTCATATGCCTGGCCAATCGTCTCACATGATCAGCTGTCTGGCTGCTCAGCTTCGAGGCGCCGAAATAGCGAACAGTTCGTTGTGCCATGCCATTTCGAAATGCCCGCAATGGGTCGAAATCCCAAAGATTGTCTCATGCCGTTTGGAATGAGGAAAATCTTCTTTGAAAAGAAAAAGGTCGTGAAGGTAGAGCAAGCGGGTCTTGATGCTTCAGGAAGTAATAAACCACATGTAAATCTTGTACAATGGTACTTGCCACAGAGACCCCCTGTTGGGCATACCACACTGTTTCCTTTTGAGACCACTCTTCCAAGACACCGGCGGCGTACTTTGGTTCATCATTTACCTGCAATTAAAAGGCTACGACCCATATATGTGAAACTTAGTCTGGCAACAGGGGTGGGCGTATAACGGCCACAGATTTGGTTAATGTTAGGAGAAGATACTGTCAATGCACAAATGCATGATTTTGGAATAATATTTAATAAATGAGTGATACATCTAATTTGAGCTTATATAGTTAGGGTGTAAAAGGATGAGAACAAGCCTGTAACAAATACATGCAAATGTACTCATATTTGTTTGTAACTAAATATAAGTGTACAAATGTAATGCGAGTTATGTTATTATAAAGCGTTGACAAAAAAGTTCGTGTTTTTGACTGAAAGGCTATAATCACTTTATGCTCCATACAGATAAATGTATATGTGAGATTTCATTTTTTTCAATGTAAAACACTCAAGAAACATACCAATGTAGCTCACAAGAAGGTACATGAATTGCACCTAATTAATGGGATTAGTGATTTATGCATGTATATTTGTAACACTAGCTGCATGATACGTGTGGCAGATAGGTGAAGCTCGTACAGTGTATTATATATGCATAAATACACATTGATATTTTGAAACTCCTCGCAATACAAAACTTATTACAATATTCGCACACACACATATTGTTATATTTAATTAATGTAACATCTTATATCAGTAAGTGGATTTTCAATATATATACATATATAAGTATGCGTATATATATATATATCTATATATATATATATATATATATATATATATATATATATATATATATATATATATACGCATACTTTAGTGTTTCTCTCTGATAGAAAACTATTCATAATGTCGACACACAATTTTGTATGCATACTGCAAAACATGTTATGGATTCTTGTATTCTGTATCTTAGTTTAGTATGTTAAATTCTTGTAAGTTTACAATATGTTGATACAGTTGAATTGGAATTATGTCCTATATTACTGGCACACATGGGATGGATAGGCTAATTTGTTATATTTGAAGATACTAAGAGCTGTATATTGCTTTAGGGCTCTTTGAATATTAGTAACAACAAAGGTAATATAATTCCTTATGAGACATGCTAGGTATATGATGACTGTAGTTAAAAATTCAAGTAATGTAGCATATGCTGAGATCTAATATCGTGGTGTCCATGTTATAAAGCAAAGCAGAAAAAGCACCACAATTCAATATATCAATGTAAATGTAAGGGTCTAATGGCCCTATATAAACTACACACATATAATAAGATAGAGAATGCACATGTATCAATTTTATTAGCAAATCTGAACTGTTGTTGACAAATACACTATCCCTGTACTTTGTGTTAATAAAACAGCAGAGGCCATAATGGTAGAGCCTGCGTGGCAATGGTTTTCACAAATTATAGGTTCAATTCAGACGCTTGAAAAGTGGATTTATAGCAACATGTGTTAGAGTACACTCGTCGGCATTGAAAATGGACACGTTATCGTACCCAACGTTATAAGCAACAAGATATGAGAAGTTCAGGAAACAATCATATTGTTACAAACCATAAATGGCCCTGCCTACATAGGTGGATCTCCATCGCTGTTAATAAACTTTCACCTAAATACCAACATGTGTTTATGGCTACATTATGAACCGGTGGCGGTACACTTTCTTCACAGCTTCAGTATTTCGAATTACATCTACTAAAAATGATTTCAGTGTTCACAATTCAAGACTGCAAGTTTGCAAGTTGCAACTTCTGCGCGCGAGAGAGAGGGGGGGGGGGGGGGCTCCATCAAAGTGAGGCAGCAAGGACGTTTAAGATTTGAGACGTGGGGCTTTTACAAGAATGTCTGAGCACCCTACATTTATGACAGGTTTGCTCGTTAAAATAAGCAAACGAGTCAAAGGTAAAACAGAAATAGAGTTATCACAGTTGAACAATGAATAAAAGTTGAATATTTCTGGTAAAATGAATGTTTAAAACAGGAATGTTCTCAGTTTACACTTCGAGCAGTCAATGTATAAAGCTGTTTGAACCTTTGCCAAGATTTTATGCGTGGTTTTCAGATAAAATACATTAAAGTTTTCACGAATCACTCTTTGATAATATTTACTAAATGGAGGGAAATCATATTGTTATTAATTGCAAAACGTACCAATGCATACTAAAATATTTAGACTCAACGGAAACCATTTTATAAAATACTTTCAAGGCCAGATAACTTGGATATATACTGGTAGTTTTAGACTTTTCGTGATGTCGCATCATATGTTATAGCCTCTCACTGTGTTTTTTAATTCTGTTTTAGGTATTTAGACATCTGTGAGTTATCTATATGATACAAATTGATAAACTTTTATTGTACCCCAAATATTCTTTTCCCACCACCTCTGTACTAAGAGCATTATCACAGTCATTTAACACTAGTACATTGAGATTCATGTTGTACCCCATGACAAATAACATTTTAAGGAATGTGAAGCAAAAGCAATTTTAACTCTGTACTGACACTGCATAAACAAAAACTGCTCCCCTTCCTCTTCCTGCATGATCGTTGTTTTAGCCTGGTTGCAACAAAATAGGTAAAATACTCAAATTATGGACAGTATGTTCATGGTACAAACTTCATAACGTTCGTTAGAAGTTATGAATATGCCTGGCAGCTTATCATTCATACCAAAATATACGTATGATAGGTTGCTCTGTTCATGTGCTTCCGAGAAACAATATTTTGGGGGCTTTTGGGAAAACCATTAAACCTTTGTATTTCTGTACCTCCATGATGTTCAACCTTCGGGCACCCCATGGCCCTGAGATGTGTCATAGTGGATCCTTTGTAATGGCGTGAATGACAAGGTGTATTTGACATCTAATGAAAAAGTATGAACCTTCCGACGTTTTGCACTGCAATTGTATAACTTTAGAAGTAATGGGATAACGCTATGATGATTGTAAGATTTAATGATGTCCAGTTCCGGAAAACAAAAGAATATTATGCATCTGCCGAATTGAATCAACAGGTTTAAAATGCAAAAAATGTTATCTTAATCCTCCACAAGTGTACTTCTATCTTACAAAGGTCCATCCTAATATGGCGAAAGTATGAAATGATTAATTCATCATTTTTTTTCATTGTCTTCTGTTGAGAGATATACAAACATTTTTGAACCGGTAGGATAAATATGTTTGATATGTATATATGTGTGTAAAAAGTAGAACCAATCGTGTAACAACTATAAGAAATATATGAAAAACCAAGCAGTTAATCCACTGGAGTGTATTCGTGTATCAAACTCTAATCTGTATTATATGGATGGTATGCGCATGAAAAAAGGTTACGCTTCTGAATTTATGAGTGATGTTATAAATAGCAATGATAATAGTGACATGTAAAAACTAATAGTCAATGGCTCTCTCATTCTTACCGCTATTCTAATCAAAAGCTGGGAAGCAAAGTGCTCAAGCACTTGGCAGTTGGGAGGTGAGAGCTATTGCCTGAAACATTAGATGTAACTCCTGTTGTCGCTGATGTCACTGGAAAGAACAAGAAAATCCAACAGGCAAAATGTTAGACCTCTTGCAGTTCTACATTAGGTTGTAGCAATTGTTTCCTCTCCTACACTAGAACCTCTACTTTCTGCTGTGCTAACGTCATTAAAAGAAGAAAACAACCAAGAAAATCTTACAGCAAAATGCTAAAGATCAAAGCGGAAAATGAAATCCAATAAAGCTTCAAGTAAAACGTTCACGCAACGTGAATCCCTCCAGTTTTGACATTTTTACTGTTTCTTCTGACACAGAAGAAGGGCAATGAATTGTGTGTGGTGGATCATTTGTAGTACCAATAGCAAAAGCCTGGATTGACTGTGATGTTTGCCGCCATTACCAGACTAAGTTACGTTGACGCAAGGACATACTGTAAAAAAAGGCCCAGCACAGCAACTATCCCCGGAATACTTTGAGCACACTTCACACAGAGCTCATCAATGAAACCGTTGAAGCAGTTCTTACCTTGACCAGGTTGTCAAGGGTTATCATGAAAAAAATATTATCTGGAATATACCTGTGAAATACCACAGCCGTGAATAAAAAATATAAAAATTAAATGATATGATATAGCCGAGATATTAATTACCGTAGTTTAGGGCAGGAAATATATATACATATATACATATATATATATATATATATATATATATATATATATATATATATATATATATATATATATATATTAAAACGAACCAGCTTATGTTCAGCTTCATGACATCCTGTCCACTCCATAACACGAAATCAACTGCATGACATCCATGTTTTACACTGTTACCCATTTAATAAATTCTAGAGACTGAGTCTCAATGAATATTATTGTGTGTGGCCAAGTTACACCGTCAACAGTTTTTGCACAGGTCGCGCTGATTCAGGACAAATTGAAGGCTCTGAGCATTTGCATGACGTTTTTGAAATTAAGTGTTGAATGTTTTCTTTTCTCCATATATTTCAAGATTGAACAAACTAAACTTGTATCACTTGGCCAATTTAACTTTTGTCAAATCGAAATATTAATTTTATTTAAAAACCACTCTCAATAGACACGTTTACTTAGAACCCTTAAGATTATTGTGTCAGTTAATATATACAGGCAACTTTGCACTGTAGACATTCATGTGGTTAACAAAGTCTTTTTTTCTTTCATGTTTTCCTGTATTTTATGTGCAGCCGGTGAAGTTGCTTGAAACAATGGTAATGGATCGCGGCTTTGAATTTCAAATTGAAATGGTGGCAGCAAAATTATGAACCCACTCTAGTAAACCCAGGATATATTTGGAGAGTCTAAGGGGCGAATATATTAATTGTTGAAATTGGATGTAACAGAAGCATGCACAAGGAATTTTAAGTCAGATAATTCTGCAATGGCCTGAACTCGCTACCTGCACGTCTGCATCAAGGCAAATTGTCAAACTCGGCATTTCAGTTAATATGATGGTCAAAGGCAGCAAGGATACTTTGGGCTATGGATGACAGCAGTGCCGCGCGTCCGTCGTTGGTGAAAGCGGTACCTTTAGTGCGTTTGGTCCACTTCTTTTAAGATCCAATGAGCAGTAATGATTCGGTCTTGTTATCTTTCAAGTTCACAAATCAATTTCCTTAAAAACCATGAATGTAAACCTAGATAATGTTGCACGCTTCCAGGCTAGGTCTCCTTTGAAACTTCAGAAAAAAAGAACTTTTGCTGAAAAGTGAAATCCAAAAATACTGAAGCAAGCGACATTTGAAATTTCCCAATCTATTTAGACCATTTTGAGTGGGAGATAAAACAGTCTGCAGTCCATGCCCTTAAGAGAAACGAGCAGGGCGTGCCTTTGACAGGGCATTGTTTGCCATGTTTGCAGAAAGGAAGAATGCCTGCCTAGAGCAGCGACAGAGAACTATGCCCAGATGTTCCGGCTAATCCGATCTGTCTTGTCGGCACCGACAGATTTAGCAACGTAGCATATCCCTTGTGCGATATAATGAACGGTATTTTGCTTCCAGAGGCATGTTGTCTACAACTGTGCTTCTGAAAAAGCGAGGATTATTGAAGACCACGTTATTATCAATGAGAACAATAAATCAAATATGTATATTGAACTGGAGTTTATTAAATACATGAGTACAGTGCAAAGACCGAAATCATGAGATTGAAATAAAACGTAAATAAGTCCCTTTATCTTGGCGTTTTCTGGTGCCTGGATTTTATATTGTGTATTTGTTCTTTAGTTTCGTAGTTTTAATTTTTGCCTTTTTAGCCCTCAGTCTGTTTTGATTCATCACGTGATATCTTGAAAAGTATGTTAAGTCAGTCTGTACAAGTTTTGACCTTTTGTGCCATAATAACGTGAGACAATGTGGTTATTTGTGGTGCAGTGTTCTGCTACAATTATCAATAATACACCTTGTCAACTGCGCAGTCTCAATTGTAATGGAGGTAAAACCATACTTTTTTTTTTCAATCTTCTGTCCAACAAATGATCAGGTGACAGCAATGTCTCTACCAGAAGCTGAGTGCTAAACCAAATGGTTGACACAGTTTAAATTGACTCGGATGCATGCTTCCAACGAAACGCCGTTATTATGAAGGCAAAGATGTGGCTGACTTTGCTAGTTGCAATACCTACAGGCACTGTCTTAGTAGAATACCTCATCAACGGTTCAAGAGGCTGGCTGGTTCAATTGTTAGAAGGGTAGCTTCGTTCTTTCTTTCTTCATTCTTTTTTCCTCTTTCTTTTTTAAAATCTTGAAGAACTGGCCATATCCAACTTTTTTTTTCAAGTAATAAAGCCTTTTGTAGAATTATTGTCCAAATTAAAAGACTGGCAAAAAGTCGATACTGTGAGGTAAAGGTCCGTAGAACTCGACAAAGGTATGGTTGACACTGAAGAGAAAAAGAAACGTTAATCATGCTAATCGGTGAGCATCGTTGGGTCTGCAGGCTTTATAATATTTTATAAATATATTTTTTATGCAGAATGAATATCTAGCACAAACCAACGTTAAATGATATATCCCAAGGGTGTGACTATAAAGGAAATATACTCTATTGGTGCTGGGGTGTTGTGGAGGCTGTAAATTAAATCCTATTCCATTATTATTCTGCCTCAGAGACTAAAACTGCCTTGATCAGGATTCGATATATGTGTATATATATATATATATATATATATATATATATATATATATATATATATATATATATATATATATATATATATATATATATATATATATATATATATATATATATATATATATATATATGAACATACATATATGGACGATGTTATCGATTACATTCGGACTTGTTTTTTCAATATTTCATGATTCATTGATATGTCTAACCGTCTTCCAGGTAGATCCAGTTATCTAGTAATAGAATAGGTTTCTCATAGTGCAAACTGTTTATCTTTTCCGGACTGGGATTGGCTGAATATAAAAGACAAAGAGAATCCCTGTCATTTCTGTAGTCTGAGGTCACTGTGGCGATGATATGTATCAAAGGTCACGGGATAACTTATTTGATAAATCAAACATTATTAAATTGCGCGCTTGACACTTTAGATTTTGGTGTTTTATGTACGGCTGATTTGTGATCACATACAATAATACCTCTAACATTGATGTAAAAATAATAATAAATAAAATAACACGTGGGTCAGCTGACTGACGAGTTGTGTTAACTTGTGCTTCAAAATTTCATAACTGTTACCACACAAAGAAATACATTCTTCAAACTCAATTCTTGCTTAAGATATCGAGAATATAGATGTTCTAAGGTTGTTTTGATGAAACAATAGTGGTAAACTGCAAGAACTGATTAATGCTATATCTCTATTTTAGCAAAAATGGTTGCAAAGTGACGTGTGGTTGTCCTTTTTTTTAGATTATGCCTGTTATGGATTTATATCTTTATTACATGATTTGTTTTTTGTTGAAAATAGGTTTTCACACTACAAACCAGACTTTCATTTCGATTCACAAACTGCACTCGCATGCTGCTTTTTAAAATATATAATGACTACTGGGAAGTGGTTCTGGGCAAAAAGACACAAATACAATAATTGAGGTAGCCTTATATCCCAGCTGACTTGTCAGTGTGCTTAAGTTTTAGGATGGGTCATCACCTGTCGTCCGTTCACGAACACATTTTCGACCTTTTGTCCAAAACCGTGGGTCGGATCTTGTTCAAATGTAATTCGAACCTTCCTTTGATGGTTATCTTCAAAATCTATTCAAATGATCAAGCTTCATTGATTTATCTTTTTTTTCTCTTTAATTATTTTTCGCCAAATCTGAAAAGAGGGCTCTCGTCTCAAACCACTTTGCCAATTGCTTTGAAATTGCATAGATACACTACTGGTGACCCCTTGGCCTCAATCTGTATAAATATAGGCAGCAGGTGGTCATGTGGCACTGAATTATTTTTCCCCCTTTTTTTAGTTATTTATTGTATATGTGTCTTTTTGTCTAAAACAACTTCCTAGTAGTCAATACCCTATTCCACAGTCCGGAAATCTTTACTCTCCATAAGCTAACGTGTCCCTGTCTAACCTATATACTTATAGAAGTACTATTTCTATATTGCACATGTTCCTTTGTACAATTTTGACATAGGCTGTATTAGGCCAAATCAGTTAAAAGGTCTTTGGCGGGTGACTACTCAACATGTCTCGCAGCCTTTTACCCGTACACGTCTCTCTGAGTAGCGGCTTCTTGTCTCAGCTAAATATTCAGCAAAGACAACCCACATAATAATGAATAAATATGAACGTGGCCAAGGATGAATAAGCTAAATACGCGAAGCTCCGCTTCATTATGAAACAAGAATACCTGTCAAACAAACCATAATTACTAAATGTGTATAGTAGAGGTTCAGATAATAATAATTTGACTTACCCTGAACCAATATGTACCCTTTCTAGCTGGACAGCTTATCCTAGTTAAACCATCCGCCAGTGTTTAATTGAAGTGGAAACGAGCTGGGGCATTATATTCAGTCCCACGATTGGAAAATAAACAGTCGCAGCTAGACCACCTGTATAAACCAAGGGAAATCCTAACAAGGACTGCAACAATGTACATCCTGCACCAGAGATGTAAAACAAACTCCATGATGACACCAACACCTCAAACAATTAAGCTTTATTACACTGCCAACCCTGAGTCAATGTATCAACCTAATTAATGTGTCAGGATTATGACATTTGAGAAAATACTGTCAATTTTGAGTATTTTTTTTAATATTGAGTAAATGTGCATCTAGGCATGTCAGAAAAGAATGAAAGTCATTAGCATTTATGTCAAAAACATGTGATCAAAACAAGTTTTACTTAGCAGGATTTTAAGTACAATTAGGCAAGCATGTAACTGTCGTAGGCCACTACTTGCTACTGATAGCCCCAAGGGGGTTAAACCTGACAGAAAACATGTAAACCTAAAATGCCTGAAAGTCAATATTATAACATATAGATGCCAAAAAATAAAGTTAAGTAGCAAAACAGACAAGTCTAAAAACTGTAAATTATTGTGGCCAAACTTTCTAATGATCTTTGGATATTAACAGTAAAATTAAAGGGCAAGTCAGGAAAGAATGAAAGTCATTTGTATTTATGTCAAGAGGATGCGATGAAAATATTAACCAGATTTCAAGTACAATTAGGCAAGCTGGTAACTGTGGTAGGTCGCTACCTGCTACCGATAACACCTGGGGGTTTAACCTAACAGAAAAAAGGCTAGCCTTAAATGTCTTTAAGGTGAACATTAAAACAGAATGATGCCAAAAGCAAAAATTAAGTAGCAAAATAGGCAAGTCTCAAATCTCTAAAATTATTGAAGCCAAACTTTCTAACCATCTCGGGATATTTACAGCAAAATTTGTAGAAATATTTAATCAAAAGTACATCTTTTAATCCTCTTGACTCAAGTTTATTGTAAATAAATTTTGTTCTAGATGCAAAGTCCTAAAATTTAGAATAAATACGACCAAATCTCAAAACCTGTGACAAAAACGTAATATATCCAATAGTTTCCGAAATATTACTGTTCGGGAAAGAATAATTAACTACTTCAAAGATAAACTCGTCTGTTTTGTGATAGACTTTAATACAAAACCTGTCATTAGTGACCTGAATAAAAGTCCAAAAACACTCTGAAACCATCTGAATTGTTACCCTCCAAAGGGATATCTTTTGGGTAAACTTTAGGATTTTCACTGAAATTTTGTACATTTACACAAGCAATGTCATCAGTATATCTTGCGTTGTTTGATAATTTTGTAGCCATTTGGAAGCCCCTTTTCTTCAATTTATCCATATACTCAAATTCAAGCCAGGTTAAGTACAAATCTGCCAATAAAGGGGAGCAGTTGATACCCATGGGAATGCCTTTTATTTGTTGGAAAACCAATGGTCCGCATTGAACAAAAGTATTATCCAAAAGAAATTTTATAGCATCTATCAACGTTTCTACAGTGTAAAATTTAGGGTTACTTTTTATTGATAGCACATTTTGTGTGTTTTCGCTATTTGTGAACAGTGAGTTGGATAATGGTGACGCTTGTTTAAAATGTGCTTTGTGGCAACAAAAACAAAATTGAAAACCACTTTGCGTTTCTGTGGATCCCCGGTTTTCATTTTGTGCCTCAAATTTAATTCATATATCTTTGTCGGTTCCAATGTATGTCAATGTGGATCGCAATGGTAATTGACATTTGTAAAGTTATGTCCAGAACCGTCAGGCAGGTGGCCCTCATACTTCAAAGAGATGAACCTAGCTTGAGTCTTTTCTGAGTTTGTCCAAATGGTTACACTCCGGTCCTTCTGAGTTTGGTAAGATTTTTTCACTTCAGGGATTTTAACGTCTTTTATGATTTTGTTTTAATTTATCTTTGGGGGGGGGGGGGGGGGTGAGGGGCAAAATCTAGGAAAATCTTTGCCTATACTTAAACTTTGTTCCGTCCCGTTGGTTTTGAAAGCTGAAAGTTGATGGTTTGGTAATTCTTTAACCTGCCCTTTCTTGTATTTAACTTCAGTGTTATACTTGGGTAATAATATATGAATGTGGATAAGGATGTTCCGAACCATCCAATGCAGCTCTGCCAATTACTTTGGAACTGCATATCGATAATTCAGGGGACATCCAGAGCCTAATTTGTCCAACAAGCGGTATTGCAATTTTTTTTTTTCTATTTTGATAACTTTTTGTGCGCTTTCTCTATTTTCCATTTTTTTTCCTTCGAAAATAACCTAGTTCGTTCCAAAATTTGGCAGAGTGTACCTTGTGGAAGGTTCAAAGAAGCTTGTTGCCTACGTGGTAATACTCTTGATCTCGGTTTTGAAACTTTGTTTTTAGAAAAAAAAATAATAAAACGGGATTCCTATTGGTAAATGCATTGTTTTATATTACAATGTGAGTCAACAGCTCCTGGTGATTGCAATGATAATTCACAGTTTTGATTTCTCCCAAACCGTCAACCAGCTTCACTTCAAGCTCAGTGGATATACCTTAAGGGATTGGTATTCCATATATTCAAATGGTCACACTCAAAAGGTACTTGAAACTGGATTCTACCTCTTTTTACTTTGGGTGTCATATTATTTGAACTTTTTAATAAACTATTGATCTTACATAATTATTAGCAGTGAATGTTTAGCATGGTTACTTAAGGGGTATTAGTACAGTATCTTGGGTGAGTCTATATTCAGCTTCATCAAGTCATCAATGCTATATTAATTGTTGAATTTATATATATATATATATATATATATATATATATATATATATATATATATATATATATATATATATATATATATATATATATATATAAAACCAACTGAACTAATACAGTGGTTAAGGTGGCAGATCTCTAGCCAGTGCGCAATGAGACTGGTAGCTTTGGATCAATATTACCTACTTACTGTTTTCACAAGTTCAGTAAACCACATTTTCTGATTACTTCACATCCATACATTTGCGTGTAAAGTTTTTATTCAGGATTAGAAGTTTTTTGAGATTTTATGGCATTCTCTCTGAATTGGTAAGATAGTCACATTATTCGTGCAAATGTCACACATTTTTTTTTTCAAATTGAATTCAGAGAACTTCAATATATATATATATATATATATATATATATATATATATATATTTATATATATATATATATATATATATATATATATATACATCTATATTTATATGCATACATTTATATGTATATATATATATATATATATATATATATATATATATATATATACATACATACATACATACATACATATATATTTGGGTGTGTGTGTGTGCAGGATCAATTCCAATAGTGAGTCCTGAAATAGTATGAATAAATAATTATAACCATTCAGAGTTGACCCTAACAGGTGGCTCATGGTCTTTCTAGAAATTGCTCCGAATGTTGCGGAAGGGTTTCATAGAAAAAAGCCTTGGACCCGCTCCTCGGTGTGATAGTTTTCTTTTGATGTTTTTTTATATGAACGTGACAGAGCAATTCGTCTTTTTTTTCAGTGAGGTGAGATACAAATTGCATTTGTTAATTAAAAACCAGTTCCAAGAAACTCACGTTGAAAGATAATATTGCCAATTCTTATACATTTATGGCTGTAATATGACACATACTCACTTCTTCTGTCCTGTGTTTTAATTTCTGTATGAAACTTGTAGCTGTACCTCTGTGATGTTTTTTATAAAAAATATATTCTTTGGCTTTAAACTTTTGAACATCAAAGGTAACCATACTTGGCTTGTTTGGGTTTAGATTTGAATATGGATTTCCATATTTGGGGCCCAGTGGTGGATTGTGCTAAATTGTTTTTTACTTCAATACAGAATTTCAAAGTAGGCAAGCACCTAGTTGCAAGGGTTCATTAACTAAAAAACTGTGCAAACAATGACATGCTTCAACTTCATGAACATGTATACAAATCCATGTGTTTAAAACAAAGGCGTTGAGCTCTGTTTTATACATTTTGGGTTGACACATATAAGGTTTTGTGAGTATGTAGTTTACGTATCAGACTATCCCCAAAATATGAAACAGTGATTAGAGGTTATGCAAAAGTGCTGGCTCCAGATCTGCGCATTAATTAGCTGACTTGCAAAAGACTCGGTTATTTTGGCACTCTTTTGAAACCTTTACTCTTTTTTTTCAAAAATGCTGCATTTTTTTATCCAGGCGCTTTTGGCGAATGTTTCATCATTAGCAAGTCAAACAGTTGTTAACAGACGTTGCATTATATTCTGTTTAGCATAACATCGTGCTGCCAGCACATGTCTAAAACAAGTTTACATTTGATGATCCGTGTTAGTTGGTCTATTTATGTAAGTGACTTTCAGTGGATTGATGTTTGTGCAAATGTCCTGCTGTGAACTCACTATGTTAAAAATATTGATCAAATAAGTGGTTTACAGGTGTGGCTAGAAAAAATGGAACTCTTGTATTTTCTAAGAATGTAGAGTCTGTGCTTGCTAATTTAACACTGTGCTGCAGTTCCTGACACTTCAGCCGCTAATTGTTTGTTCTTTATAACACATGCACGTTGCAGTTAAACCAGGGACCCCGTAGAAATAGCGAGATTTGGTATAATGGCTAATCATAGCTCCGACTAATTTTGAAGGTTTACTGCTGCACAAACTGGCTCTAGTGAGGAAACACCCCTAACTGGGCAAAAAGTGAAATAAAGACCCTAAAGAACCAGATGTGTAGTTACAGAAGAGTGATATACCTAATAAGTGTATTCCACAAAATATTGTCAAGGTTTGTTTTCCCTTACTTTCAACTCAAATGAGTTGACAGCTAAAGTCGAGATGTTGACCTTGGTTTAATGAGATGCCAGATGAGGGGTCCAGTCATCAGCCTCGTTCTCAGTTGCATAGCTGGACAGTACGTATGTAAAGAAAGAAGCATGGGTACATCATAGTCCCTGCTATTTCGGAATGTTGAGGTGTAATCATTTCAAAATGCACGTATATTTATCCGAACACATTATGGTTAGGTATCTCTCTAAAGTAACTACACTGAATTACAGTTTCTGATGTGCATACCATTGAAATAATAGATTAACAGTGAAAAATACGGCATATTTTTATTTTACTATGACTCTGCCCAATCCTGGTTTCATGAGTTTTGTATAGATTTAAATTGTAGTACATTCTGTTCCATAATTCTGTACATAATGCTACACAACTGGATAAAAAACTGGCTCAACATCCAGTAGGGGTGAATGCCTGCCATCTTGAGTGAACAGCCAATCACAGAGCCCTTGTGTCCAAGGCCCCAGCCCTGTGTTTATTCATTTTTCAGTTTGGATCACATGGAGAAGGTGTTCTAAGTAGATTATCACTTATATAACAGTCCAAGCATTTATTGTGTCCAGATTAACGGTCAGTTTGCAAGCTTTCTTTCACCCACCATCCCACTGAAGATGCAAGAGATGCATGTTTGGAACACCCACCAACCACACGTTGCTCTGATATTTTAATTTTTTACAGATCCATGTCCCATATTCGTATTATAACTTGATCAGCAAGTGTCCATGCTTTCAAGAGGGTATAAATTTGGACTGGGGTGTGTCAATTTTCCAAGCTACAAGTGGTCTCATTTGAATAATGGAACAGTTCATTTTATTAGAAATAAAGGGGACTTAGGACAACTGACGAAATAAAACGTTTTGTTTTCTTTAATAACATAGATTATGCCACGTTTCATACTTATGAATGTTTTAAGTTGTGAAAAAAGAGGATTCTAGGGCAAATTGTACATTTTTTTATCAAAATTAAAAGGGCCTTGCCCCATCAATATGGACTTTTGAGGCTCGTTCCTTTTTAGCTGGAGGGTGGACACAGAGTTGCTACAATCCCACCACCCCCATTTTATTATAGGAATTGATGCTTTAGCAGTGAATTCCATGTACAAATTACTGGGAATAGACCCCATGTTACAAAAGTGGAGCTTTGTAGAAAGCATGGATCTTTTGCGAAGTGGCGGATTTTAGAGGTTGAAATTAAAAGTCGGCTCACAAGATAATTTCTTTCTAATTTGGACCTACATTTTATGGGTTGCATGAAAAGAGTATCTTTGCAGTACATACCACAATAATTTGTCATCACCATGATTGTACAAAACTTCTATCAAAATATACATGATATATGTACATTACTTCTGGATATTTGGGTCAGCACTGGCTGACAAGTCAGAAATGAAATAGACATATTGACATGGCTCTATTATTAGACTGGACTAATCTCATAATGTGATTCATATCTGGGAAAAGATGATATATAAAGATTAAAGATCATGACACATATTTTTACGACTCTCTAAATTTCTTATTTGTATGTGATAGCAGTTAACAACACGGACGCCATATTGAATTGTGTATATCTTAGTGACGCCACAGCATAAGGCTTAGATTGCAACTGAGGCTTGCTGATAGCCAATTAATCTCCTCTATGTCTCACCATTTCGACTGCAAGGTCAAAGTCTGACAATGAAAAGACAAGTAGGGTCATTACTATGACCGCATGTCACAGTCACAGTGGTAATATGGCAGGTAAAGTTGCCTCTGTGTAGAGTTTCAAGCCTCACATATAGTAAAGCAATCTTTGTATGTATGAAATGGTTTTCCAGAATTTTTTGTTTAAACCTATTGTCTTCAGTGGCGCTCTCTCCTTTGTAGACATCCCATGTCCATCTACAGGCCTGTTTCATGTTACACTCTCCGATAATGTTTGTACATTTTCTTGCATAATCCACTATTGCTCACACGGGAAGGCTGGCCCTGCCCAAGCCATGCTTAATGGAAGGTAGTGTTGCATGGGGAACACAGGCAGTGGGAGCGCGCCCCATCTCTCTGTGATATTGATGGGTCAACAGGCTATTGGCTGACCTCAGCCACTCAGGCCTTTGCCGGCCTCATAGCATGGGATTTACAGCAGGTTCCCTACTCGAAACAAGTCGCACTAGTTGATCTACTTTTCCTCTTCCTGTTTTTCTTTGGTGGAATGTCCTGATACGCAACTTCAAATGTATAATCCCGTTGACATCACAACATGTTTTGAGCTCCTCGTCATGTGCTGGCGATACAATTGGAATTTTCATGATTTTGACTGTTGTTGACATGTTGGTGAGCCAGCTGAATACGTATGTGTCCATTTAGCATCATATCACTGGCTGTGAGTGTGTTGCATAAAGAACTAATTTGTTGATACTCCCACTTTACAAGCGTCTTGTATGATCATGCAAACGGTGTTCACAAAACATAATTTACTTTTGATGAGTGTATAATAAACTGATAACAAACGTGAAGCAACATGACTTCATTTTTATTTATACAAAACAATTATTTATGTGCACTCACTGGGAAAACAAATAGCGGAAAGTAAGAGATTGTTGTTTAAGAAATGAATGCAGGATGCTGGTATGTCCAAAAGTCGAAGCCCTGAGATAAGGAAGCTTTCAATGTTACTTGAATCCAACACAATCTTGGTGGGCTGCAAGAGTAACACACACAAAAGTTAACTCATGACCACGCAAAATAATCTCAAGCACAAGTGACCTTACAGAATATAATGGAAAACCGATACCTTTGTGAATCATGTGTAGCAGGTGATCAAAGCGAGTGTAACACAGGATACATTATATATACTCAATACAATGATTCTTGATTCATTTTCTCACCAGAGTGCTTCTCACCTCTGAGTTCTGACACGCACATGGCTAACCAGATAACCATAGTGCATGTGCGATTTTTTCTTGCTGCTGTTGTACTGTTCAGGAACACAAACCAGGGCCGAGTCTTTCAACTCCATTTTTAGTTGGCGACCAATAAAGACAGAATATACACATGGCGTGGGAGTGAACACAAGTTTTCAGTCAAACCTATATCATAATAGCAGTGTACAGTCAACAGAAAATGGAAGCAGTTGGTTTCTCGCACAACAGGAAGAGAGTGGTGGAAGATGGAGAGTCTACAGCAAGTCTACCTAAATTGAAAGACGTTTTGCAGGTTAAAACAAAGGGAACCGAGTCTTTCTGACCAGCCAGAGGCCAAAAAATCCAGGCAAATGAAAATTAAAAAAAAAAAAAAACAATGGCTCTTCCTTACGTGGGCAAGTGGGGCCATATTCACAAAGAGTTTAATATGATCATGAATTCATCCTAAAATGAAAGTCAATGTCCCTTTGGATCTTGAGATACTGAACTGTTGGCCTAATGTTGGATCTAGACTTCCAGGATTAATTAATCTACGTTCGTGACTGTAATATGAACTTTGAAATTAAAGTTTCCATATAATCAAATCAATCTTGATTTTGTCCAGATTGAAATCCTGGATCAAAAGATTAAATACTGGATGAAACTGAGATAGATTGTTTTTTTTTTTAATGTACCTGATTATTCTTAAGTTCATATTATGTTGGTTTTTTTACATCAATCATGCTACCTTTACAATACAGGATATGTTGTGAAGTGGCAAACCTTGGGTTTCTTGGCGACAAAAGTATCTATGAGATGCACAGAATCTATGGTGAAGTTGAAAAACTGATAGTTGAACCTCAAAAAGATGCACTACCTGAGGAAACTGCTGCAACAGCACTGAACTCGGAAGCTGTGGCAGAGGAGACTGACATAAAAGCACATAGCGGGCATTGTTGGCGAAGGTACGTTTCTCTGATGTTGTGTGTATTGGAGACAAAACACACAAACATCTGAAATTGGAAACAATTAGCAAAGAAGATAAAAGATACAGTCAGAAGCATGAACTCTTTGGACTCAAAGGCATTTATGAATGTCTGGATGGAAAAAAATGCAATGCTGTCACCCATTCGCATGACAACAATGGGAGTGTTAGCAAATACATAGGGGCAGGCCAGCGTTACATAGAGAGAAGTAAAGACACATGGTTTGTGACAAAGGGTTAGGCCAGGGATGGCATTTTTTTAAATAGAATAAAAGAAAAGAAAAATTAAAAATAACAGCCCGACCACAGCATTCAAAAAGGAAAGGTGAGTTATCGGGCAAGGCTGCCTCCGTCAAGTCTCATGTTTATTGGTCCATGAAAAACTGTGACCATGATGGAAATGAATTACGTGCAAGTTAGATAATATTATTCTTGAACACTGCAAACAAAACCATGGTAATTGCCATACCCAACATTGTTGGGTATTGGTGTATTGTTGCAAGCATTCACACATCCCCTTTTGGGGGGTTTTCATGCCAATACAATGTGAATGATGTTTAATTCTACCTCCATTATACTTCAGAATCCTCAATCTGTTTAGGTGACAAAAAAATATGGATATATTATAGTTTCACGTTTTTCTTGGACACAGTTTGCCTTTCCAGTTGCTGATGTTATACGTACACATTTGTACAAGCCATCAAAGACATGGGACGAGAACACTGTGTGAAATGTATTGCACACTGGGGGCACTGACATAACACAGCCACAGCTGACCATGTGCACAGAGCAATGTGTATTTATTAATGCAAACCCTTAAATATCGCGGCAACAGGCCTGACCACCAAGCTGCTTCTAGCTTGCATATCCATATCTTTCGCTACCCTGGGAGCGATAGTTACCCCTGTAAGAACACTTTAACTATTAAATTTAAGTAATATCTTGACCTACCAGGACAAAACCGAATAACCTCCCTCCCTGGATCTTGAAATATGCAATTGTGGGCACTTGCTTTTGCACTCAGATAGAACTAGGAAGGCGTAAAAATACATTGACAGAGGTACATTGCCTTCGGCTGGAATGTACATGAATTCGTTTAATTAGATAAAGGCTCCGATATGATAATGACACTATTTTATTAATGCCTGTGACGAGACCCTAAAAGTCAGGCAACAGCATAGCTTTCTATAATTGAATTGGGGTCCGTAGTTGAGGTTTTGTAACAAGCATCGTTACGACTTTCATGTTTACTGTATTCAAAAGGGGCGTTTTTTCGGGGGTTTAATTTGTATTTCAGTATTTTTATGCCAGAAGTTTGTACTACAAGGGCAGGTTTTCCACATAAATAACATGTCAGTTTGTATCGTTCCACGCTGTTAACGACCATGTGCGTTAACAGCTTTTCCCCATACCTGGTGCCTTTACCTAGACTCTGGATTTTGTTTCCCTTGTTGCAAGTCCCATAACCCCTATTTGTCAATATTTTTTAACGGCGGAGATCACTTTCTTTATGCCATGTAACGTGCATACGTAGCGTATATTGCGATCATTGTCATGCTATCGACACATATTTGCAGTGCGATCAGCTGCTCGTTACATCCTGTTGACCAAATTCCTTCATATTTATTAAGCCTTTGTGACCATGGAACTTATTTGAGTAAATTTGTGAAAGAGGAATTTTGTTAACAGTCTATGGTAGTTGTGTTGAAAAAAAAATAAATGTTTGGATAATACGGGGGGGGGGGCTTTGATATATATATTTAGCAAATTATGATAGATCTATTTTCTTCAGCGCGTAAACAGATACTACTTTCTTACTCATTATTTGTCGGTAACGGGGGAATAGTTAAATGAATATAGCCACCGCACGATGCCAAAGTATGTTCGATTCGACGTTTCACTTGCAATTCCTGTCAAATATTGGTATAAATAGTTATTGATGAACAAAATCTAGCTGTCGTTGGCACTCGCTGTTGGATATTTCGGTTTAAAGTGGGCAAGCGTTGGAAAAGTAAAAAAATAACGTTTCGTGCGGCAACGCTGTCTACAACTGCCAGCCAATAAACCTGGTGTGCTTTGGTGGGTTTCTACCGAATGGCCATGTTCCAATAACTCTATCTATCTATCTATCTATCTATCTATCTATCTATCTATCTATCTATCTATCTATCTATCTATCTATCTATCTATCTATCTATCTATCTATCTATCTATCTATCTATCTATCTATCTATCTATCTATCTATCTATCTATCTATCCATCCATCCATCCATCCATCCATCCATCCATCCATCCATCCATCCATCCATCCATCCATCCATCTGTCTATCCGTCTATGTTTGTCTGCTTGTCTGTCTGACTTTTTATGTGCGTCTGTCTTTCAGTGTTTCTACCTGTTTATGTAGCCGTTCATTCTTTTAGTTATTACTCTGTCATTTTTGCATTATCTTTTCTTGCCATTATCACAATTATAATCATCATCTGGGACATCCCCAGTACCATTGGAGTACAATTTGCACCACAAGGGGTGCTACAATTGTTTCCCCTATTTTTGACCTCTTCCAAACCACACACTGATTCTTTCTGAACTTTGTGGGAATGTATCTTGACTCAAACTCCCCTAAGTTTGTATCCTAAATGATGCTGCATGGGTATTCTGACTTTAAAAGACTTTTCAAATTACGAATTATTGGGAACGGTAAATGTAAAAGTTAGCATTGGTACTGGAGGGATATCATCAAATCTGACACATGGGCTCATATCTCGAAAACCATGGATCCTGGGCCTGTGGTTACAATTAAACACTAATCGGAAAGTACCCATGGGTGTGTTTGGTGCATTTTATTTTGACCTTAAGCGATCGTGAGAGGGCAAATATTGGCCTATATCTTAGAAATAGTCAGCCCTGTCACTGTAAATTTCAAAACAGATGACTCAAGACCCGCTTGGATTCGACTAATATTGCCAGAAATGATGGTGCCCCAAAAGGGCCAGCGTAAGAGTGTAGATGAGGTAGGGTGACATTGATGGTATATATTAGAGGTCACAGAAGACATAAACTACTTAGACTGTTCTCTTGAAATCGGGAAAATTACTTCAACTACAGCTTTAGTCTTACAGATGGCGATGGTCTTATGTAAGAGTTAAACTGAGATGTACGTAAATAATTTTGATTCAGGTTTCAAGGTCACACCATCACTTTAGCGAATTTAACGTTTTGAGTTGAAGCTTTAAAACTATAAGGCCAGCCCGTAGACATTTCATTTAACAAAGGTCTTAAAAAAGTGAAAATAATGTAGTTCCGAAGGATCAATTTAAGTGTGTGCATCTAAGGTAAACTTTGGCTGTATCTGGCAGACGACATGTCCCAAGAGGGCTGAATATAAGACACAGCCTTGCTTTGTTTTCTTGTTGTCTTGACTATGTTTAAACTGAGGTACACTTGGCACAGTACTGTCGCATTCCTCTTGTTTGCACCTGATCTGCATATTTTCCTGGAACGCCAACTGACTTTCTTTCCCTTTGTCAATTTTAACAAAGGAGTCAGGATATATCTTTTGATGAAGCGACATGTACCACGTGCTGCATTTAAAATAACAGAAACTAGCATTCTGTTGCCTGAAAATGTAAACCCCTTGGCAGCTTTGTTAATGAAACTGTTGAATGACCCAACCATGAAATTGATGAATGACTAATTGATTTCGTCAAGGTACACAAACCTATCTTGTTATAAAAGATGCAGTTAATTGAACCAAACAATTTTTGTTTATCACCACTTTCAATTTATATATTCTGCCTCAAACAAAATAAACCCGTAAATAATAAATAGATAAATAAATAAATAAATAAATAAATAAATAAATAAATAAATAAATAAATAAATAAATAAATAAAAAAAAATAAAATAAAACAAAACAACCTGTGGCTAAAGTTTAGTGCCTCTAGATTCTAGTGATGTATAGTCGGAGATGAAATTCTCAATTTGCAATACGCTGGGTCGTGTAAACTTTGGATTGAACAGCTGTTTCCAAGTCCATAGTGATCATTGCGGCCAAGGAAAAAGGAAGGGGGAGAAAAATTGTTCACTGCAGTAGTGACAAAGTGGACATGTACTTACAAAACACCAGTGACACGCAATTGTTTACTTCTTTCTTGCGACTCAATCGGGAAGAAGCATGGATAATTATAATGCACTGTAAGATTGATTCCCTTAGATCATGGATCCTATTTTATACGCTTTTGTGCTTTTCTCAACCTGCTTCTGAAATCTGATACTTCGCTTGGAAGGCCGACCTTCTTATTTATCTATGTCAGTCATAAATCGCCTTATTCAGATTCACTCCAGCAATACCCTGCTAATTGAAATTTTGCTTTAAATGGATTTAACTAATTTTTGTAATTTGGTGGCACCAAATGATTGCAAATTGATTTTTTCATGCTGAGAAGGCCTCGTGCCAAAATTGTATTCAAAGCCAAGTAGTTATTTTGAAGTAAAGGTATGATGTTCAAAGTGAGTATATATGGTAGGTATTTATGTAAGCTGCTTAGCCACAGTTTGTATGTCAGGACACATGTCATAAGCTTGACAGCACGCTTTGCAACCTCATCTGCGGTGACCTTCTGAGCATATAAGACAGCCTTTCCTACCACCGCAGTCAAATCCTTCGATATATCTGGATTGACCTCGAGTTTTAGCATAAATTTTGGAATTTTGATGCCACAGCCAAAATAATTTTTGGCATATGTACATGTTGTTTGGTTGTATATTTCTGCCGTAATCCCTCATGCTACTTAAAGACATTCAAATCCTGGAATAGGCGAGGGCAAGAACAGAGGGTCCAAGAACTGCCTAAAAGAGAGTACTGCAGTCAGCGGGGGGCTAAGGTTGTTTATTTCCATTACATTACATTGTAATTTGCAACTCAACAACTTGAAAACCACTGCACATAGAAACACCAAATTTCAGACAGTAAATCTAGATGCAAAATCATATAACCACAGCTACATAAGTGAATAGTTTATTCAAGGTTGCTTTAACATAAAACTAATGGGATTGCACAGTTCTAGCCCTCCAAATGTTTTGTGTATACAGTTGTGTATTGGCGCGAATACACACCTTAGAGCTAATTCTGACCTTTCCTATTGCAGAACACGGGCAGCAGGTGTTATTTGGTTGGCTAACCCGCCAGTTGAATAGTGAGCTGTCTGCTAGGAATGTCCACATAACCGTTTGTAACTTTTTTGCAAAAATGATGCTGCCGCTTGATTAAGTTACCCTGACCTTTGTGTGATCGCCAGTTGCCCTTTCCCTCACCCTCTCCGCGGACAGGCCAGGAGAAACTGCTCGAAATTGATTTCCCATCCGTCATCTTCAACATATCAGACATCTTCACCTGCTTTAAGGCCCATGAGCCTATTGTATTCTCATATTTCGCTTTCCAATGTTGACATCCAAAGCTTTGTTGTTTATCTTTAAAATAAGTATTCTCTTTTGACAGACAAACGTTGGTTTTTCTTGTGAGGTCTACTCAATAAATTCAACTGAAAAGGTCTTTATTTATTGTGGACTTCATTAAATATAGGTGCAGTCGTTTTTTCTTTCTTCCTTTTTTTCAACCATAACACCATCATACTATCATTAACCTTGAGCCTGTGGGAAAGAGACAAGTCTTGAGAGAGGGCCGCCGTTGTTAAACTCGTGTGTATCAAGCACAAGCATATCAAAATTTGATAGCATATCAAAATTTGATAGTTCTGGGACACATATCTGATGTCTCTCTCTCTCATTAAGGGTAAAAATATCAGTTCTGGCGTGCCTCAACTGATGTCGCTTTACCATGTAGTCCAAGTTGTGTGTTTCCATTTAATTTTGTTCTAACGTGCGTTATCTATATTGGCGCCCTAAACACTAGTTTCGTGCATGTTCCATACGAAGTCTTCGTGAGCTAACATGGCTAACCAGACATAACAGTGATCTTTATAGGCTCGGCACGGTGTCTTGCGACGACACCAAAGTCAGAGTTTTATACACTGGTTATCTTGCTTTCCACTGTACGCTTATTTATATGTCACACAAGCATCTCTCTGCTGATTTGCTTTAATCACGTCATCTGTCCATCCCTGTGAGACAAAGTTTGCTACATTCTGCAGAAACTCTTGTACAACTTTTGATTATCGTACTAAGCTCTAGTCACTTCGTTACTATCTCGTGTTGTGCACGTGGCCAGCTTTTTTTCTAAATTCGTACACATATCTTGGCAAGGACGCATTGTACTCCTCTCCATGAAGATGTTCACGTATCGTGGTAGTGCCACTCGTACTAAAAGAGTGTTTTGTGACGAAACCGTGTTCAAGTCGGGTCAACAGTACTGCATAATCTCTTTGCAACTGTAGCACGAAGTAAGCTTACAAACTTGGAACACTACCAGACACTAGTATAAAAGGAGGAAAACACGATCTCACATGACGATTGGCTTACTTTTAAACAATCCCACTTTTTTCCACGATCGGAATCAACCACGATCTCAATATACCACGAGCACACAAGCACCTAAATACGAATATATCACGGGCTATTTGGGGAAAAATTATGAAGCACGTTTAACATCGTGATATATCGCAGGTGACATATGAAAGAGGATGACAGGCTTATGATACCAAGCATAACATGATAGTCTAACATAAGCGAAGACCTTGAAGGGTTTAATTTATTATATATACAATTCACCCATAAACTTGCTCAATTCTCAGGCCTAGTTACCACACGAGCTGCCTTGCGACTGCATTATCCAGTCGAGTGCGCGAGTGATGCATCTGACGATGTTACTGTCACAACAGCGACTGACGACTGAGATTTGATTTTGGTTCTGTAGTTAAAGAATAACAAGAAACCCTGTTTTTAGTTGGCTCTCATAAAAACAAACTTTTACTCAGGAAAGGTGTTGCGCTTAGGAGCAAAACGCAAACCTATGTTTGGCTTGGAAATTTCATTGGCAACAACATGACCATGCAATAAGATAACGCAAGCAAAATAAACGGAAAACATGACGTCAACGCTGGATTAGGGGAAGAACAGAGTACAATCTACCGTGAAATATAAACTCATCCGTACACCCGTACAAAGCGCATGTGCAGAGTACAATGAAAATGCAGAACCGACCTTATTCTCTGAAATGTAAGGCTCCGCGGAAACGCGGCTAAAAATCGGTTCGCGCATAAGCAGTACTGCGTTGCAGCGTAAAGGTGCAGAGAGATGTGTGAACTGGGCAAACAAGGTTATGTAGAATGGTGGTTAATGTTTCCTTAGCGGTAGATATTTAGTACAAAAAGGCCTACAGGTGTACGTTTCACATGTATGTGTGAACCCCTTAATGAGTATGTCTATGGCCTGACAAGGTGTTTATGTATATTAGCTGCACTGACTCCTTAAACTTCCTATGATTTTTTGGTCAGGTTTTTATTAAAACTTTAAAAAATGTCATATTTCTCTGAAATTGTTTGTCCACTGAAGTCACTTAGGAACTTTTTTTCTGTTTTTCCTAAATGTCACATTGTGTCCTAGAGTAGTGCTTCAATTAGGTGCACATTTATGAATTTTATGTGTTTTTGTCCGCTGCAGGTCACAACTGCCGTACGTATTATCTCATACATGCAACGATTGTATCTTGATTTTGTCTCGGCTACATTTATCCACCAAGTTGTGTCGCTATTGATCAATATTTTTTCATGGAAATTCTAAAAAAAAAAAAAAAAAAAAAAAAAAAAAAAAACAGCAACGGAGGTACAAGTTAACATAATGAGCACCGATGCCATTATGTTTGTTTAGTGAGTCACTCTTTGCTGATGTTAAAACAGTCGATGTTTAGTTCTGGGTTATCTGTACTTTGCCTGTTGCTTCGACATGCCACAAGAATATTTTAGAGTACGTTAAGACCTTGATACATTCAACAGGCAGTGCCGCAAATCGTTTTCTGATTTTTGTTCCAAATTTTATGTGATTTTTGTACGTGTTGACACACTGTGCAACACTCCTGCCATGATTGTCTTTTTGCTTAGTGTGAGTGCATCTGATAAAATATTCTACTAGAATGTATATCATAGATGGTGCTAATTGTATAAGCTGAGTTATAACGAATTTTATTCAAGTACACAAGAATAAAATGTGATTTGGAAATCCTCTCATCAACTCTTTATGGCTAGGCACTGTAAAGAATACCCAAACATATATTAAATGTGACGTTACTTGTAGTAGCGTTGGTGACAGATTTTGTAACTTTCTTTCGAATGTGGTAAAAAAAAAATACAAGAGAAATTTGTACTTCCATAGCAAAACTATTTTCCAGACAAACTTTGCCAGACATCAATAATAATAATAATAATAATAATAATAATAATAATAATAATGATGATGATGATGATGATGATGATGATGATGATGATGATGATGATGATGATGATGATGATGATGATGATGATGATGATGATAATAATAATAATAATAATAATACTAATAATAATAACAATAATAACAATAATAATTATAATGAATTTAAATCTAAATTTGAAATGGAAAAGTACCTCCCAGTGTTGAAAATCGTAAATGAAGGAAGAATCAATGTACACAATTTAAGTATCGCATACGTTAGACATATAGGAGACCCGTTAAAGTAGGTGAAAATAAATGTGACTTTTGTTGTGAGGTTGAGGATGGGATCCATTATGTTTAATATTGTGAACAATTCGGCAAAACCAGAAAAAATATATACCTTAGGTGAACTTATCGAAAACTTTAGATATTTGAATTCTGAAAATAAATCTATTGAATTGGTGAAATGTGCGATGCAAAAGCAATTTGGAATTTTGGAAAATGCATAACGTAAATGGTTAAAGTTGGAAGGAAATTGTAATGAAGCATAGCAGTTGCACGTACTTGATTTGAACTCATGCTATACCCGCTTGTTTTCCAGTAACTTTTATATTTCGTGTTACGTAGATTCATTTGTGTTAATCATGCCCATTTTGAACTGCGCAATAGGGTATTGATGACTTGGAAGTGGTTCTGGACAGGAAGACCACAACAGAACACTATGCAATGTATCGTTTAAACAAGTTTGCTTAACAGGTTTTTAAGTACAGTTAGGCAAGCTTGTAACTGCCGTCAGTAGCTGCTTGCTACCTATAGCCCCTGGGGGCTTGACCTAATAGAAAACAAGCTAGCCTAAAATGTCTGAAAGGTGAACATTAAAACAGAATGATGCCAAAAGATTAAGTTAAGTAGCGAAACAGACAAGTCTAAAAACTGTACATTATTGTAGCCAAGCTTTCTAATAATCTTTGGATGTTAACAGCTTAATTATAGGGCAAGTCAAAAAAGAATGAAAGTCATTTGTATTAAAGTCAAGAGAATGCAATGAAAATATGAAATTTCTTAACCAAATATCAAGCACAATTAGGCAAGCTTGTAACTGTCGTCAGTAGCTGCTTGCAACCCATAGCCCCTGGGGGTTTGACCTAACAGAAAACAAGCTAGCCTAAAATGTCTGAAAGGTGAACATTAAAACAGAAAGATGCCAATAGATAAAATTAAGTAGCAAAACAGGCAAGTCTTAAATCTCTAAAATTATTGAAGCCAAACTTTCTAACCATCTCGGGATATTCACAGCAATATTTGCAGAAATATTTGATTAAAAGTACAACTTTGAATCCATTGACACAAGTTTATTGTAAATAAATTTGGTTCTAGATGCAAAGTTGAAATTTAGAACAAATACGACCAAATCTCAGAATCTGTGACAAAAACGTACTATATCCAATAGTTTCCGAAATATTACTGTCCGGGAAAGGATAATTAACCACTTCAAAGTTAAACTCATCTTTTTTGTGATATACTTTAATACAAAACCTGTCATTAGTGACCTGAATATCCAAGTCCAAAAACACTTATCTGAAACCATCTGAATTGTTACCCTCCAAAGGGATATCTTTCTATAGCAATTTCACTGAAATTTTATACATTTACGCAAGCAATGTCATCAATATATCTTGCGTTGTTTCATAATTTTGTAGCCATTTGAAAGTCCTTTTTCATCAATTTATTCATATACTTAAATTCAAGCCAGGTTAAATATAAATCTCCCAGTAAAGGGGAGCAGTTGCTACCCATTGAAATGCCTTTTATTTGTTGAAATACCAATGGTCCGCGTTGAACAAAAGTACTGTCCAAGAAAAATTTAATAGCATCTATCAAAGTTTCAACAGTGTAAGATTTAACGTTACTTTTTGAATATTTATTGTGTGACCAATATGCTTTCTCTGTATATAAATTAATGTTTGTGTATGGTTTACCATAATTTTAAACATTTTGCTTATTCATTCTGAAAGTGAACTTTTGACTTCATCTCTGGGCAGATTTGTGTACAGCGTAGTAAAATAAAAACATTTGATATTTTTTGCTTTTACATCTTTGATTTTAGATACAAACTCGGAAGAATGCTTAATACTGCGAAAACAATTTATGTCACAGTTTCTAGAAATTGCATGACAGTATTTACGAAAATGATTCCTTATTGCAGTCAAACAAAATGATACTTCTTTTGATAATTGCTTTGTAGTACATTTTGAAGCACCAGCTATGAATCTAGATTTAAAAGGTTTTTTTTTATGTAATATAGGGATCCAGAACAAAGGTGGAATACAGGAGTCCTCTTCAGAAATTTTAATATTAAAATTCCTTTTTATCTCATCTTTATGCGTATCTATCACATTATCAATGGATTGTTTGTGTAATTTATATACGTCATTTCCTCTTATGTCTATAATATTGTTTATACTAAGTTCCTTTTTCAAAACATCCAGATAATAATTTTTTGCAGATGATCCCAAATTGTTACTTGCCTTATTTATATTAGTGACTACAAATCTATCTTCTTGTTCTTTGACTGCTTTAGAAACTTGAGGCTGTTTTAGATTAACCTTATTGAAATTCTTAATGTGGGATTTGTAACGATAAATTATATTTCTAAAGACTCTTTTCAAGTTTGATAACCATCCTTCAAATTTCTGAAATTCCATTTTTTTCTCTCTTTGCCCATTTCCTACGTATGTATGTATGTATGTATGTATGTATGTATGTATGTATGTATGTATGTATGTATGTATGTATGTATGTACATCAGTATGTACGTATTTAGGTATGCATGAATGCGTGCATGTACATCTGACATGTACATCCCTGATAGAACCTATCTCTTAGCTGATACTTCACAAGAAAGCATATAGCCCGAGGGGCTCAGTTTGAGCGTCTGATAAGGATTCACAGTCCGTTAATCAGAATGCGCACAGTCCTTTGCTGCATGCAATGCATCATTTACAAACATTATAGCAAGTCATTCATTTCCTATGTCATTAATTGATATATATTTAGCTTACGGAGTTCTAAAATGATGTTTCATATCATCCAATTAGCACGGATGTTGAAAGCTTTAGGTCATACAATGGCTGTCGTTTGGAGCATCCTGTTACAATTGGTGGCTAAATTTGAAAGGGAACGAAACTGATGGAACGTTTTATGAAGAATGGAATTTGTATGTAAAACTTGCAGTCTGTAAAGGGAGCTTCCACATAATTCTATGCATGCTGTATTAAATATCACGGCCATTTGATGCTTTATCCTGCTGTCGCATGCTGTTGAATAGTATCTAATTACTAAAAGGACAACTGCATTTGCAAATTTACCGCCATATATGAACACTTGATGATCTCATTAGGTTCATTTCCAGGAGTAGCAGACGTATTTTATGTCATTAGTGCCCAAATTAAATCATTTCATCGTTTGCTCTCTTGATTGACTTTTGCAAAAATGAATTTATATAGGTTATGACTAAGTGGAAAATAACTATGTTCATTAAGATCTATCTCATTAAGGCATCTTTATTAGGAGACCACATAATAGAGTGCCGCTTCAACTTTCTTATGGCAGTTCTCTGTTTTTCTACCAAGACTACTGCCGTTTCAAGGTTACTTTCAGTCCTTTGCAATATAATTTTGATCATTGTGAACAGGACAATGTAAGCGTCAATACAGACGACACAGAGGGTTGCATGTTATGCGGTAAACGAGTAGAAGATATTGTATGTATGTATGTATGTATGTATGTATGTATGTATGTATATATATATATATATATACATATATATATATATATATATATATATACATATATATATATATTCATATGTATGTAAGCCAAAGTTATTCAACGCATGCGTCAGAGAATAATGATTTCTTATGGTTTATGATCCTTTTGGTGCAGTTGCTGCACTCCGTATTATGCCATTGTTTTTTGTCAATCTGTTTCAAAATTTATTAGCATGTAATGTACCAATGTTTTTCAGGAAATAATGGCTAGGTGTCATCTTTACAATAGGAAAACAGTTCTACATACAAACGACTTATGTAAGTACACATTTTTATTGTCCTTTAGTATACTGTACAACGACCACGTCATCTCCTTCAATTTTATTGAAAGACGGTCCCTTCGACATCGATCGCGTAGCACTTCCGAGAGGCTCCCTGTAAAACACTGCTTCAGCATAATTGACATCAGATCTTAAAGGGAGAAAACCATCTTTCCTCCTGAACCACTTACAGGGATTGCAATACGTAAGGCCTGACTTCAGATACAACACTCATAGAACATTTGGTTTTGATAAGTGTAAAATGGCAAAGTTTGTCCTAACAAACGCCCATATGGATTGTTAAACAAAACTCTGCGGTATCAGGTAACACTCATACTGATCATTCTTGTGTGAGTTGTGCTCGCTGCAAGCTGCTTCGTTGTGCTTAGCTGGCAGAAAACCATGGTAAGTACGACTTTTTTTAAGGGCTTTAACCTGGTCTCGGTTTGAGAATGATGCAAAAATGGACAATGCTATACACTGTGCAAAGATACGCTTTAAAATTTGCAACTATTAGGCAAGGTATTCTGTTGGCTTCGACATCACTGTCCCATTGAGCTGTGTGCCCCTCCAGCAGGCACTTTGCTTGACGGCACTTTAACTTGGAATTTTTCAAGAACGATTCTTGTCCTCTTTGTGCGAGGTAAAAGAAAGGAAGAGGGTGCTGCGATGACTAGCTTATTAACCGTTGGAAGTGTCACTGAGACTCTCTTCCACCATCCACCCCCACCCCCCCAAAAAAAAAAAAAGGAAGGACATGATCTGAGAATGTAAAAGTCCATGACCCTTTTTTAGGGTAAAATATATAGTCAAGCATAGTGCACATATAATAAGTGTCCGTCAAGCCGTCAATGCATCTCAAAGTTAAGGAAATGATAAATCCGTCAATGAAATTTAGTGTGTTTCGTCTTTTTATCTCATATGTTGTGAATATCTTATCTGGATGATGATTGTGAAACCAACTTATATCACACTGATATTTGGGCTCTCAGTCGGGAACCGTGGTTCCAGGCAATTCGGGATTAACCAAATGTAGCACGGACTACAAGCAAAGAGTGTTTAGCCAAGCTGTTGAGGAAGTATTCACAGGTTTCTTTATTAAGCAATAGAGACACGTGCGTTATTGTTTGCTACTGGTTTGTGCCAGGAGTGTTTGCAGCACAAAGATGCTGCTTTCCGCAGTGTGTAACCCGGAAACATCGATCTCTATCCCCACAACTCGGCGAAAATAATCCCATCAGGTCGTACGCCTATTCTCGCGTTAACTTTTTGCCAACTTTGGGAATCATGAGACACACCTGTTTTCACACAAAATGGTGGCGCTGGTAAATCAAAATGGATATGATGTACAAAGTCTTGCTAACATGATCCATTGTGTGCTCGCTTGCTGCACGTGGAGAAATCGAGTTGGCAACAGCACTGACCATTGAGTGCATGGTAACTTGTTTCTGGGATGAGTGTCACGCTCATTTTGTTTCATCATTGGGTTCTTTGCTTTTCTGCTGTGTGAATAAACGTGAGTGTACGTTTAGCCCAAGGCTCAGGTGCATCATTCTCCATCCAGATGATCCTAGGGTTTACAAGACGATTTAATGTATGTGTAAACCAGCTGTAAAAAATACACTATGGGCCACTGTAAATGGAAAATGCTCTTTAATTGCTACACCATACCGTTTGTGTCCGTTTGTTTGCTGAAGGAGACTCGCTTAGCAATTTTGCAACATCAGATGGAAAGAAACCACATGATCCAAATATAAGCCATAGTTTGTCTTGGCTACTTTCACAACTCTTCATTGTAAAATATGTACAAAGCTGGTCTCTTAGCCTGCTTACTATTTTGATCCCATTAATTTTTTTATATCCTCAAGCTCTGTGTGGCTCAAATCTCTTAACATGAATTGCTTCATCATCATCCTGGTCGTCGTCCTTTAAATCGTCCTCGTAATCATCGTCGGTGTAGCTGTCGTCGTCCTCATCGTCATCATCATATTCACTACCACTACCATCATCATCAGAATGGTTTTTCTTACGGAAGCGTGTATATTGCAGAATTACTGAGCCCTTGGCATTCAAAAAGCTACCATTTGATTAAAAAGATAAATGGATGAATATCCAGAGGTCTATTGATATTTGGGGATCAAAACAGCCCACTGTATTTTTGCTTCAATAGATGTTGCAGCATGGAAGCCCAAAGAGGAACATAGTTCAACCCTAGACCCAGTAATGGAGGGCAACACCCCGGCTCTGTCGAAGAACCCTGGGCAAATCTGTAAAAGGTCCGATATCAGGCGCCAAATACAAGTCCAGTTAAGGCCAGCATGTATATGAATATATGTATATATATATATATATATATATATATATATATATATATATATATATATATATATATATATATATATATATATATATATATATATATATATATATATATATATACACGTAATAAGATAAAACTTGAATTCCGACTAGGTTTGAAGGTACTGTATCCTATTATGCGTAAACAAAAAATCACCTGGTTCAAACAACACCTGGGTCCATGAATTTTTCATGTTCAAGTGTTTGATGCTTCATGTTTCACCGATGCCAACCGCACGGACCCATAGATCCAAACTTGAGGAAAATGAAATGCTAGTCCAGGCAAGGCCACGAAGCCGAGCGGCAAGTGCAGGAGGGAGTGTTCCCTTTCTGTGTGGGAAGCTTTTGAAAAATGGGACCTGTAATAACCAAAACCTGTGTACTTGAGGCACATTTTCTGCTATCTGAAACACCTCAACCAATGGTACCTTGGCCAGCAGGCTTGGCTCATAGAGTTTAAGGAAAAGCTAATTATCACATGATTATTGTGGAATGACACCATAGCTAAAGAGCCCACCCAGGATGTATAAAAATGGCACACTTTTTCCGCCCAGTTCCTATTACCTTTAACCGTTTTGCTCTTGTCTCACCCACTTGGACTCCATGGTCTTGCAAGACGGATATGTCTTCAATTAACTTCTAGAAGGGTATGTTTCTTTATTCATCTTCCACAGAGAGTAACCTATGTCGTTGTTGTCAAAATCTAGCAATGCAAAAGAAGTTATTAAAGGATTCAATTGCAGAAAGCATACATCTTTGATCTTCTGTAACAAGGAGTCGGAGACAACCATGTATGTAATTCGCAGCAGTCCCTGCCTTAAGGAGACTCAGACCATACCTGGTGACCTTTTGCATGTAACAAACTTGTAATTGAATTTCACTGGTTATAATGTAGCTCGATAAGCCAATCAAACGTGATGTTCTAATATGGCAGTGTCAGATTGAAGAATGCAGGGTTCTACCTGCAAAAAGCAAGCTGGATCACGTCTGTTTTCAAATGCTCGACACTCTTTTTTTTTTTTTTTTTTTTTTTTTTTTTTTTTTGAGGGTTTATGTCCGTATCGACAGGCCAGCGGGTTTGGAGACTGAACTCGGGCCTGACCCGCCAAATGGGAGTCAGGTGGGGTGTATGCGGACCTTTCAGTAGGTTTACCGTGTGTTTGTTCACCACCTATAGTATGGTCTGCATTAAAAGATTAAATACGCAAAAAATGCAGTTAGACAGCAAGCGCAAGCTGACGCTGATGAAAACTGTCAAACTGCACGTCAATGTCCTACGGGCTAGCCCCAAGAGAAGATCCTAATTCTCCCATAATGAATAGATGGTGTACCTTTTCAATTAAGTACTGCTGACAGCCGTTTCAACATTGTATTACATGTACGTGTCATATATACAAATCATAGAAATGTGCTATGGAATCAAATTTACTCTTGTTGATACGTTGTATGCGTTATAGCAGCAAAAATTATTTTAGTTACATTTTATGAGCTGAAACAACAAAAATAACAAAATTTAAAAAAAACGAAATAAAAATAAAAAAGAAACATATTAAAAGATCTACACATCCACAAATGTTCAAATGACCAACTTTGATTGACATGATGATTTAATTTTATGCACCGCAAATGGCCTGGTGCTGAAACATGTTTGATGTGTGATACATTTTCTGGTTTTGAAATATATCAAGTAAATTCTGAATCTCCTGACTTGCAAATACACTGAACCACGTTACAACAAATTTGTTTTTCGTTTGAAGACGGGACCCATCATTGCATCGATCAGCCGTCACCTTGACCTATCGACCCGCCCTTTAAACGTCACAGGTCAGGCAATTTCGTGGTTATCTTTTAGCAAGTATAGAAGATGTACACTGAAGACTCTTCAGGTTCGTTTGCGTTGAACTACATGAAACCAATGAAACAAAAACTGCACCGGGTTCAATCAAAATCAAGAATGAATTATCCAACTGCAAAATCGTGCATAGTGACAACAAGAATAACCTTAATACCTAATATTGATAATATCAAGCTGCTGCATTTGGGTATTTGCCTACTAGAGACGCTGTTTTCTGGTCTCCATACGCATATTTGGTATGAATGTTTACTGAGCTCACCTGGAGTGAAATTTAATTGCATGCGCCCAAAAGACAAACGAACGTGCACTTTATGACAGTTCACACAGAAACACACTCATTAACTAGAATATTTGGTGGTCATGAAGGGCCCAAAGATACCATTGCAACACAACGAGAACCCCCTGGTGGTGACTTTAAAGCCTGAGTGAGCACTAACAGAAATTTTCAAACTGACCCGTTCCCCATATCACCGCCCTTTTCTGAGATGTAACACCATATCTTTGGAAGGTCCAGGCACCTTTGGATTCAAAGCGTAAAGCGCCCATTTAATTTCAAGTTGGGTCGTCATTTTACTCCTTGGCGTTTCAAGTGTCTTGGTTGTACATTGTACTGATTTTAATAATGTAAAATATATATAAATTTGTAGCACGAAAAACGTGTGGTGAGGCTGAACTAGTGTGTATACACGTACTGCGAATTTAAGAGAAAATTAGATATCAGCACATTAAGGTTATACCTTCAGTCGTCATTCATGCAGTAACATGCTCACACATACAGACGGTGGTTGTCTTAATTTTCTCTCCCTGATGACTGTGATCGATTCTCGTACGTAAAGGCCAAAACCTCATGCGCGTTCTCGAATATTCCTAGGTAAAGGCTTGTTAGGATGATGAAAAGCATTAAAAATGAACATGACATCGACTATGCGTATCGCTCAGACATACAAAGAGCATCATAGGTGAACCTCTACAGGGCTGGAAATATGTATTGCGATCACACCTAATCCGTTGGTCAGCAATGGGAATTTCCCGTAACTTTTTCGCTCTGTACACTGTTGTTTTTCATCGATGGAATTGCTCCATTTTTAGCCCCTACCCCAAAAGAATAAACCATTAATAAACTATTTGCTAATGACCGGAACATACTGAGGATTATCTGTGACATTCTGATCTCCGCTAACCGTACAAATACTGACCTTGGTACAATCTCTGTTTTGGACCACCAGACGGAGAATAATTGTACTACATCACTAGCTCTCGTGTTTTATCCGAAACGAAATAAGCTCGACGACCCAGTGTTGCTTCGTGGCTTTTCTAAAACCGTAAAAGGTAATAATCGGTTTCATTTCGGAATAAGCATTTCATATCACCTAAAATAGAATGTCCATATAAATAGAATCATAGACAAAGCAAGAGAACGTTTGGCATTACTCTTTAGCCTCGCGTTCAAGTTCGTAATGTCCAATTAGATTGTACCCGGGAATGATACGTCCTGTCTTGTTAAACTGATGCAACGAAAATGCACCGTGGACGATTATTCACTGACGCGTTTCAGGATGGTACAAACGAATCGCATTTTTCCAAAACGTACTTCACCTCTTCCCCTTTTTTAGGGACTAGGCTAACTAGTCAACATTAGTCGCATATTTCAAACTGATTTTGCTTTATAAACAAATCAACAGTTTGACCCCTGGTTATCCTTTGAATCTGGTCCCAGTCAATGCTGGTCAAGCAGAAATCTAATTTAAATCTAATCCATATGTTTTGGGACTCCTTCCTTCCCTGTACTGTTTAACTTCCAAATGATTTCCCGGATGACATAAAGCAATCTGCCACTCTTACTTAATTTAAATCAAATCTAAAAGTGTCCTTTTATCTGTTGATCCTGTTCTCGGACGCTTGTCTCATGACGGTAGAATCCCTTACATTATTCGTCTTATGTTACGATGGAGTTTTCTCCACTAAATTTTTATATTATAGATTAAATATCATTGTGTCTGCAGCATGTGAATGTTTGCATCCCAATGGGAGCACATACTCTTTCGTTCTAAAATGTCGTCTCTATTTTTACCATAGCTGCTTTCTTATAAAAACGATTGGCAGTATACTGGCACTGGGAGTGAATACCAAATTAGTGGTCTGTATATAGCAGGTGACATATTGCTCACTTATTTTACTTATGGTAATATTATCTTTCCTCTTGTCAAAAGTATATTTATTCATTGCTGTTCAAAATTTTCATTTCCCATTATACACGATTTTTATTTTTAATTTGTACTTAACTTAATTGGACGGGACAAACTGCCTTTAGTTATTTTATGTTCAATACATTTTTCTCACCTAGTTTGTGTCAACCTACTTAACTCATGATGTTTCGTCGCTATCACAATATTGTCGACTCATATTATTTGTAATTTAGATATTGACTGCGCTTATTGTGCCAAATATCATCATATTGTACATGGTAATAACCAAACTCTGATTTAACTGGTTTCATGATGAAAGATAAATTTAGAAAACTACCAAAGGACTCATTATCGCTGGTGCCTGGTATCAAAGCATGCCGAAGAAAGCCGTCGACCTGGAGTATTCTATTCTATGTACTACTAGTATGCAGGTACTTACATGAGACGCCTTTTTGTACGAGAAACGTCAATCTTGTACCATGATTTTAAGTCAGAACAATACGTTTAAAGTAGGTCGACTTTAGTCGCATTTGGCACTGAAAAAGTTAAGGGAAACAACAATTGAAGCTGGAATTGACGACCGACTGGGCTTTTTTGTCTGCCTTATTAAAAGCTAACTTCTGTGTATGCCAGCTAGAAATTCCCCAGGGTGACGGCATTTTCCCCGAAAAATATCGTCTGTGCATATTACGTATTTATCACTGCCATCCGCATTTAGTGCATTTTTTTTACGTGAACGTACGATGTGAACAGGAATTACCGGACAAAGTTTTCAAAAATGCTACCACTCACGTTGGCATGTATCCAGTTAAGAAAGTTATCATATTTGCATCGCGTTTATGCGCATGTGTATAGCATGTCAAGTTTAGCAGGCGCTCGCCTCAGCGATAGTTCATAGTAATCTATGATATAAATGTCTGTCAACCCCTGCATGCTATATAAGCACATAATGCAATGTATATAAGTTCATATCATATCTACCCCTTTATTACACACTAAGAACATACAAAATTGACCTTCCCCGGCTCATTCTTTGAAGCCCCAGTTAATGCTAAAAATTGTTACTGGATGGCATAAACAGACAAACCCCAAAGTAAAAAAAAAAAATATATATATAAATGAAAATAAAAAAAAAAAATCACAAGTTAATTCAAATATTTTATCTTTCTGTTTGATGAATATAATGTATAAACCAAATGTTCACACTTTCAACACTAATGATTAACGAAATCAGTTATCATGTGGCATGCGGGTTGAATGATATCGGGACCTGAAGCCACCACAGATCAAAACAGTTCAGTGCCAATGAGCCTCTGCGCCGCAGTAAACAAACATGGCCACCAGAACAGACCTTTTGGGGCCACAGGGTTGTTTTACTAATATTAATTGTATCAACTTGACACTAAGAACGATATATAACACACGCATCCCTACTTTACAATAATATACGGATATAATGCAGCCTATGACTCTGGGAAAATAATGCTGACTCTAAAGGTGCACGTTAACTTGGGAGAATTACAGTTAGTATGAAAATAGTTGTCAATATGTTGTGAATCACTGCGCAATGTGAAATGGCCGCTGTTGCCACACATGCATTATGGTTATGCACTGATAAACTGCTTTTGCTGTTTCTATTCCCCATTGCTAAAAAAGTTTAAAACCAAACCATACGTAAATATTTGACTTTGTCGACCACCTATCATTACAATAGTTACTTTTCAAATGCAAGTATCTTTGTGTTTTTAATTAATGCGGCCTCCAGAGATCGAGTTCAGTTATGTCAAATTGAATCTTACTAAAGATGCTTGTTACTTGTAAACTAACTATGACACTGACTCCTAGGTGGTTCCTGCTGCAATAAAATAGAAACAGCAACTGTGGTCATCGTCCAAAAACTGACACAATGAAATGGCCAACGCACGAAAATGTTAAAAAGGAATTAACATCCCATGATACAAAGCATTATATTTGTTACTGCTCAGAGGTGCACTACAAGGATATGTGATGGGTAAACAGCCCCCAACATGTAGGTGCATTGTACAAATTAGACAAAAGCACCTAACCTGCCAATTCTACGGCAAGATCAGGTAACTGACCGAGGACAGACCTATGCTGTTTTTACGTTACATTTATTGCATTATTACTTCTTCCACGATGGATTCGAATTCACGAAAGAAACCACAGTGTATGGATATTAAGTGCAAAGTGTGCAGTTCTGTACAATTTACTGTAGTTTTATGATTTGAGGCTAAATATGTGCATGAACTCATTGTAAAAATTATGTTTTATTTCGCGTTGTGATTTGAGGCTAAATATTTGCATGAACTGAATGCGAAAATTGTCTATTATTTTGCATGCCTGTATGCTTACAGGTTAAACCTTTATTATCATCAGTCACAATACTCTTTCTATGCCTTATCAGCGTCCGGCGTGTCTTACTCCCGTGCAATACTAACATATGCAGAGTGTGACTTACGATGATACGAATTAAAGATTAGCTCAACTCAGAAATATCTGGTGTTATGTGTAGGACCTGGCTGCTGGTCAAGGTATCGAATACCAGACAGTGTCATTGCCAGGTGCTTTCCGCTGATCTATATAAAACTTTGTACGGTATCATGTCTTAGTCCTATAATCTGGTTTAGCTGTCTGGAAATGCCTAAGGGGTCTTGACTTGGTCCTGCCTGAAGACATATCGATCTATAATCCATTTTCAAAGCAGAAATAAAATGGTGACGTTTACAGTACCTATTTAATAAACCGCACTTTTGTCAGCAATATGCCATTTTACAAACCAAAACTTCCAGATTGTATGGACGACGTAAAGTACGGAAGTTTACTTTCTTCAAATAAATATAGCATGTGTTTTGTGAATTTCCGTCTAAATCAAAACAGTTTCGTATTTTTGTTTTTGTTTTTGCTTTTTTTTTTTTTTTTTTTTGTTTTTTGTTTTTTTTTTTTTTTTTTGTTGTTGTTTTTTTGTTTTTTGTTTGTTTGTTTTTTGTGTTTGTTTTTTTTGTTTGTTTGTTTTTTTGTTTTCTTGTTTTTGTTTTTGTTTTTTGTTCTTTGTTTTTTTTTTTGTTTTTTTGTTTTCATGTGCAAGACTACCCTGCAACCACACATACAAGCATGTCTGTTGGTTTAATCCCCTGTATAGTTGACGGCAATTATATTTACAACAATCACTTTAAGTTTATTGAATTAAATCTGTCAGTAAAATTCCCTCAAACGTTTGCCTTGCTTCTCTATCCTGTATGGGGGCGAATGGTCCCTTATTAAAAAAAAGGGGGGAGGGGGGAATACAAAACATATCCGAGTAGTTGATAACATTCACTTTTGCCATAACCTCTTATTTGATCGTGCTCTTTTTGATATCTGATCAGAGCATCTCTTACACTCTGTGGTTCAGCATATAATGTAAATTGACAATTAATACACAGTTGACTGCGGAATGGACAATCTGATTTGTAAAATGCGACGCACTGTGATGGGAGTAGGCTCCTCATAACTGTTGATGCGAATACCTATCCGTATATTGGCAATTCACCCACTAAGCGCCTGCTGTACTCGCCACGTACTGTTTTTACATTAGATGGTCAGTTGCTTATAGGCAATTCACTTAATTATCAGTCACTTTTATGTTTTGTCTCTTTAACTGTACAAGTGCAGCTGTTTAGTCTAAGACATCGCAATGGCACGTTGATCTATAATTATACACAAACCAAACAAATAAAAACATGCAGGTCTGTTGGAAATATGACTGGATCTGTAGAACAACTTTTTCTCTTTAAATGAAATGAATATATACGCCAGAGTGACATTCATCATCTTGTGAAAGCTTTTGCTGCGAATTATATTCAATCTAACACATTTGCTGAATTCCAACTTCAGACTGACGTCACCAACCTGACTCATTTTGTGATGGCAGTGCATGAAAAAGAACCCCAACAAAATCGTGCAGACACAAATTAATGGAGATAGAGGAGTGCATTTGCCGTACGTGCAGCTTGCGAAAAGAAAATATTTGCTGTATTAGCACAACGAAGTCAGTAACAAAGTTATATCATAAACATCTGACTTCAACAAGTTGAGGTGATTTGGTCGTATAGCTAACTTCGCAATTAGATACATGGCTGGTTATGCAATACGTTGGAATGTAAATGGCTGCCAAATTTGAATCAGAGACATGAAGGTCTGGATGAAGAAGTGATAACGCAGTCATAATAGAATGCCGTTTTTAACATATCCCAAATTGGCGACACGTTTCCACGTATCATATCAGTATACCGTATTCACCACTATTTGCTAACTGGACTGGTGTTCAGACCGACTGTTTCTGCTATGTATCGGTACAGTTGCCTCTTTTTTTTTGTTTTTTTTTTTTGTTTGTTTGTTTGTTTGTTTGTTTTTTTTTTTTTTACGGATATCATATTTTGTACGCTATTGAAACCCCTTCGAAAAGTGCAATACGTTTAAATCGCTAAAGCTGTATATGTGTTGGGTGTTTTCTTCACAAAATTTACCCTACCACGACTTACGCTCTGATAGCACGGCCTTGAATGTGTCAGGCATATTGTACCTTGTAATATATGTTTTGTCATGTACCTAAAATCTGACAAATTGTTGAAAAATCTGTACATTTGCTCATACGCTTGTTTACACCATTGTTGGTATGAAGTGTGGGGAAACACGGCTATTTGGCTTCCCGATACTGTCCGAGACAGAGGTTGCTCTTAGATATTTTTGCATGATGGAACATTATGATAATATGTTTGATGTGTCCGAGCGTTGTATACCTCAGTATTGATCATAATCCGGACCTTTCCGTCTACTAAGTCAGGTTCTTATTTTCCAGACCACATGAGCAGGATCACGGGGTTCGGCGCGTATGCTAAATCTCATTGCCATGTCTTGTTATTAAGGCAATCGACATGCACTAATAACAAGTAACTTTTTTTCCACGATAGTATTCCTGAAACTAATAACATCATATAGCACATGCGTAAGACATCTATCATGCCACAAAGAGATTTAATTATAACTATGAGTGTCATTTCCAGAGCTCATAATTCTAGCTATTTCTAATTAGTTGACCTCTATAAAACTCTTCTTTCAACAGATTGTTTTAAGCCACTGGGTTCATCGAATAAATTCACTGTTTTAACCATCCATCAGACCCAACAATCCAGGATCAATGGACATTATGGAGAACCCCAGGCAACACTGAAGTGTAGATCACTTTTCTTTCTGACTTGATTGGTGCCTGAATATGTTGTGTTCGGGCATTGGAAGTTTCATCATTTAGGGACAACCACGAAATTGCGGCTGTAAAAGTTGTTCATCCAGTATTTTACATTCTATGATAGGTGTAGTTAAGACCTGGTGTTTTACTCATTTTCCAATAAGCCCAAAAGCACTACATATTTCATATTAAGATTGGCATCACGATATCATAAACCACAGTTAGAAAGAAAAATCTCTAAACATCTGACACGCGAATGTAGGATTATGATGATACAGTATATTTGAGTGTGTCTGTGCGTGTGTTTGTTTGTCTGTATGTGTGTGTGTCCATGTGGTGTCTTATTTCGGGGTGTCCTTTTATTTATTTATTTATTTATTTATTTATTTATTTATTTATTTATTTATTTATTTGTTTATTTGTTTGTTTGTTTGTTTATTTGCTTATTTATTTATTTGTTGTTACTCTTGTTTTTTCTTGTTTTGATTTCTTTTGTTTTCTTTCAATATTCGTTTGCTTAAAGCTTAAGTCACGATCAACGAGATAGTTGACATGTTAGTTATTAATTTACTCTTCGTAAAACACCCTGAATTGATGTATAATAAGGCAATACTTTATGGGCTGGATCACTGGATGGAATCATTGAACCAACTTCCATGTATCTTTATAAGTTTAGTTTGTGCCTCAAACGGATTACAACTCAGTGTAGGGCTTATTATTCTTTACATTTTGTTTTTGTAAGAGCAATGCCTACAACCAAATCGGAATCTTCACATTTCTTTATTTCTGATCAGAACAGGAGTTAATATTATATTCATTAGTGCATGAAGACAGAGTGCATGATGTGGCATCAATCTTGATACTAACTTCACTATTATAATTATGAAGGTTCGTTTAGCACTACATTATTATTATGTGGTCCTCCGTGACCTCTGTTGAATGTGAAATAGACTATAGACGAACAAGCATCATCATCGTTGTCATCGTAGTAATCATCATGATCATGATCATGGTAATAATAATAATAATAATAATAATAATAATAATAATAATAATAGTAATAATAATAATAATAATAATAATAATAATAATAATATTGTGACCTGACCAAGTTAAATAAGCATCAAAAGGAAGCATTCAAAAGGGCATTGTGCCATATTGCTACCGGCACAGAAAGTAACCCTGTTGAAATCCTAAGGCCCACATATCTTCCATGCTCACCGCGGGTATCTTGTTCCCCGGTAAGGCCAGGCCACGGGCCATCATTACCGGCACACGCATATGTTGTACTTCGGTTCTGGACTTCACCGGTGCTTGTCTCAACAATCCTCCGTTAAATGAAATGTCAGCAAGTAATCAGACAAATAAGAATCATAAAACCAGAATGTTCTCAAATTTGACCTTCAGCAGCTGTGTTCTTCGCATGGCCACCCATCCTTGATTGAGTTGTGTGCACAAAGCCAGCAGTGACCAATTTGCTGCTCACGTTTGCCCATGATACATCCCTGGAAAAATTGACCCATGGTGACAGATTGATCATTAACTTTGTGTTTGTTTTGACTTCTGTTATTCAAGACAAAAAAACATATATATTACTGTTATCCGTATTACGGGAAAATAAAACCGTTCAAATTATCCAGTTTAATAAAAGAAATATATAAATAAATCCAATAAGAACTTTCTTTCAATTTCGTTTTTTGTTCAATTTGCAGTTTAAATAGTTTGCAGAGAATAGGAAGAGAGCGTCGTTCTTGAATTTCTTCAAATTCAAGCACTCCCTCTGGAAATTACAGATTTCACTACTGTAAACGTTATCTGAGTATTAATTCAACATAACTTGCATAAAAAACGGGAAACTTAATGTAATATAATAAACTACATTTGCGTTTTGGTGCTGAGCGTACGCATGTTGGGGACCAGATTATAACATGCTTTTCCGTCCGAGACGTTATTAATTTGGAACATGCAGGACCCATATTAAAAAAAAAAAAATAAGATAAAGGTCACCATAAACATCACAATGATGATAATAAGATAGGTATTAACCTGTCTTAGTCAACGCTGGTCTCAATCGACTCTCACTTCTGTTCTGTTTCTTTAAGTTTCCACGACAACAGACAGGATATAAAAATACAGCTAAATAACTTCTTTTTTCTTTTTTTTTTAATTTAAGAAAGAGAGCTGGCTGTGTTTTTATCTATCTTACCAAAAAGAGAAAATGAATAACAAAAAATAAAGAAGTTAAAAAAAACCAGACAGACAAATGAAAACAACACACGCACACACATACATATTCACACACAAATACACACAATTTATAGCATTACTTTCGCCATTGATGGTCAAAAGTGCAGTGAAGGATGCAATGCTTAATTAGAACTGAAACACGTCCATGCGGGTTTAGCAAAATATAAAATAAAATCAGACGCTATGCGCATCATGCTGTTTGGTAGAACGTAACCGTAAATATCCAGGTTTCTCATCAGTTGTTTTCAAGAAGAAAAACAATGAAAGAAATTTTGTTTTGTTTTGTTCTTTTGATTCAAATGACTGGAATCCATTCATAAGTACCCATTCTTCATACTCTTTCGTTCTTAATGTGCTTCCAAATAAGCCTGGGCCTTGCTCTTGTGTACCTATATGTGATCTTATGAAACTTATTTAGTTTCTATTCTGAATGTTGCAGGTCTGGCAACTGACAACATATTTCCTGGTGATATGATGATGACCCAAGATTACATCCTGATTGCCAAACTGTAACGCACACACTCACTGTAAAAACGTTAAAAGGGGCAGGAGGAAATGCGACGCATGTAATGATTGTAAAATGGGATATTATTTTTCTTGTAGCCTAACCACAATTTTAAGTGCATAAAGCGAGTCGTTAGGTGCCATGGCATCACTTCTCCCAATGCCGACTACGCATATTACTGAAATATATCGCAGTTATTATTATTATTATTATTATTATTATTATTATTATTATTATTATTATTATTATTATTATTATTATTATTATTATCATCATCATCATCATTATGTGTATAAATCCATATATATATACATATACAGAGAGAGAGAAAGACATACACACACAGACAGACAGAGAAAGAGACAGACAAAGAGAGAGAGAGAGAGAGAGAGAGAGAGAGAGAGGGGGGGGGAAGAAAATTTACTGGAGCTATAATTTCGTATATAAAATGTGACTGTGTAAAATGTGCTGGCAACAGCTACATCAAATATCACATTACTTGGTGGCTAGTATTATTCTATGTATTGGTCCTTTTCGTTTTTGAGGTACAAGTTAAAGGCACGTGGCTGGCTGGAAGCAATTGTGTCAATTAATCAAGAAGGGGCATTTTTTTCTCTCTCGAGAAGTTGAAACATATTCCCAGCATTCAGAAGGAAAAAAAAAAGAAGAAAAAAAAACCTTGTCTGAGTTTCAAAGGCTGTCTGATTCATATTTGCTAGTTCTTATGCTTGGAATGCAAACACATTCGCGGACATGTTGTGATAGCCATATGGACCACCCACAGATCTTAAAACTTGCCGATTGATGGATTGCTGCCAATGATTATATATTGCACATTTGCAATAAAGCTACGTGGTTTTACCGGATGTACCATTTTTCTGGACAACCGTACACACGTTTTAGTGTTACCTGCTCACCACAAAATAAATCCGACGCAAGAAAGAAGGCGATGTGATTATTCAGATATATACAAAATTAATTTGTTATTGTTCATAAAAATATTTAAGATCAGTCAGCAATAAAACCTGTGCTCTACTTAGTAGGCACGTACAGTTCATTTGCTTGAGGATGTCGCACATTTGAAGTTATAGCCGGCAAATACTGCCTTGGGAAGGGTCCAACATGTTTCGGTAACTGTATCTGGCCAAGTAGGGCACTTCCTGGTATATTACATTATGTATTATCTATATTAAGCACTTATCGTCGGTAAATAACATGAGGTCTAAGTTGAAACTAGGTAATAATCATTTGACGTTACCAATGTTCCAGTGACCTTTCGGAAAATATTAAGAAAGATACATGTACTCCAAGGGATGTTTTTTTTTTGCAACAATTATAGAAAATACGTAAGGCGAAACGTGTCTGTAGAGCATTACACAAACCAATTTGCCATTAATTATTCGGTCAGGGGAGATGGGACGTTTCAGAATAGTCGCTCACATACTTTTGCTTCATCTACCTGAACTGTATCAAGTCGAGCAAAAAACCTGTTCCAGTCCCTAAAACTTTTCAATCTATCCAGAAAAATCCAGCTGTTAAACGTACCAATTTCCTTCATTTACATCTGTTTTAACAACTGTTTTTTTCTGTGAATATGCCTTTGTTATTGGTTAATTCTCGTGTCACTGTTTTTATTTGCATGAAAAATTATCATCTTATAATCATAAGATCATATACAAGTGTAGGATTTGTGTTCAAAAAGCCATTCAACAATTTTATCTCTTTCAATTTACTTTTCGGTGTTTGGGTAATGGAAATGCTAAGCAACAACAGAACTCCGGCCGTAAACAGGTTTACATAAATGGTGCATTGAGCAAGGCTAGAGTATTGTCATGTATCACAGCCCGAATCCTATTTGGTGCAACATTCACATAGTAGTTCATGATCATCAGTAGGGAAATCCATATCGCGAGAAATATAACTTTACTTTCTTCGTCAATAGCAGAAGGTACAGCATTGTGAAAACGCATATATTTACGACTAAGGACTACTTCCATTGTATGCGTCAAAGATAAATATAACACTCTTCCGGACTACTTGTGGAAAAGTCAAATGTGTGAATGTTTGTTTAAACAAAATAAAGGAATGAACTACTGACTTGCAGAAACAACATTTTGTGCTAAGCAATGACCAAAACGAACCGTCAATGCAGGGAACACCATATTGGAACAGTCTCCGGCTTTTAAGAGCATACATTGCATGCCCAGCGATCATAATGTGGCTATGCATTGGTCAGGAATGATTTTTATCACATATGATAAATAATTCATGACAATAACCTCCCTCAAACTCATGTATTGTAAGTTATAATTCATAATGTGAACATTCTCGTAGGCTTATAATGAACGTTACAAACCTAATGTTCGGAACCGGGTCATCTGATATCATATTTCATATTTGATTGGTTAGGCCACGTGAATTGTTGCATAGTGATCCCGTCACTGGTTAAAATTAAAAAAAAACAAAAAAACAAAACAAAAAAACCGCATTGTCTTTCAAAGATTGGGCACTGAGTCCTGCCGTCTGGTGGTTCGAGCCTTTTAGACTGTATAATTGTCCTGTTACCACTCAGGTCATTCTCTACCTCATGCACACGAAAATATAAGTACCTCACATATATGCTGACCTCAAGAAAGGCTGAATTTGCAAAAAACACTTAGCCCTTGGCTAGTTGTAATGTTATACATGATCACTGATATATTTCATCAATTTTGAAGAGAATGGAACATTGCAAGTGACGCAATTGAGATAGCTGTTAAAACTTTTGGTAATGGCAGGCTAGTTTAACGGGAACGTGTTGATGTCTGCTGAATTAAAGTACGTAGCATATTATAGATGACAGATAATTTATTTTGCGTACGATCCCTTTGCGTGTAGATAAAAATTGAAAGAGAAACAAAGACCTCGCAGATGATAGTCAAGCCATTCTAAAGTCACAATCGGCATTTCTGTTGTTTGGCTGCTGTTCATCACAGCGAAACTCACAACCATTAACTACATCGGTTATAGATTGTGCAGCCTCAGCCATCACACAGGAAGATAGAAGCAAATCCAAGGTCCAATGCCATCACTAATTAACATGGTGTCATTCATTTTGAAATACCGTTTGGCGGTGTTTGGTACATTTGATGGGACCAATGGTGCCGATGCAGCCCATTACCCTGACCGTAGCTGGCACTTTCATTTGCATTTGAACTTGAGTAATATTAAGTGGCAATTACTGCAGGTCTCTTGTTTCAACATCCACAGCTGCCTATGGCTGTTCACTGCTGCTGAGCACCACAAACGGCATGACAGCTAATTATTTGTGTTTCACATGTGAAGATCAGGGAACAATATTGTTTACTGAGAGGTTGAAAAGGGGCAAAATTCAATGTTATGGAAATAAAAAAAATACGTGTTTTGGTATTAAGTGGATTAGATGAAAAATCAACAAATTGCCTCTGTTTTTGAAACACAACTTGGGCTATTTGAGGTGTTTGGTGGCTGAATACGGCAAAAAAATGGTTGCCGCCGACAACCTTTAAACTATTTTTATGTAAAAAAGAAAAATTATCTGTTTGCACACCCCCAGACACACACCCCCAGACACACACACACACACACACACACACACACACACACACACACACACACACACACAAATATATCTATATATATATATATATATATATATATATATATATATATATATATATATATATATAATGCATCCCTTTATTACTGAATGTAAGTCACATGAATACATAAATCAAAGCTACAAAGGTTACAGACGGTAAAACGTCTACTCTAGGCCTTCAACCGTATGTCTGATATGTTTATATTGCTACATGTAAATAGTCATGCTTAGCATCAGTCTAAATACACGTCACCCAGTATACAAAAATGCTACTTCAGTTAAACTGTGTAATAATCCTCACATAAAGAGCATAGATACTGCATAGGCATGATAGAAAAGTTGACGACTCTGATATTTGTTATATACTTGATTAGCACTAGATCTTTCGGAAAGTCATCCGAGTAGCTAAGACTCAAGGCAAAGTGTCATGGAAACTGAAGCTGACCAAAACACTTTTTTTTCACCATCAGAATATACAATGGCCAGCAAAGGTAAAGCAGCGGTTCTAAGGCTACCCTGTCAGAACATATGACCCCTGTTCTTGTCCCCATTGTTACAAAAGATGCCTTTAAGGGATGGGTGCAAGGCAAATGTGACAGAAGCAATCAAAGATACCCAATATTTCAGAAAAACATTACCCTTATTCATAAATTCAAACCCAACAATGACAGCAATGTGAGAGCAACTGGACAGGGGAAGCCTCGATTAGACGGATGGCAATGGGAAATTGTAGCTTTGTGCAACCAAGCAGGTTGGGCTCAGACAAGAGTGCTGAAGTTTTGGCGTCAACAGGCCTGAAGACGGCAGACTACTGCAGAGAAAAAAAAGACATATTGGAGCTGTCAAGCACCCACCAAGCAGGGACAAATGGACAGCAGCAGATAGACAGGCAGTGGTATGTGGAAGAAAAGCTATTTTCAACAAGGTTGCCTTCACCTGGAGCAGCCGAAGGGGCAACGCATCAGTACTGTGGCCATGCTCGAATGTTAGCATGATGAAAAGAAGAGATTCTTGAGTCTGGCTCGATTTCCAGTGACTTTTCAATGGAACATTCATGCTCCTTTGATTCTGCAGATAGTACAGCGACTGGAACACAGACCAATGGCGAAATGTATGCTGTTGAGAAGAGTCAGGCTTTTTACTGCAACCTAATGCTGGACGGAAAAAGTGTGGCAGTCCATAATTATGAGACACATGCCCAATCACTTCTGTCATATTGACAGCGTTGAAGGAGGTTCCATCATTTTTATTTTTATTTTTTTCATGCTGCTCAGAAAGCTTTACATAACAGGTTGCACCATCTTATATGGTTGTTTACACAAATGATTCATCACGTTTTTTCCTTGTTAAACGTTGTGGACCAAGAAGCCAAATTATATATATATATATGCTTATTCTAAAATTGAATATAAGTTAAACAGGCCACAATCGAACATGTTGATGGCTGAGACCCTATAGGGTAGCTGCGGGTTTGCACAAATATGTCATCCCCATAAGACACTTTCAACAGTGAAATAGATAAATATACCAAGTGTCCCACAATATGGTAATCGTTTATCAACCATACATTGTAATTGTCATCTTTTTACTACTTTTCTCTTTTAACAAACAAATAGACAGAGCAATTTTGTCGAACTGGTAGTTCTATATCATTCCAAATTTTTGGTCCATGCTTTTTTATAGAAAAGAGTGAAACATTTCTGTATGGAAAAATGTGGACACTTCTTGACTGTCTGGTACTGTGAAAATGTTCATTAACGTTTGTGGTAAACGTATTTCGTATAGATTTAGGAGAGATACTATTTTTGTTTTAAAAATAAGGATACCTATTAGATACTTGTTCAAATCTTTAAATTTCATGATGTTTTAATTTTCAAATAATCGTGGAGTGTCAGCATTATATTGAGAAAAACTTATAACAGCGCCAATTTTCGTTTGCAGTTTAACTGGACAATCCAGATTACTTTAATAGTTTGAAGCCCAAGAGATATTTAAAATGTTACATATGGATAAATTAGAGCGTAATACAAATTATTATTATTATTATTATTATTATTATTATTATTATTATTATTATTATTATTATTATTATTATTATTATTATTATTATTATTATTATTATTATTATTAATATTATTATTATTATCATCATCATCATCATCATCATCATCATCATTATTATTATTATTATTATTATCAATTTAATTTTATTATATATACTTTGCCTTATTTTTTTCAGTATTCCAATGGCTTTACCTATTTTAGTATAAATATAAGAAATATGTGCTTCCCATGTCGGATTTTTATCAATCCAAACATCCTAGAAATTTAACTTTAGATGCTTGAATAATACTAATTAACAGGAACGAATTTGAAAAAAAAAACAAGATGTGTTTGTAAAACATAGATGCCCCCCGCCCTCATTACCCTTGCCCACGCTATCCTATTGATAGTGCTAGATGGGGCACTTGTGACCTTACAAAACTGGTGAAGGTTGATCATACATCAATGTCACATATATTTAAACTTTAACTTAGCCCTTAAAAAACGACTAAAAACCTGGACAATATAAAAGTTATAGCTGTAAAATTAGGCATCATTTAGAAAACATATTCAGCAAAGTGGCTTTATGACCTTGGAAATTAGGGCAAGGTCACTCATTTTCACTTGACCTTCAGTTATTGTGCAAAAACCACAGGAAGTCTACTGTCTGTGTGTGACCCTCAAAACTGGGTCAAGGTCACCCATCTACAAACTCAAACTAGCCCTTATACGCAACCATAAAGCTGTGCAATATAAAAGTGCTACCTCTAAAATGCAAGTTATCATGCAGAAACAGTATTCAACCAAATGGCTCTGTGACCTTTGAAATTAAGTCAAGGTCACGTATCTTCAAACTGGACATAGCCCCGAATACGGACAATTACCCAGTGCAATATAAAAGTCCTAGTTTAAAAACCTCTTCAGTTTTCATGTGGAAACCAAAGTTTACTCAGGTACCACTGTGACCTTGGAAATAAAATCAAGGTCACCAAACTTTAAACTTCTTCTAGCCCTTAGCAAGAACTATAATCCTGTAAAGTATCCCAGTCCTGACTTAAAAACGTCTTGAGTTATTGTGCAGAAACCATTGAGGAACTCTAAAATGTCTCTGTGACCCTGAAAACTGGGTCAAGGTCATCCATTTGCAAACTCAACCCAGCCCTTACAAAGAACCATAAAGCTATGCAATATAAAAGTCCTAGCTCCAAGGTATAAGTTATCATGCAGAAAGCATGAAACCTTATTCAGTAAAGTGGCTCTGTGACCTTTATAATGAGGTTAAGGTCATTCATCTTCAAGCTTCACCTAGCCCCAAATATGGACTATAATCCTGTGCAATATAAAAGTCCTAGCTTAAAAACCTTTACAGTTATTGTGCGGAAACCAAAGTTGACTCAGGTACCACAGTGACCTTGGAAATTAAATCAAGGTCACCCATCTTCAAACTTCGCCTAGCTTTTAATTAGAATAATAAATCTATACAGTATCAAAGTCCTAGCTTAAAAACCTCTTGAGTTACTCTGCGGAAACCACAGTCTAACTACAATCTCTCTGTGACCCTGAAAAGTGGGTCAAGGTCACCCATCTTCAAAATCAACCTAGCCCTTACAGAGAACCATGAAGCTGTCCAATATAAAAGTTCTAGCTCCAAGGTTTAAGTTATCATGCAGAAAGTATGAAACCATATTCAATAAGGTGGCTCCATGACCTTTAAAATGAGATCAAGGTCATCCATCTTCAAACTTCGCCTAGCCGCAAATATGGACTATAATCCTGTGCAGTATAAAAGTCCTAACATAAAAACCTCTTCAGTTATTGTGTGGAAACTAAAGTAAGCTCAGGTACCACTGTGACCTTGGAAATTAGGTCAAGGTCACCCATCTTTAAACTTTGCCTAGAATAATACACCTGTACAGTATCCAAGTCCTAGCTTAAAAACTTCTTGAGTTATTGTTCGGAAACCACAGTCTTCCGACCAACCAACAGACTGACTGACCGACAGACCGACCGACCGACAGACCAACCGACATGTGAAACGCTATATGCCCCACCTTCTTCGAAGGGGGGCATTAAATGTGTGGTAAGGATGCAGTTCCGATATGAGTGTCACTCTTAGGAGAATTGATATTAAAATTCCCTATTAAATGGCAATATTTTTTTGTTTGTTTGTTTCTCAACTTTGATGATATTTTCATGTGTGTCAATGAACTCATTTAAATAACATCTTGGTGGTCTAAATATAATCCTTATAATAATATTTTCAGCACCAGATATACCTCCATTCTGAATTTCAAAAAACACTAATTCTGACACCTGGTTAAATATAGATAAGTCATCGCCATGAGGAGATGAGCAGTATGAATGAATAAATGGTGAAACGTCCCCACCTTCTATGTCATCTCTATATATTTATTCATATATTCTACTAATTTTGTTATTAATATGCAAATATTATTAGAAAGTTTGGCTACAATAGTTTTACTGTTTTTAGACTTGCCCGTTTTGCTACTTAAATTCTATCTTTGGGCATTATTACTATTTTTTAATATAAACTTTCAGACATTTTAGCCTTGCATTTTTTTCGCCAGGTTAAGCCCCCCAAGGGGCTGTCGGTAGCAAGTAGCGTAGCTACAAGTTTGCCTAACTGTACTTGAAATCGTGTTTAAAAAAAAAAGAATGTTTTCATAACATGTTTTTGACATAAATGCTTATGACTTTCATTCTTTCCTGACATACTTAAATGTACTTTCACTCAATATTTAAAAAATACACAAAATTGGCAGTATTTTCTCAAATGTCTTGACACATTATATTGAAACATTGACTCAGGGTTGGCAATGAAATAGAGCTTAATTGTTGGGAGACTTTCAAAGTGAAGAGTAGGTGTCATCATCAGGTTTGTTTCACCTTTTTGGTGCAGAATGTCCACTCTTGCAGTTCTTGTTAGGATTTCCCTTGACTTGTACATGTCATCAAGCTGCAACTGTTTAATTTGCAATCGCTGTGACTGAATATAATGCAGCATCTTGCTCTACGTCAGCTATGCACTGGCAGGTAGTTTAACTTGGATAAGCTGTCCAGCTAGAAAGGGTACATACTGGTTCAGGGATAAGTCAAATTGTTCTTATCTGAACCTGCACAATACAAATTTAGTAATATTGTTTTGACAGGTTTTCTTCCTTCATAATAAAGCTCTGCATTTATCCGCAAAACTTCACGTATTTAGCAAATTCATCATTTGCCACGTTCATATTTATTCATTATTATATGGGGTGTCTCTGCTGTATATTTAGCTAAGACAAGGAGCTGCTTCTCACAGAGACATGTACGGGTATAGGCTCCGAAACATGTTCTGAGTAGTTACCTGCTGATGACCCTTTAATTTACTTCGGCTAATACAGCCAATGTCAAAATTCTACAGAAGAATGTGTGCAATATGGACAATAGCATGTCCATATGTATATAGGTTAGACAGAGACATTAAGCTTATGGAGAGTAAAGAGTTCTGACTGCGGAATAGGGTAATAGGAAGTAGTTCTGGACAAAAAACAAAACACAAGAACAAAAAAACAATGGTCATACCGAGATAAGTTAGAACCCTAGATTGGCATCTTTCATTCATGGTTTTGTAAATTCGAATTTTTATAAAACGGTGTTTTCAAATAAATAAATAACTAAAAAGGTCTTCCATGTGGGCAGATTGACCTAACATATCTTGATGAAAGAGTGATAACAGGGATGAATCATGCAGAAATGGATGTGTCATACAATTTACAACAACTTCAAGATGATACTGACTATGAAATAAATTATTTACATAATATGTTCGTGGAAAAAAAATGAAAATCACGATCAGTATCATACAACGGTACATGGTTATTTCCATCATTCAACTCGTAGGGAACAAGTTTTTCATTTAACATAGAGAAATCAATATGTGATTATACAGATATTTTCAAATTGATATAAAAGAGTCATTTTCATAAGTTGGGGAGTTACCCTTTTTCCTAATATGTGGTGGACCTCAAAGTGACACCACTGTAGATCATTAAGAGCACACCCTTATAATTCATTCTGAAATTCTGAGTTTCAATGGTTTAGGAGCTACCTCACCAACAGAAAACAGGCTACATGTGTCAATGGTAATCTCTCTGATTCCAGGTCCTCAACTACAGGTGTTCCCCAAGGCTCAATTCTTGGACCTGTTCTCTTGTTACCTTATATGAATGACATTGGTGCTTGATTCAAATATTCTTACTTGAATCGATATGCAGATGACACCCTTTTCTATATTCTAGCCCAAATGTGCTCGCCATATTTTATGTCCTATGGTAAGACCTTTCCCTAGTAGCTACATGGCTCAAAACCAACAAGCGCAACTTGCACCTTACAAGAATGGATCAGCTGATGCGGGCAATTTCTTTATCCGAAAATTCCTTCCAAACTTATTTCATACCACTTGTGCTAAAAGCTGGAATGCTCTCCCCAAGCATATCCGTGATACGCAATCACTGTAAAGTTTTAAGAAAAAGGTGGTAAATTATGTTTTTAGCAACATTGAGCCTCTTTAGACATTTCTTCTATTGTGCAAAGTATCTAAATGCTTTTACTGATTAATAAATTGTTTGAACTATTTTTCACTGCAATTACACCATATATCTCAATGTTTTTACCTTTTTTTATAAACTGGTCCTTTTACTGTTTAATATGTATATATATAGTTATGAGCCAGGAAACCTCAACAGAATGTATTTTCTGAATATGGATCGCAAATAAACTTGTAAACTTGTCATTCCACCCTGGTACAAGATCAAGTCAACAGCTTTCCTTGGCACGTTCTTGGCGCAATGCGCCCACAGCGTGCCAAGGAAAGCTGTTGACCATGGGCATATAATTTGGAATGATCTTTAATGCACGTTTCATGCAATATTTCGAAACATAATCCCTAAAGTAGTAAAATATTATTAGCAGACGACATCTAGATATGTGAGGGAAAAAGCGTCATCAGGGTGGAATGAGGTAAATGCAAATCCTGTACAACCAGCTGAATTTTCTCTGCTAGTCAATACATTGCCAGGCCTAAATAGGTATGTTGACAAATGTACTCTCAAAGAGGAATTGTTGTAAGTCACATTACTGGAATAAAATGCTATGTGCATAGAGCACTTGCCTAGGTGGTAAGTTACAATGTGTTTCCAAATTTGATTACAAAAGACCTTATTTCAAATGGAAATCCTGGAGTGCTGAATAAGTCAAATAAATAATGTTGATGGAAAACTTCCTCTGAATGAAGGAGAACATTCAATGCCGTACTTCTCTTTAGTCTATCTGTGAAGTTGAGCATCTTTTACCATGCAGGTACCGGGAGCAACGTATAGTGAAGCACAGCTATGGCTTTCTTAGTCTTGATGCTGCAAGCTGGGAATCGGCTTTACCTACAGGTGCTGGCCACCCTTTTTGCTTACCGACGGCTATTCAATCATTCACAGGATATCTTTCTAGCGCTCTTGGAGTCACTTTTCATCTTTTTGCTTCCAGTCCTGGAGCAGCTTTTTCTCTTTTTGCTTCCATTCCTTAAACCACTTCTCCTCCTTTCACTTCTGCTCCTTGTACGGCTCTTACTCTTTTTGCTTCCACTCCAAGAAGAGTTGTTTCCTCTTTTAGCTGCTGATCATGTAGTAGTCTCTTCCTCTTTTTTCTTCCACTCCTGGAGCAACTTCTCAGACCGTTGGGATGGTTGGGTCTCTTCCCACTTCGGTTCCTGGAGCAACAAAGACTAGTGCTGCCACTGCTGGAACAGCTTCCTCTCCTAGTACTTCTGCTTTGAGAATGAAAGTGGCTCCTTTCATGGCCATGGAGCAGCAGTTTTTTTTCACTATATGGTCTCTTGTGCTTATGAAATAGCCCCTAGCTATTCAGTTGCTTCTGCCAGAATTTTGGTTTTGGCTGCAGGAATGCCTGGCGGTTTTGCATGCAAAACTCTAGCAGAGTGATCTGCGCTAACCCAATGTGCTGATCTAAGGGGCTATCATAACCAAATTGTTTCCAGTTGGCAAAAATAGAATGACTGCGATGATGGATGTTTCACCCTGAGTGGTTAATGCTCATCTCAGAGGTTCCATCATTGTATGGGGTGCAGCATGCCAAGTGTTCCTGAACGATTGTTCAAGGAGAGATAAGACAACGATATTATCCTGGAGCCTGTTTATGTATTATGTGGCTTACATGTATCATGTGGCTTATGTGTATTGGTATGGGTTTATTATCCAGGATGACAATGTGAGACCACACAGAGCGAGAGATGTCATGGAGTTTCATGACAAACAAATGCAGTATACCTGTATGGGATTCGCACCCTCATTATCATTGCACATGTTTGGGATATGCTGTACCATGAATCAAAGACATCAGACTGACACACATGGCGGGCTTGGCTCTGATTCTCCGAGTTGCCAGGGCAGACAGCCTCGAATAAAAGATACAGAAGCTGAACTGGTCAATAAAATGAAGAGTTTGGTTTGTCACCTATACGACAGGGGGGCTTATACATTAGTGATCACACCTTTTTGAGCAAGATCTGACACCCCACCCCAACTCCACCACCACATTCCTCCCTACAATAATGAAAACAAGGTCCCAGTCGCAATGACTATATAAATTGACAGGTAATTCAATAAAATAAATAAATCAGTTGACCCATAAAAAGCAAACCTAGTTTAGTGTAAATTCCAGGTCTAATTTACATGGATACAATGCCCATACTCTCGTCATCAGGCTCACACAAGGGAGCACAGATATGTTGACTGAATCTCAAAGTTAAAAAAAAATCAAACTGAGAAATCAACGTACTAGCTCCAAATGTTTGTTTACGTCTTTTTTTTTTTTAATTATTTGTGGGGCGGGGGGCACTAACGAATATATGTTTGTATGATACCAGAAAGTTAAAGTTTAACGCTAACACATTTCATTATTATCATATGCAAGCAACGTGGAGAAACATGACCTGTTGCAAAACTTTTACTGGCCATTTTACAGTTCGAATTCGGTAAAGATATTGATAGTTTTTGCATTTAAAAAAGTGAATTATTTGCCTCTTGAGCACAATTAAGGACATTGATAAGATTTATTTATTTAGTAAATAATTAATGTAGACTTTCACAATTTTTATTTACTTCAAGACGAAAATGTGTAGGTACATTTTATAATCAAAGTGGTTTCGTTGTACTCAGGAGGATCCTCGTCACAAGTGCACCCAAAGGTTCAGTTTTTGAAAATCTCTACTTCTTTCTGAAGAAGCGTAGAGTGGGGCGATCTAACACAGCAGTCAACTTTATGACATTGGTTCATGAGTAATCGTATATAATTCAAAAATTATACATGAAAAGCAAAGACATGTATACGTGTGTAACACATAGAGTATAACGGCAGAGAGATCCTTTGCGTCCGTTTTGCAATGGGTGGCCTCCTCAATTGACCACAACGAGTCAGCGCCAATTCACAGGTTGCCCTTGTCACTGACATATTGACCTCTCTGCATGTCCGAGGTCACTTAAATGGCATCCTTACTGTCAGGATTCTGCATGTCTGCGTTCTATAGAGGATTTGTGACTCCTGCTCCTGCCACGCCAAGCACAATTTGAAAGCTTGAGTGTCTGGTCAATAATTAGTTCATTTTTCGGCCACATTCACAAATAAGCACATTAGGATCAATGAACCATTAGAATTGACAGAATCTTTTCCTCAACTACCAGGAATTCTCGTTATCACAAAGAGAATGGTGCTCAAAGAAATATTATGTGAGACATGTTGTGTCTTGTGTTTAAGGAAGGATAGGATAGGTCGTCATTGGAAATATATAAGGCACATTGAACGGAAAGGAGATAATCAGATTGAGGGAAGACAACCTTATTCTGAGGGACCTGCCGTGTACTCAATTGTGGACAGGTGAGGTGACACTGCCAATATATTTAAATGACGTATTAACTTCAAAGTACATGATGTGTCGATCTAGCACAAAACATTACGATCGTCATATATCAACTGCTAAAACTGACAATTTAAGTAAATGAATGTTTACGGATTCGATTTGAGATTCTAAGAAATTGCGTTTTCCCAGGTGTTCATGGACCATGCCAGCATTAAGACCTGTATCACAAGAAAATTGCAAAAGTGCATGTCAGATGTCTGGAAGACAAAAAGGAATTCAGGGATCCAAGTCACTGACACCTTACCAACCAAAATCATTTACTGTCCCACAAAAATGTATGTTGGATTGTGAACAATGATCTAAAGGCACCAACTGCCTTGGGAGCTCGTTTACTGTGCGTATATGTTTAACAAATATGTGTTGTTATCAGGGTAAGGTGAAAAGACCAAAACAGAAAAAAAAAGAGAAAAAATGGTTCTTGTTTTAAAATGTTGATTCCTTTACCTATTGTCATTATTTGTTCATACCCACGCTTTATTCAGAAAACTTCCAGTTATTCCTTAAATATTTATGTGTTATATGTGTCAGGTAATTTTTGGTTTTCTTATTTCACACATTCCATGTATAATTCAAATAGTTCGGGTAAATGGAAGCTGGCGGGAATTGCTGTCTGAGAACGTGGATTTTCGTTAATCCACATTCACGATATGTCCATCCTACTTGCTCTGCGTATAATTGTATGCATCACGACGGGTGTGCATTACTCTCTTGATGTAAAATATAAAATACATTCTACGGCAAAAAAGCCAAGAATTTTCGCAACTTAATCGATCAGAACATGGAGATTGTGTAATTGACATATTTAGAGGTCATTGGCAGTTAATTGATACCCCTAGACTTTACAGATTCTAGTATTCAAGGTAAACTACACGTTTTAGCATTTTCAACAAAATGGCAGCATTATATATTACTACTTCTACAATGTCTTATATATATTCTTCTTTAGTGTGGTCTATATTGGTGTTGAATATCCAGCGGCAATCTCTGTATCTTGGAAATTGTAATTACAACAACACGTGCTACCGGCAGGTGACGTTCCAATGGCCAATGCACCGACCAATAGTAGTAGTAGTAGTAGTAGTAGTAGTAGTAGTAGTAGTAGTAGTAGTAGTGATGATGATGATGATGATGATGATGATGATGATGATGATGATGATGATGATGATGATGATGATGATGATGATGATGATGATGATCGACAGCAATCAATTTGACTTTCACCCATATATAATATTAGAATTAGAATCAATTTGAGACTACCCTGTTAAATATTTGCTGCCCATGGCGCATTATTGTTAACAACAAAAGGCAGCGGATGGCATTTGGCGACGCAGAAAACGTTCTGTAAATTTTAACAAGAAACAGTAACACACCGAATCATTGGCGTAAATTATTTTGGGATTAAATATAAATTGTTGCCCAGGGCACTCCCTTGTTTTATCTTATTTATATTTTTTGAAGGAGATGTTGTTAATATTTTTCATTTTTTTTTTTTTTTACATTTGTCAATCATTTTTCCCCATGCTCCCGTATTACCCTACCATATGGAGGTGTATAACACTTATTGCACACATTAAGCATGCGCACATTCATGTCTGCATCAGTGAAGTGTATACATAGCCAAAAAAGAACTGGCTACCAAGCTTCGTAGCTTCTCTATTCTTTTGACTTCGTGGAAAATTCAAATTCAAATTGATCAGACCGATAATAACATGGTACTATAATGACTTGTTATTAATCATTTTAGGATCCTTGTTTACTTGTGCAGCGATGAAATTGTAGCAAAAAAATGCTGATAATTTATTCTTAAATATAACAAACAGACGTTTAAAAAGCACCACTATACACCTTTGCCTATTATGTTCTTAAAGTCAGCAAATACTTGGGATTGAATTAAAAAGTGACCCTTTGGGGGTGGACACAAAGGCTTTATCTAGCAATTAACCGTTAGTTGACTTTTTGGCAAGACTAAAAGAGCACGTCATAGCTACGAAAATAGACGCCAAACTTTCAGAAGTATGCTCTCAAGTATTGACACCTTGCATTTGAGACATATATATATTTGAGAGATTTGCGTTATGCTGGTACGATAAACATTCAGTGTAATACACTGTAAGAAGACAACCAATGCTCATAGTGAGGTTTACACGATAACAATGCAATCACAATTATTCCCCTCTGTGAATTCGTTTTTCAATCATTGTCATTCATGCAAACCTAAGGTTGACAGCTGACCAAAGGCAAATCACCAAACATTTAGCTACTGATACAAACCATGTAAATCAATCTGTCAACGCATTAGAACACAAATACTCTGATCAGCTGATGCACAGCCCTCTCCACAGAGAGCAATGCACCGCAAAATTAATTGCATACATTGGTCTAAATCGGAGGTCTTGCCTTTTCGAGGCTGCAAAATGCTCCACTCAATACATACTTCGGCTGAATGGACGTATAACTGAACATTGGGATGCTCATTCTCCTAATGATGATCGACCGCAACAACAATGTGCCAATAGGGAGGTGGTGCGTTGGTGTATATTATTCGACAGTGAAGCACCCTTATGTACGGTTCCAGAAATGTTAGCGACACCGTTGGTTTTCAATCAGTATTCGCCGGTATTATGGCGCAAACCGTCACAGTTGGCCGGAAGCATAGTCGGGATATTGTCGGAACTTTACTATGTATGTCTCGTATTCTAGACGCTCACTTTACCAAAGTAATTTATCTTTCGTTCGTCCTTTTTTTTTTTTTTATTTGTTTTCTCTGTCGATTTCTTTCTTTAGATACTCACATGCTTTTTGATCCATCGAAAATGTTTGTCCAAATCATCTCTTCCTGTAAATTAGCTAGACCTTCAGTCACAACTACGGCAACGTTCCTGCTTGCATTTTGATCAAATTGGTTGCCAAATATGACTATCATACTGCTTAACAAGTTGGGCACTGGAAGGTGATGCCTGTTGTTCTGAGTAAATACGACAGGTCACAATATTTGATACGTGGACAAACAGGACCCTACATTGCTGTCAGTCACATCTTATGAATATGATACGTGAGGCAATTCGTCACATGCGACCCGCCACATGCAACCAGTCACGTCGTGTACCTTTGATCGTCGCTTCATCAGGGATAAAAGCCACGCATCGCACCAACATGTGGTCTGCGAAATGTTCGGGCGATTCGTGGGGTCCCCCGAACCCTGGTTGCCTCTGAAGCCACCTCGTCGCTTGCATTCACTGTCGTAACAAGCTCTATCAAATTTTAAAAAGAGCATATTTTACTCATTTGGAGCACTTGTCGAAGCTTAGAGCTTTGATTTGCAGAAGTTAAGTTCGCCATCATCAATGATTTGAGTTAGCAGGGTGCCATTTTGAATATAAATATCCTTGTCATGGTATCATGCAGAAGGTAACCATATATGTGTAACTCCACTCTATTGATCAAATAGAATATAACACGACGATTTAACGATCTTGAGTTGTCTTTTAAAGGTCTGTTGTCATCATGAAGTCTGCACTTCAATCATAGTCAAGATTGGAATTTGCACACATAGGCTTATAGACCTCTGCATGTTGCTTATAGGTTAGACCTCTGAAGTATGACCATGCAACTTGCTTGCTTACGTCTGGTAAACTTCAAGCACAGACAAATTAGTGAGAGGCGCAAAAAGTTCAAAATTCGATTTTTTTATTATTACTATTATTATTATTTTTTCAATTTTAAGATCATAACTGAGAGAACTCATAGAGAGATACCGAAATTATTCAACATGGTTAAATATATCTCAGACTATTTCATTTTTTGTCCTCCCAAGAGATACGGCCCACATTACAACCTCCGGAGACCCTTTGCCTATCATCATCATCATCATCATCATCATCATCATCATCATCATCATCATCATCATCATCATCATCATCATCATCATCATCATCATCATCATCATCTTTCTGAAATAATCGTGCTCATTATTTTCAACATTTTAAGGCTGAGAAGTTTGGTTTCTAGACATTGGTCATTTGTTCACATGGCACCACAAACAATCCCAAATTTTAACCACCTTTTTGGCACGTTTAAAAGTGCGAAATATTGTAATATAAAGTCCTGAAATGTGCTTCATGTTTTTAAATATAAAGGTTGACAAAATAATTTAACAGAACATGTACTTTACCTTAATTTAAACAAAAATAACAGATTTTCATACCCAAGAGAAGTTAGGAAGATCACCGGACCTGCAGACATGAGCTCCATCTCGCCAGCCCACAACTACTGCTTGCTCAACCGACTCAAACAATGAAAATAGTACATGTGTTGAAGCAACAATGATCTCAAAACAACACTCAAACACTATAGCACCATGAAGTCCAGATAAAGGCGTCAATTTTATGATTTTACATACCGCTTACTCCCCCCAAACCCCACCCCAACCCCGAAAAAAGAACACTTTGGTCACTCAGCAGACCTCACATACTTTGGCTCAATTCTTTTACTGGTAGCTACTTTTTATAAGCTGGTTTTAGCTTAGTAATAGTCTCAATTCTTCTGTGGAAACCATGTATGCGGAACTATGTAATGTACAATTCAGGACATTCAAATTTACCAGAATTTGCATATCAACATGTTTAATGCTCTATGTCACTTTCATACAAAAAAGTATTGAAGCAGACCTTTGGATCTATGAATCAAGACTAAGAATAATTAAAAATTTCAACTCCCTGGCCAGTATTTAGATCAGCCTTATCGCAATGGTATGATGCAAATTTTTACTTATCAACAAAACGTCATGGTAAATGCATGACGACTCTTACATACATCAAATGGCTGTAAATTGGTTCATGCAGATGAACTTCACATGGACTACGCTTTCCTATAACATGTTTCTACAGATTTGGACAACCAGGCCAACACTCATACACATGAACACAATACGTTTACAATGCAATCCGATCCATGAAAATAGATTTAAATTGTTAACATGAATCATTTTGCTATGAAATTGCTTTTTTTTTTTTTTTTTTTTTTTTTTTTTTTTTTTTTTTTCTTTTTTTGTTTTTTAACTCAGAACTGAAAACCTTTATACCCGACAGTATCAGAAAAACTGGATACAAGACATGTCACAAATATGTATTTAATCACAATCCACAAAAACTTATGAGAGATAGAAGGATGACCCCAGCTACATGTAAGGATTAAGGTCCGCTATTGCTGGGGCCACCTTCAAGGAGCTTCTTGTCGGCAGCATCTGGCTTGGAATCCTTTCAACTAAAGGCACAATTAATAATACGAAGTAATATGATGGACACTGAAGTAAAATAAATGTTCAAGAGTCTATTGGCTATTACATACATAACAATGCGGCATGGTACATAGTTCTTGATACTCATTTTTATGGACGTTTTGTATGTTATTTGAAAAAAAAATCATGGTATGGATGAGAGTAAATTTTGGCAGGCACACATGGTAATTAAATAACTGTTTCATTCAGGGTCTCCCCCTCCCCTCATCCCCCCCCAAAAAAAAGGGGGGGTATGCAAAAGCCCCCCTATTTCGTTGCATTTGAAAAAAAAATATATGTACATGTAGGCCAACAAACAGTAAAGGTAGCTTTTTTTACATATGTGCAGGAATGCAATTCTTGAAAGATCCCACACACTATCCTTTCCGCCACGTGAACGAAGTCTTAGGTTGAGGAGACAGGACTGCTCACTTCTTTACATTTACGTACACAATGTATATATGTTTAAAAAATCATCTTTTATTGAAACTGTGAAAATGACGTGAGTGAACAGAATTCCTTGAAGGTATAGAAGTTCACTGGGAAAGCTTGGTTTCTCTGTCTTTGATGGATTCCCTGGGGACGCTACAGGTAACCAATTTGGAGTCTGACAGCCAGTCATCAATCGTGGTCTTCTGCCATCTATCGGATAATTAGGAGGAAAACTGCTGTATTTCAGGGCCTCCAACACTATGGCTGTCCATTTTACGCATAAGGCCTTTTTTGCAGATCGAAATATAAGTTGCCACAGCCCTTTCCTCCATCAATGTCCGGCTGCATTATATCTACCAAATGCGGCAGTACAGTGCAAGCGGAATGCTGTTTTCTGAAGGCAGACTGATTTGGATCCGAAAAAGATTATTTTCAGTGAGAAAAAAAGTATAATTGGTCATGAACGGCTCTCACGAGTACCTTCAAGGTCACAGGTAACACAAATACCGGTCTGTACTTGTTGGCGTCTGTTTTAGGCCCATCCATGAATATAGGAGTAATCCTACCTGTCTTCCACTCCTTGGATACTATACTGGTAAATAAAGACGTACTAAAAATTTGAGTGAGAGCAGTTGCGAATTTTGCCACTCTTGTCTTTACTATACTAGTGCTAAAAGTTTCAAGACTCACGGCCTTCCCTTTAAGCAAGTTTGTGAATTGAGAGGTAGCCAAACCAGATCAAATGGGAAAGAATGGAAGACGGCTGTTGTTTCTTTCTCAGAAAAAGTTAGTAGACCAGTACGGGAAATCTTATTGGCTAAATATGTTAGCCAGCGAAAACTAATCGGTCACCTCCCCATTATTATTGATCAATTTGGAGGGTCCCTGAGGAGCTTTGGAAGGGGAAATTATCTTTATGGCCTTCTAGATGTCTCTGGTGATCTTGAGATTTGACTCAATAGACCTTTACAAAATTTTCCTTCAACTAGTAATAAGGTTGATTCCTTTGCTTTTGAAACTATCAAATTTGGCCCGGTCAGATGAGAAGCCAGAGAGCTCAACTTTTGCTTGAAAGTAGTCACAAACATTATGAAACGATCTCATGTCTAATTGTGATGTTGACAATGAGGACATGATTACCACAGATAGGTATGAGGATATGTTTGAATCTATTCCAGAGAGAAAAAGAAATCAGTATCACTCAAAACAGCAGTCCAATTTATTTTGCTTGATGCCACAAAGAAAATTTTGTGGGTCAATAGTTCTATATCTGCAAGCTTTGATAATTTGTAGTTTACCCTTAGGTCGAGATCCGTTCCTACAAACAAAAATTAAACTATTATCACTGAGGCCACAGGGGACGGTTTTAAAAATATGATCAATGGTGGTAGTGGAAAACGGCGTAACCCTTGTAGGATCCTTAATAAGTTTGGTAAATTGCCCAAATCTTTCAAATCTAGTAATTGAATTACGTAGACAGTCCTGGTGTGATCCATAGTCAACACTGAAGTCTCCAAGGATAAATATCTCACTACTATCAATACACATAGAGTCCCTTTCAGTATGTAGAGCAAAGACATGTTGCACACTTTCAGTAACATGGTGCGACATATGGGAGGCCAAAGGCTGCCGCTACTACAACTAAAACATACGAAGAGCCTCCTACTCATGGAACTTAACTAGATAATGAGTACCCAAGGATTTCACCAGAGGTAAAAACGAGTAAACCTATAAATTAGAGTCCAGTAATATATATACATATATATTTGTGATGTGGCGACCATGCAAACTTACAAAATATTAGAGTCCGATAAAGAAGAATCCCTTTTGTATCTATATATTTACTAACATATATATATGTATATATATATATATATATATATATATATATATATATATATATATATATATATATATATATATATATATATATATATATATATATATATATATAAAACCACCGTGCACAGTCACAGTGGCATGAACTCTTTCCAAGCCAGGCCGCAAAGGTGAAGCGCGAGCGTGTTGCAGCTTAGCTGGCTGCGCATCCACTTACACACACACACGCACGCACACACACACACACACGCACACACACACACACACACACACACACATATATATATATATATATATATATGCCTTATTTATGATGCTTTATCGGAACATAATACCATTACCTGTGGTGTTCCTCAAGGTTCTATTACAGGTCCGCTGCTGTTTATATTATATATCAATGACCTGCCGGATACAGTTATGCATTGTGCTATTTTTTCTTTATGCTGACGATACAGCACTTTATTTTGCAGACAGAGATGCATCTCATATTGAAGATACACTTAATGCTGAGATGCAAAACGTATCTTACTGGTTCAAGCAAATAAACTAACTTTAAATACAAAGAAAACCAACGTCATGACTTTCGGCACTCCCCAGCGGCTCAAAAAGGTACCCCCACTCAACATACATTGCGACGGTGCTATCATCGAACAAGTGTCAACTTTTGAATATTTGGGTGTATTACTTGACTCTTCCTTGTCCTTCTCAGCGCACATCGATTATATTTGTAAAAAGGTAAATTGCCGGTTATCTGCTCTGGGAAGGACAAGGAAGTTCCTATCTGCCAAGACTAGTCTGATGTTTTATAAGTCATTAATACTACCATATTTTGATTATTGTGATATAGTATGGGACTCCTGCTCTTGCCGCCTAAAGCAGAAACTCCAAACTTTACAAAATCGTGCTCTCCGGATTGTTACAAAATCTCATAGACATGCACATGTTTCGGATCTGCAAAATACCACTAAAACCCTTACCCTCCAACAAAGACGAGATTTTCATACTGATGTTTTCATGTTCAAAGCAGTAAACAACCTACTCCCAGGCTATATTTCTTCCGAATTTATAGATAGCTCTGAGGTAAATCCTCGTGTAACTAGGTCCACATCAACCAATGCCCTCTTTGTTCCCCGGTGTAAGCTCAATGTCGGCAAGAGCAGGATATCCTACAGGTGCGCCACTAAATGGAACTCCCTCCCTAACCGGTTAAGGCGTGCTCCAAATATAAATTTATTTAAATCGTGGTGCTACCCTCCCACAACTATATGTATGCTCTAATTTTGTTTGTATTATCCTGCCTATTTTGGACTCTGTCCGCCACTTGTGTTTCGACGTATCTTTCATTTTTATTGAGAGTTTAATATTTTATCTTGTTTTAATAATTTATGTATTATTATGTAATGTATATGTTCATCATGCCTCATGTTTTCAACAACCCATTGTATCATCCAGGGCCTGGCGGGAGATCAGAGCTGCGGCACCGAGCCAGTAACCCTGGTAAAATAAGAAATTAAAAAAGAAAAAAAAAGTTTGCATTGTCAAAGTCTGCTATTATCAGGATGAATACGGTAGGCCTTAGACTTGTAAAGTTCTACAAAATTAGGACTGTGTCCCGCTTGGTCTACCACACATCATTTCACATTCGGCAGACTTAGCCAAGTACTGAATGTGTAGTTGGGTACAATAGTATTTTCCACACGGGAAAGTGGCAGACCTCTTCGACTTGTAAGAACACACAATTCACTTTGATGCATTGCTGGTCCCATCCGAATTTTTGCCTCGCATTTTTCGATCTGTCGCGTTTGAAGTTCACACAGGATGTGAGCGACGCGAGTGCAAGAATCAGTGAAGAAAGCATTGTGAAAATGTGTTCATTCTGGTCACGAGCGACAGGCATTTGGCTGCGAGTGACTTGTTCCTTATAGATTTTTGTTTCGCTCACTTGCACTGCTCGACCAATCAAAATTAAGCATTTCATCAGCAGACCTGTGCTTGCAAGAAACTGTTATGTATAATTTACATAAAGGATCTACCCTCAGCCTCCAGCCACTTTAAACCTCTTATATACGCTGATGATACAACACTATACAGTACTTTACAAGTGTTGCTAAAATCTGACACCACACGAGAATTATCACACAATATACGTGCTGAACTTTGTAAAATCAGCAAATGGCTGAAATGAAGTAAATTGTCCCTCAATGAAAAGAAAACAAAATTTATGTTATTTCATAACCCACAAACAAAGGTGACACATCCTGAAATAGAAATAAATAACACAAAAATTGAATGTGTAAATGACTTTAATCTCTTAGGCATACAAATCGACAAACATTTAAATTGGAACAGTCATATTGATAAATTTTCTTCAAAGATATCCAAAACTATTTGTGTCTTAAACAAAGTGAAAGAATACCTACCACAGAATATTCTACTGACACTATATTACTCTCTAGTATTTCCTCATCTAAATTACGGATGTCTGTTCTGGGGTCATAAAAGTATTAGAATTGCTTTGCTCCAGAAAAAATGTGTGAGAATCATTAGCCATAGCAGATTTAATGCACATAAACGAGCCAATCTATAAAACCTTAGAGTTAGTGAAGATCAGTGATATATTTCTCCAACAACAACTGAAATTCTACTTTAAGTATATCAAAAATCAGTTACCTGAATACTTCAAAACCTTTAAAATAAATACAACTTCTCTACTTCATAATTTTACAATGTTAGAAATAGAAACCGTATATTTGTAGAAAGAAGCAATCTTGTAGGGACAGAAAATTGGCTAAGACATGAAATCATAAAAACATTGAACTCAACCCCTGACTTCATTATAAACAAGGTTCATATGTAATACATAATTTTTTTCCCTGCTTACTGGGTAAGGTACTTGCATCTCTGTTTGAAACCTTGTATTATAAGTACAATTTTTGTATATCTATAGTATTTTTAGGTGGCCCTTATGATAGCGGCGGTTGTAACCTTAATGAGGGTCTCCTGGCTATATATGTTACTGAAATAATGTACATGTATATTCAATCAAATAAAAGATATGCGAGTCTGAGTCTGAGTCTGTTGCGTATTAGGTCATTATGCGGCTTTTGGTTTTATATACATAACCACAGCTAACACTATGGAAGAGCAGCGGCCCTCAGACGACACTACAATCCTGATCAATGAGATACAAAAGTACCACATTCCGTTTGATGTAAGCTGTTACCTTGAAATCATACAAGGATAAAGATAGATCAGCCTTCTTCCTGGTCACTCATCAGCACAAAAATGAATCTGTCAAATGCATGATGTGGATCTTTGAAGGCTCCGTTGTGCTCTCGTGAATTGCATAATAGGTCTGTGGTCTGTAGACCAAAATAATTATGGGCCTATTTTTATCCAAACTGCCAAACGTCTAGTACAAGGCACCTCCCGGGCCTAGTATGCTCCTAGGGCTAAAGTAGGCCTATTTGTATATTTTCCTTTTCCGTATAATTGACAGGAAAGATGAGAATGAGTAATTGTGTGATTGCCAATTTATAGTAATTACCTAATCACATTTTTTGAACGATTGTATACCCGGCGCCTACCCGTCGTTGACCTACACCCTACAGGCCTACTGACAGTTCACAGCGATTTAGCTCGTTAAAATATTGTTTTGGGGAAGTTTGTTAGGTTGTTTTCTGCTTGCGTTTGTTGAATTTGGTATATCTAGCCCCGACCCATCCAACCAACTACCCATCCACCCACACTCACCTGTCTCTCCTCTTCTTGACTAAGAAATTTGACACTAGAAATCATATTTTGTACCGTATTAATTCATTCAGCGCTCTGTGCGCTTAAAAAGTATTTTGTAGTGAAAAAAAGCCCTCACCCCCACCGCCAAAAAGAAGAAAAGAGACACACATTATAATCACACACCCTCTTGCTTGGTATCTCGGCGAAAAGAAACACCACCGAGAGATTTTATTCAGTGCGGACCTGGCGTCGACGAGCTTGATTGACTGCAGACAAGTGATTGACTTCCCCGCCTTAAGCTTAACATCATCCATGTAGTTTCCACTCCGTATTTCTTTCAATGGTTAACCAGGAACATTCTAAATGTTTCCCAAAAATCTATTGGCGATATGTCACTACATTTCGATACGTGTGTGACATAGAAACATGAAAGTAAGCCTACCGTTGGTTTTATTGATCGACTCCACCATGCTTGTCAGTTGAAAGTGCACACTCCACATGCTTGATGTGCCCAGGCTTGGCAAACTTATTAATAGCATGATCAGTGAACCAATCAGCGTCCAGAAACAGGGCAGGAATGTCGCTGCCTTCTATTGTTAGGTTTTTACCTCGGATGTACTAAATTTATGTAAGACGATGGCGTTTGGTGGGCGGGAATAAAAAATTAAGCCAATACGAAAGCAACATGATATTCGCGAGATTCTGACGATTCCATTGACACCTCAAACCGCCAAATGAATCGTATGAAGTTTTAAGCCGCAAAATACGCAATTTTTCAGCTGTTTTGTGGATTTATATCGGCCAATGTACCGAAAACAATTGATTGATATTTATTTTGAAGTCTATATGAATAAAATCGTCACATTTAGCTAACAATTTTTTTCTGCAGCAGAAACCACGCAGTGTGATTGACTGGTAGGTCTAAGGGATATATGATGTCTTTGTTTATATAAAAAAGACGTCTATGTAGATGTTCTGAAGATCGTGTTTATGTTAAAATTAATTCAGGGTGGTAGACAATTAACGAAAATCAATCACTCAGTCAATAGCAGAGAACGGGTCAATTTCATGAACTCCCTGCTGAAGTGTCAGTAGGTGACCATTGGAGCATGCCAGCAGCTTGAGCAGGTGCAATTTAATTTCCCGAGAAAGATCGTTGATCAGATGTTAATATAGGGCCTTTCAATGATTTAGCAAACTAAACTAACGCCTGACTTAAAATTGAATGCACTAGCCCCGATCTATTATGTTTAACGGTAACCCCTGCCACCCAGTGGGCATCGCCGTTTGAGGAAAGAAGCACAGCGTATGCCCAGGCCTGTAAATTTAGGACACCCTTGACTCCTCGCTGAGGCCCCTAAAAAAATTCCTGTTTCTCATCACTGCCCGCCCCGATTTTTGGTCCCGCCCCACAAAAAAATTATATATATTTTTTTTATTTTCTCAGAGATGCCGTCTGGATGCACACTGGACTTGGGGCAACAAGTTTGCAAACCGACTCCGTATCGAAATTCACATTTTGAAATTTCTGAAACTGCTCTCCATTGAGACCAAGAATGTTGCTGTCTAGGTATCCAAGTGTTGGTCAAAAAAACAAACAAACAAACAAACAAACAAATAAACAAACAAACAAAAACAAAAACAAAAAAATAAAAATCTTCGCTCCCTGCCCTAATTTTGAAAAAAAAAAAAAAGATGAGAAACAGGGATTTTTTTAAGGGGCCTAACCAACAATGTCGATCTCTGATTCAAAGGCCTATTTTACTGATCACACTGGGTAGTTTATCCACCATAATTCAGAGCTCCGAAATAATTAGTGTTTTCTATAAACTAGAGTATCTAATGACCCAACCAATTCAATCACCAAGTAGATGATGTAGGCGGCTTTTCGTGACAATGAAATAAATTAAAACAAAAGCATGGGCCTGGAGCAATTTTTATACTACTATTGGCTATTTGCATTTAGCTAGTGGGTGGTGGGAATTCCAAGCCCAGTCGCATGCGGAGGACCATTTTTAGTTAGTCAATGGTTTGTGGTGGACTACAGCATATAGCACATGAGAAGGAACCTGTATTCCGTGATTCAATAACCGAGTGAAATACTGGTTCTTCGATCGTGTGGCCTATTTGCAGCCTCGCAAAATATAAGTTGCTTCGTGTGAGCTGTAGTCTGTAGTCCACTCAAAACCGTTGACTGAAGATTTTATAACATTTTTTTTTCTCTAAAACCCACATGAGTAAAATTGAGACACAGCTGTGACTCTGGAAAATCTTCAAAATTATCACTTCCCAATTTAAAATCATCAATGATTTGCAACTCAAAATCTATGTCTAGCTCTGAGAAATTTGCATGCACGAAAGGCCAATCTAACATGGAAGTGAATGGAAATACACGCTTGTATCCACCGAACACAGATAAGTAGGTCAGTGCCTGTGGTGCCATAGTGAATCCAAGAATGGGCATGGCATTTCTTGTTGCGGCTGACACTGTGAAGCATCGCCCGGGTCACTGTCGGGAGTGCATTGTTGAAGTTCGTGAATGTTCTCCTTATACCGAAAATGTTGTTAGCTCTTTGACACTAGACACCTTTTATCTGCATCCAATTCGGCCATAGAGTGACGGACAAATAGCCGTGTGTGGCTGATGAGTTGGTGAAGGGGGATCGGTCAGAATCCAGCCCGCCATTTTCTTGTCTTTTGACAAGGGGAGCGCGCTTTGCATATGAATGGGAACAGTCAGTAGCTATTGCTGCTAACTTCGACGAAGATCATTGAATATAGCGATGGGAAGTCAAGATGAAATGCAATGTATAGTAAATAGCTCCTAACCAACCAGAAGCTAAATTATTTACCAAAAATGACTTTAAATGGCATGATTACCTAAACTGAAACAATACACTAAATTAGTCCCTTTGGGCCTACAACTTTTGTTCTAAGATTACAGCGACATAGATTTAGCCCTTTCAGTAAAAAGTGTGACTAAAGTCACACTGAATGGAACCACTATTGATTCAAGATTCATTGCAAGGATTTTTCCTTCAATTAGGCTTACAATCATGACTAGTTTAAAATATTACTCGTGGTGTTTCCTTTCAGGCACAATGGAGGTATAATTCACAGACATGACATTCTAATGTCCAGATTTGGACTTAGAGGGTATAGGAGACTCCCTGGCAATCGAACTTGAAATAAGTCCCAAGATATTAATGTAGTAGATTAACTGGAAATAACTGCCTCTGTGACCTGCTCTGGTAGCGAAAGATCCCTCATGGATCAATCACATGAATTGACTAGTGAGTCAGTGATTTTGTGTTTGAAAGGAATGCTGCAAAACATTTTTTTTTTTTTGGTTAGAATCTGGTTTCCGAATAGTTGTTGTGTAAGCATACACAGTTTTACAAAAAATTGCGGAAATGTGTGTTCTGAATCAGTAAGACCCAAATATTAACTGATTCTTGTTATGTCTTGAAATGATAGAGCTGTATGTAATTGATCAATGCCATTGGAGAAAGCCTGTAGTAAATTTCGGACAAGGTCTTTGTATCCACGTTCCTGCATTCCCTCTTTCCCGTGAGTTTCTTTGCCCATGACTACTTCTTCTTCTTCTTCTTCTTCTTCTTCTTCTTCTTCTTCTTCTTCTTCTTCTTCTTCTTCTTCTTCTTCTTCTTCTTCTTCTTCTTCTTCTTCTTCTTCTTCTTCTTCTTCTTCTTCTTCTTCTTCTTCTTCTTCTTCTTCTTCTTCTTCTTCTTCTTCTTCTTCTTCTTCTTCTTCTTCTTCTTCTTCTTCTTCTTCTTCTTCTTCTTCTTCTTCTTCTTCTTCTTCTTCTTCTTCTTCTTCTTCTTCTTCTTCTTCTTCTTCTTCTTCTTCTTCTTCTCCTCCTCCTCCTTATTATGAAAAGGTGTGTGACTTCTGTCAAGAGTAGCAAAGTCCAAATTCCTAACATCACCGAAGCCTAAAATTCTGTCATTGAGTCCATAAGGAAAAGCTGAATTAAGTGTTTTGATCCAAAAATCTTCCATTTGTAATAATTTCCTTGTGTTAACATAACTGTCTTGGTCTAACAAATTCGGCTCTATGTAATCAATAATTTGTATCCGGTAATCCAAATGTAAATGTTCCGCAGAATTGAAATGGTTAACCAAAAAGTGTTTAACTTGTGATTTTTAATTGTAGTTTTATGACCACTAAATCTCTTTTTAACCGATTGAGTAGTTAGGCCCACATATTGTTATTTACATTTGATGCAGGATATCAAATAAATGATACTGGAAGATTCACAAGATAATACCAAATTTTCCGAGCGGGGGTTCCTTAAATTGAATTTTTTGGTAGTAACGTTACTCTGAAGCTCTTTGTTCTTCATGAAATTTGACTTGCAGAATAGACAGTTACAATTTCCGTCAAAACATTTTTCAAAATCAGCGCTTGAGGCTAGCGCTGAACCGTTTTCACTATTTTTATCCATGTTCATGATTGTTTTAGGTTTTAAAAGTAATTTTGAAAGCCCATCTTGCCATTTATCTATAATCATGTCCCTAAACTTTACCCTGGTTCGTCGTTGTTAAGTCCACCGAGTAACAAAACTAACAATAACAGTGACTTACTCCAAATGGGGGATAGACTAAAGACGTTACCTGAAATTCCAGTATGCTTTGAAAATCATAGATCGGGGACCAGCTTGTACAGACCTATCCAACAAGCATCAATGGTTCAAAGCGAACAGAATTGTATTTGTGTCTTTTTGGCCACAACCACTTCCTAGTAGTCATTACCCTATTCTGCAGTCCGGAATCTTTACTCTCCATAAGCTAACATGTCCCTGTCTAACCTCTATACACATGGAATTGCTATTGTCCATATTGCATACGTTCCTCTGTAAAATTTTGACATAGGCTGTATCAGCTCAAATAAATTAAAGGGTCTTCATCGGATAACTATTCAACATGTTTCGGAGCCTTTTACCCGTACATGTCTTTCTGAGTAGCGGCGCCTTGTCTAAGCTAAATATTCAGCAAAGACAACCTACATAATAAAGAATAAATATGAACGTGGCAAATGATAAATTAGCTAAACACGTGAAGTATTGCTTATAAATGGAGAGCATATATATATATATATATATATATATATTCATACATTCTCGAAGCTCTCTAATATTTGCTATCCACCTGCCACAAAACGGCACAAAGACGTAGGTTTTGCCAATTTGCATGGAAGTCGAAACGCCAACCATGTCGCAGGTATAACCCAGGCTTATGACGGTTAATACATGTCACGTCGTGTTCATGTTTCTCATGCATTACCTAAGCTCTTTAATACGCCCACGTAGCTGTCATTTTTCCTTTTCGCTGACACGTCCTAATTAGGTTGATGTTAGGCTCCTAACAGTTTCTAACCCCCAATCAAACTACGTTGTATCAATGAAATTCTATAAACGTTTTGTCTTTGATCAAGACACCGTCTAGCGCAAAGTTATAGACGGCCCAAGTTCGCTTATCCACCCACCACTTGTAATTTTATTTATGATCATTTTTCTAAGACTTAATCTGGGCTTTCTTCAATGTGTGACGTAGACAGTTCACAAATGCAAAAGGAAATTCATTCATTTTTGTGGCATGAAACTTAATCTCATCGCTAATTCCCTATGCTGTGCGTACGTATGATTGCACAGTCTCCTGTGCCAAGAGAAGTGTACCAGTTTCGTTCAATGATGCACGAAACGTAATTCCACTCTAATTTTGAATATTGATAGACTGACAGACAGACGGGAAGACGTAGAAACACATAGATAAATGCATAAACATAAATAAATAAATGAATAAACAAATTAATTAATTAATTAATTAATTAATTAAAATAACCTTGGGCGAAATGCAATGTGCAAGTCTGATTTTAGTTTGTCCACAATAGTTTGTGCATCTGGAAAAAAAAACTAAATAAATGTAATGCTCCAGGAAAGTTAACATGGTTTTCCTGGAGGGCTATCCCCTGGCCCCCAGCATTGTCTATGACCTCATTACCGTGAGTTTGTCTTTATCACATAAAAATAAACCGGACGGTTCAGTTTAGTGACTCTGACCAAGTAGTACAAATGTGATTGACTGTGATAAGTAACGCTCAAAGGTCTTGTGTTACTTGTAACGCGTGTCATTTAAAATACACGCGTGCTTAATTTGTTCGGTGCGTGCTCAGCTAAGTTAATGCGTGGGGATTAGATTACTAATGTTTTGTTATCCCTGGAAATCAATTCCGTCACGGGTTCTGATAATACTTACAACTTCTCCAAAAATATAAAGCACATGGTATCAGCTGCCCACTGCGGCAGTTATTCAATTATTCAATGCAATCCTCTTCTCTTCGAAATTGTTAAGAATATCAAATTCTGCCCAGTTTTCAAAACTTTGAAATTGAAAAAAATGCAGTAACCGTCCGATACCCATGTTATGTAATGTTTCAAAATACTTCAGCGTGCTACGGTTGATAAAGATTTATGAATACTTTGTGAGACAAGGACTTTTGGCTTTCAAAAAAAATAGGGTCTCAACAAACCGATTCTGCAACGCATCCACTAAGTATTGTGTGTAATATTGATAACGGTTTAGAAACCACAATGAAGCTGGTATTTTTGTCTTGAAGTCTCAATAACTTGTGGCCATGTTGGCGTGGCGGTCTAATCTTAATCTACTCCAGCTAAGCTTTAATGTTTCAATGGTAAATAGGGTTCGTGATTAGGCCTATATCTCCAATTTCCAGCAGAGGGAGGTTATTCAAGGTCACTGCTCACCTGGACTTCCTTTTGCCGTTGGAGTCCCACATGGATCTATCTTTGGATTCTGTTTATTCTTAGTTTTTAATTAAGATACCGTACATGCCATCACCTGTGACATACATGTACGACTGTTTGCAGATGGTACAAGAATTTTCGAAATTGTTAATATATATATATATATATATATATATATATATATATATATATATATATATATATATATATATATATATATATATATATATATATATATAGGGGACACGCATGAATGGTAATATCTAGAAGATTGTCCTCTGGGTTCGACTGTGTAATGTCCCATTGAGTGCGTTGAAATTGCTTTCCTTGATCATTTCAGCTAAAGTGGTGTGATAAAGTGATACCAGAAACATCCAGCCACATGGATGTAGGGATAATGTTACCTTCAAATTTAACTCGGAATGTTCCAATTGAAATAATTACAAATAAATCCAGCAGACATCTAGCTATTCCATAAAGGTTGAAATTTAAATTTAAAAACTCTGTCTAAATTATATCTAACTGTAGTACGTTCGAAACTTGAATGTTGAATTTGCAGTATAAAGCTGCACTGATTTGCATGGGCTCTCGTCGCTACATCACAGACAACTGACGGAACTAGGCTGGAGAACACTAGCATTGCGCTGAGTATATTTAAAACAAGTTCTCTCTGTCAACATGTGACAAAAATTACTCTCAGACCTTTTGTCTCATATTGTGGCCTTAATAACAGTCTGCGCTAAACACATATGAAGAGAAACTCCGCAAAAAATGTTTTGGTGAATCATTTCTGCTTTCTGCGATAAGATTTATAACGACCTACATGTACCTGAAGAAATCTTTAATTTTGAGTCTCTTTCAGAATTCAAACTAAACCTGAAGCAAATCCTGGTAGCCACCGATAAAGTTCCACCGCGCTTTGCGCTAGGTGATCGATTTGCCAATATTTGTCAAGCTCAGCTACGCCCGGGTCAATAGCCAGGACTTCACTACCATTTATTTAAAAGTAACACCATACCCTCATCCGCATGCGACTGTGCTTACCCACATGAAAACGAACTTCAATTTTTTTTCTTTTTGCTCCCGTTATGTGCTGCCTGCCATACAAACCTATTGAATGTCATATCACAGATATTGTCGCTCCAGGGGTTCACACAATTTTATTAATTTATAAAACTGAGGAACGCCAAGCCGATAGTATATTACTCGTAATACCGATTTAACAGTCAAAGCAAACAATCAAATATCTTTAAGCGCTAAAAGTTTGTTACGAAAACCAGATGATACCCCTTCTGCGTTCCAGCTAATTCTGTAATGGTTTACGTGATATACACATTGAAACAGGTTTAAGTCGGTCTTTGCTGAAAACGTCCACATCAAGCTATGGTACGAATTGCGTATAAGTTTACTGTATTTTTCTTTTGAGTTATTCTACGTTGTTTTTTCTGTGTCTTGTACATAAACCATGTGTTGTATAAATTTTATGTTTGTAACCTCATTAACTTCTGTACTGCCTAGCTAATGCAGGTTAATTAAATATGTTTATGATATAACAACATGTGCGCTCTTTGATGCTCATGTACTCTTATTTTGTGAAAACGTGCACATAATTAAGTGCACGAGTGGACCCAACGAATGAGGCATGCATGTATGTTTAATGGTAGCGCTAGAACTGTCTTATGAACAGGACTCATCCCCCACCATAGAGTTATTTCAGCATATATTGCATTAATTTTTATCAGATCCGCGCCATTGGACGAACACAACCAAATGGCCGGTATATCAGACGCAGGATAAGAGACGTGCTGAAAAATACAACACGCTCCTTTTATAATGCCGAGAGTAAAATGTCACTATTCTCACATGGAATTTATCGAAATGTTTAGAAAATTTAAAGATGTTATCTTTGTATTTCAGAATGTCTATTATTACTTGATTGCAGGCGAAAGCAGGGTGGATGGTCGGGAGGGGGCCTGCCCCCCCCCCCCTGTAATTTCATGGAGGACCTCCTCCAGTAATCAAATCAATACCTACGTAATATTGATTATATGCCTTCCTACATGCTTCACAAGACGTTTTGTACATATCTAGGTTCCGCCAGCTGCATATAGAATTGTGTATAAAAATAAATGATCCAAAACTGACAGCATTCTACGCACAATTCCGGCAGTGACTCAGACTTCTCTCTAGCTCTTTTTTCTTTTCTTTTTTTCTTTTTTTTTTTTTTCTTTTCTTTTTTTTTTTTTTTTTTTCTTTTTTTCTTTTTTTTTTCTTTGCTTTTTATTTCTTTTTTTTTCGGGCGGGGGGGGGGTGTCAGTTCTGCTTAGGTGTGTAGGCATAAATATGTTCTTCCATGCTGGCAGGCTTGTCGGCGGGAAATGTCGCACACCATCACTACGTTTGAGCAGGGCATCACGCACACACATGAACAGAATGCGTTAATCCGACACTTGTTAATCCGGCACTGTTGACATTTGGCACTCATTTCATGACTACGGATTTCTATCGCAAAATTAGTACCCGATAATTGGACACCCTTGAATTCCCTCTCCGGAACCTTGCTGTTGTTCCTTAATCACCATTGAGCGCTGTAGTGTCCCGTTAAATCAGGCACGTGTTATTTCCACTCATCTAGAGTGGAGACACAAAGCAAATCAGTGACGACAAAAAAGCCAATGGCGTTCGAAATGGCAACGTCGGTAACCCACTGGGAGGGTTAAATTTAGCAATTTGACATGTGAAAATGTATAGCATATTCAAATATTGTGACATATTTGCAATTATTAGGTATGGACTAGTCACGTGTTTTAAAAAAAGGCGCTGACTGAGGGCAAATGTCGTCGTCAATGTCAAATGTGCACGCTATGGTGACTCCAAGCCGCAAACGAGTGAGGATAGAGAGGCATCCATTTTTACCGCGCTACATCCAGTGATACTGTGAATTATTTCATTTTGGTAACTAACAAGCAACGTCATTGGTTAAAACGTGCTGCACGGGCCGGATGTACCAGTCCGTATCCCCTGTTTGATTCCGTATCTTCGGATTACCTCAATGTGGACCAGGGACGCCCCACGCTCTACACTTCGTAGACGTCAGTCCCTCGTTAGCAGGCGAAGAAATAAATTTGTCAGTTCCTTAATAGTAGGAGATAAAATCGTTACTCTGTGAGGGAGCCCAGTTTACACAAATATACACCGGTGGATGACATCTGTATCTCCTAAAGCCGCCTAAGGGGATACCGATGTCATCCGCCGGTGCATATTTCAGTAGCCTGGGCTCCTTTACGGAGTAACTAATGGTACTCTGTATCTTGATAAACGTGTGTAAATTTGCTTATCATTTGCCGTCATTAATTTGGCAAAATGCTCGCAATGAACACATGGTGCCGGACCAAGGTAGTCTGAAAGCATATAACGCCCATCATGCATATCGGGAAATTTTGGAGTCTATATTGTGCCGCCCGTGCAATATAGTTTTCGTTCCATCGCCTGTGTATTTTCATTTCAATATTATAAGCACAACATTACATCTTGGGACCATTTAATTCAAGAATTGTTTTCAGTGGAAACTCTGTTTTATGGTACTGCGCAGGTACCACTGGGCATACAAGTTTTGCATTTGGGCTGGCTTTTTACCGCATCCTTGTAATTCTAAGCAATGAACATTGCTTTCATTCACAAGCCAGTTCCTCCCCCTCCAAGGGCGCCGGGGGAAATGCTGTACCTTCTACTTGTCCACTTCTTGCTCAAGGTCCATAAATTGTCTATTATCATGGCTGTTACCTTTTCTATACATGGCACGTACAGACTGCAGAGAAGTGAGAGTGTTTTGAAAAGGAGAGCAAAACCCAAGACTCGTAACTATGCCTGGATAGAGGACCTGATAGTCTGAGATAAAATATATTATTTTACTTTTCGGCAAAGGTGTGTGAACTGGATATGTGCACATGTGTGTTAAATATGTTTGTAACAATTACAACGTCGATGGCTTTTGTTGGCTATCACAAGTTCTGTTATCGTGCCTGTCAGCTAGATTTATACTTGTACGAACTAACGAGCTGTCAAATTCAGATGTTTGATTATTAATGGATAATGTGACCTGGTGAAACGTATATTTGCTGTTTGACACCACCTTGTGTCTATGGTTGGCAGTCGCGGTCTGTAGACTTTGTCGGTATGTATACTGCTCGTATCAATATTTCGCCACATCGCATGCAAAATGCATGCACCAGTTGGACGTAAAGAGGCATAAACTATTGGTAAAGGTAAAATCAATCAGATCGGTTTGATGACCAGCCCAGTTGGTAAATAAACCTGAGGCGTGAATAACAATTATAACAATCTACTTTCGGCTCTAATCACATAACTTTTACGCATCGGAGACAGCTCCAATTTGTTGTCACGTACGTTGTATCGCGATCTTGTGAGGTGATTGGAAATGGGAGGAACGGATTTGAAACTTACAGTGAAATTTAATGATCTATTTGATTGAGAGCCTGTCTGTTAGCAATTATTATGATTCGATAATTGTCTGACATATTGATCTATGAGTTTTAGTTGGTAGTTTACAGTAGAGCTACTACAATTTGGGGTGTGTTTTATTTTAATTTTAAGTTTATTTCTTGCCTTCTTTCTTCAAATTCAGATTTCTTATCATTTTATTCTAAACAATATGTGTACATCTCTTTAGGAGCGTGGGAACGCTAAGTTCTGTAATCCTCAAATGAATGATTCCACCATTCAGATCTACTGTCTCAATGAACTGCAGTCAGGTTTTAGTTGAATAAATGTTTTGCTTAGTCAAGCGAAACCTTGAGAGCACCACAGCGGATAGAGTTATAATTTTGCAAGCCAATTCCAAAAAAAAAAAAAAAAAGTAAATTATATGATCAAGCTAAGTGTAAATTAGGACCGGTGGTTTAATGTTTTGAGTATAACCATGTTCTGTTTAACATGCAGACACTCCTTCTGCATAGCTTTTGATTGCATATTCCAGTCACGTACCAAAGTTAAATTTCCAATTAGATCAATATTTTGGGATGTATAGTTTTTAATTAACTATCGCGATCACTTTCTATGAGGCCTCTCAATTAAATACAACATTGAATTTGATCGCATGTACATAAATTAGGTTTGTGTATCTATTTTCATTCGCCTTACAGGATCACCTGTCAACTGAACAGACACTATACAGAACCCGGGTGTTGTGATAACAAATTAAACTTATGTGGGCATCGATGTAGTTCACTTTAGCTTATTCAAGTACAAAATGCTGTCTATATGTACAGATCTTTGCCCTGGGGTTTACATACATGAATGAAACGTTATTTATAACATTTGTCATACATTTCATGCTGACTTACATCTTAGAAAATAGCTCAACACTATATCGGCAGGAACCTTGATTCGGGAGAAGATATTTGGGATGACAAGGAATTGTCAAATTGTGTCATTTAAAGGACCAAAAAAAACTATTTCAACAGCCTAATAGAAACAAAACATTCCAGATAGAGATTTCTGAATTAATGTGTCAAACGTCCCATTGAAATGGATTAAAGTTTTAAAAAAATAAGACTAGGTACCTTGCAAGCTATAGGGCATAGTGTTACTTTGTGCACGAGATGGTATTTGACCCTGACTTATCAGGTAATCTCCATTAAAATCGCTTTTTTAGCTGTCAGTGGTTGGAATCAGCAATCACTCATGAAATATACAGCTATTCAGCGGGGATGCCAAATTCGGAGATAGATCCCGTTTCGAGAAAGTGTTGTTTTTTTCAGTTGAATGAGAGACATAAACCAACTTGCATTGAGGTAAATGATCATCATCCTGTAGACCATGGTTACTTTTTTTTATCGGTATAAAGGCTCGATAGTGAGATATACAGATCCACTTGTGGTTTTTAATTGATGTTACAGAAAGCGTTCAACTGGGTACACTGCAAGTAACTTTACTAAATTCTAGCGTACCAAGCCTTTTATTTTAATTCAAAAAGGGTCATCTATTAAAAGCAAAAATTCACCACCAGCTTTGTTTGTTTCTTTCACTGGACGAGGGACGTGTTACATATATTATATTTTTCCGCAATTAAGGCCGACCTATCCCTACTTTTGACCAATCGCTTTGTTATTCGTATCCCAAAGGAAATATAAAGGTCTGCACGCTGGATCAGAAAAACGGAATACAAATCTGTTCAGATACTCTTGAATACACTGGTGTTTTTGTATCCAAAACAAAACAATGTCCGATTTGTAGATCAAATATTCTACCCAGGGGATAAATACCCCGCCCCTTCCATCCTGTTTCTTATTTACCATGTCATACTTTGTCTAAATTTCAAATTCAAGGTACGCAAATACAATCACTCAGGTAGACTAAGGCATCTTTAAACCTTTCCCTGTGGACCAGCATTAGCCACCTTAAACGTGATGTAATGCAGCTTCAATTAAATTGCAAGTAAGTGGCTCAATTTTGCAAATGCATATATGTAGTCAGTAAAGAGACAAAACATAGGTACTTAATGGCAAATGTGTGCATATCACCACATTCACGCCAATTAAACAGCGATAAAGGTGACGATGCCAAAGCGCGTAATAGACTCTTCTATCTACACCCTTAGTAGTGAAGCCCTAAATAAATAAGTATTAATGATAATATTTGATTAAACAGATTTTTTAAAATGAAGTTTATAGAATCAGTGTGGTTCAGTCTGTTTATGTTTGCTCTGGACCATGCGCAAGTGTTCTAGGAGACTGCAAATAGCAGTTAGTCCTACATTGCAAAGTCTATAGACGTGGACCCCATGAACCAAACAACACTGAAAGCACAACTTTGATATACTACGTTTGAATTAATAACTCACTCCACTCTTATGACGGTTTTACCCGCTAATATCTAAATGCCGTCTGCTAATTGGGTTTTATTAATTTAGGGATTTTTTAAGAAAAATTCAGATGAAACTTGCATGGAAGATAATTCCGAATTCTATGTCCATGGTCAACGCCTTTCCTTGGCACGCTTTGGGGGCAATGAGCCCAGAGCGTGCCAAGGAAACCTGTTGACTGGGTCTTCTATCATGGTGGAAGGCATTAAAGGCAGTATATTGTTCATGTCATGGCACAGAGGAAATCCATTCGGTAACCAAATAGTACCCCACCCCCCACCAAAAAAAAAAAAAAATATATAAATAAATAAAATAAACAAATAAAATAAAATAAAAAACAAAATACCCATATTCATAAATTTAAAACCAACAAAGAGAGCAAAGTGAATTACAGCAAAAAAACAGACTTTCAAGCATTATCAAAACATCAAAAATAATCTAGCATTGGGAATATTTGGAATCTTATCAAATTTATAAAGAGAGCCAAGTAGCAGAAATATGCTTGAGTGGGATTTCTTTCCTCGAGATTCCTGATAATTGTCTCTCTATCTGCCCTGTCTCTATCACTGGCTGCTTTTCTTCCTCTCGTATCCAAATGAATAACCCAGCTAACAAATTTCAAAACGATATTGCTTGACACACGCAATAAGACCTGTTTGTACACTGAACACAAGGTACCCAGGGACCAAACACTGTGGCCTCATAGCGATTTTCATTTCTGTTCAAGTGCCCGAAATCAATGAAAAGTTTACTGTGTCAACCGAAATATAAATGATTCCGCATGGCATTCTTAGCTTATTTCTGTCAATATAACGCTAAAAATGTGGATTCAAGTGTTCTTTTGTTGCAAATTAAAAATTGCCGGGTCTGCCTTTCTGCTGTTGTTAGGTAGCACAAATTATTTTTGAGTCGGATCAATTCCAATGGAAATGCCCTAGGTACTTTATGAATTGTCAGTGGGGAAATATGTCTTTTCAGTCATTATCACAGCACAATGACCATACAAGATGCAACCCCACGTGTTTGATTTAACAATATAGGACTGAAGTATGTTAAGACATTCTTCTTTTTATTTGGTCACCTGGGATCGATAGTTTTGAGAGTTCAGCTCTTTGTTGTGTTCTCTGCACAACAGCAGGTTTTACCTCATAAGAGCATGTTGAAGTGCTAAAGCCTTGGGGATTTTTAGAGGCACTCGTTTTTTTTTTTTTTCTTATTCCAAAACTTCTTCACTGACATTAATTTTCAGAAAGCCTTAGAGGCCACTGCAGTAACTTCAAAGTGAGAGTTAAGACGTTATTTTGATTGATATTAAGTATTTAATGGCATCGGTTCAGTTAACACACAAAACATGTTTTCTGGAGTGCATAATATATTGCCGAGCTATTTACAATATGGCTTTTGAAACCTGTAGCCATAATTATGCTTTGCCTTTTAAGTAAATGCTATTCTCGAGCATACATAAAGCTATCAACTTGACAGGAAGCCATTCAGTTTTATGGAGTCAGTGGCTTTTCGTTGCGTGCCACCGTGCGGGGAAGCTTCAGACACAAAGCAGGTTTTGTTTCCCACGTATATAAGTTATGAACACCAATAAATATTATTTTCTAAAAACATAATTAATTTATAATCCAATGTCGATCAGCTTCTGTCGATAATCGGACAGATGGAAGATCATACATTTATACTGCCGGAGATAATAATGGCGGGTATGTAAATTAACTGGTTTGCATTGTAAGCCATGTACACCTGAAAGTTAAGAAGGCATATTCGTGATATTATAGCATTCACACAGTTTATTCATATTAATTGTTTGTTTCTACATTTGAGGAGCGCTAATGAATGCTGCTGAATCTCTGAAATTCTGACGTACAGCCTTAACGTTTTGCCCTAATCTTACTCTGGCACCTCTGTATCTCTGTATGAGCGTGTATAGTACGTATACGACAAAAAAGTGATGCAAATCCCGTCAGTATCATCTTTTATGACCGTTGTGTTTTTGTTGAGTTGGTTATTCTGTTTTTAATTTATGTCGGTGACTCTTACCATCTGATTCACCACTGATTGACTTCAATACGATGTACATTTTACTCACGTTAACAAACTACACGAGTGTTGGGGCCAATATGGGTCATCTCTGCAGATTTCTGCAAAAAGTGTCACCTGAATCGTGCCCACAGGAACGGCAAAAATGATGGAGATGGAGACAAGACAAAAGTTTATATGCAATTAATATGAATACATTTACATATTATTTGTAAGATAGGGTGTATAAAGTTATTTTAATTGATTGGCAGCATGGCCTTTATTGTTCCATCACAATTAACTTATCAACATCATGTAAACCCATGACAAATCATGGGGGGAGATGTATGTGTTTTGTTTATTGTTTTTTTTTTTGGGGGGGGGGGGGTAGGGTAGGGGTTGGGTGGGGCGTTATTATTATTATTATTATTATTATTATTATTATTATTATTATTATTATTATTATTATTATTATTATTATTATTATTATTATTATTATTATTATTATTATTATTATTATTATTATTGTTATTTTGTAAGACATAAAACTGAGAACAGTTACAAAGGGATCCTAACTGCCAAAAGAGCAATTCAGATAAACTTTTAAGACTAAGAAGATTCATTATACGTGAGGAAACAGACCAAGACATTATTTTAATTATGCCAACGAAGTGGACTGGAAGTTTGTTTCATTCGCATAAGATCTAAATGTTCATAATGAAGACAACGGCACATCAAAACGGCAACAGCAATAATAATAACGTCCGCGATATAAAGATACTAGCAACCGACGATGATTTGTTGTGCTCGGTGATGGGTTTCCATTATTTTAAACACTACCTCAAGGTCATTGACAAAAGCTAGCCTTTGTGTTGTATGTGTATTTTCGTTTACGGTACAGACGTACAAGCGTTTGGATCAATTCCCGGATTCCGGCATAATGTGCCCACCTAGAATGAGTAAAAAAACCACCCTTTTCGCACGTGGTTAGCTTTTTAAAACACCTGTCAAGCCTCGCGGTTTTCTCTCTACACCACGGTGTTGTCCTGCATTAAAGTCCAGGACAATGTGTTGGGATTCGGCCTTCTCGGCTCTGCGAAATATCAGAGCCTGTGAGCGGAATAGAGATACATTGTAACATAATATTATTATTATTATTATTATTATTATTATCATTATTATTAACAACAACAACAACAACAATAATAATAATAATAATAATAATAATAATAATAATAATAATCATAATCATCATCATCATCATCATCATCATCATCATCATCATCTTCATTATAATAATAATATGAGGAATATGAGGCCCATGAATTTCAAGGGTCACAGATAAATAGAGTAGAACCTAAGATAACACAATATACATTCAAAATACATCATCACTCGCTTTTTACTTTGTTCAAAACTTTAAAACATTTTACTTATGGGTATGTTTATTTGTGGGCATAGCACATATTTTTTTTCTTCCTAATTTATATGAAGGACCTGATTTACACTTAAATGAATTCAAGTTATATATGCGCAATCGGTAAAGCGTGATCTTGTTGTAAATGCATATGTCTCAGCTGACTTGTTATTATGTAATTTTATTTTCTAAAGCACAAGGCTAACTGTATGAAAGTGCATAAAATCTTTTTGAGTACCCTTAGACCTTGACTTAGTCCACATGTAGGAACGCATATGTATATATTTTTAAAAATTCTGTTTGATTTCAGTATTTTCAGCTTGTTTCTGAAAAGTGTCTCTTGGGCTATGCAGCAATCTGGTAGAAATGTACAAAGTAGAAGGTCAGAGCCGTTTTCTCAATAGTTAATGCTGCTGTGGATCACTGGAACTTTCGGATTTTTTTTCCAATCCGGACACATTTCAATTAATTGTTATGTCTCTTGTAATTACAGCACGAAAAACCATTCAAAATTGTTCATCAATGGTGAGATGAATGCATGCTCATCAGGGTATGCATTGTTATGTTCCTAAATTAAATAAAAGCATTTATGAGATGGCTTGTTGAATTCTGGATACCTTATCTTCCTTGGTGCCAAAGCAACAAGTGTATTGGATACCCGTGTAAATGTTCTTGAGATCGTGGGCTCGGATACTTGGGTTGTTTCTCCGACAACAATCTGAAATAACTCAGTGGCATAGCGTCTCAATGCTGACCGAATCTGCAAAGAGGTTGGCACACCTTTGCTTCTCTCAGTGTCCTGGGAGAGAGCATCGTTCAACTCCTGACACAGGTAAATTATTGTGTCTCGCCGCAGGCAGTATCTTACCTTTAGTTCTGTCTTTTTCATAAAATCCAATGGATTTTCTCCATCACGAAGATTCTCTGCCTGCCAATAGGCCTATCCCGCTGACCTTGATCAAACTCATCCCGTGCGAGCAGACGTATGTACGCCATATTTAATGCATCTGATTAAAAATTAATCTTACCCAATTGCAGGATTAAATTTAATACTAAAGATCATTGATATTCCAGATTAAAAGCAGATTATTTTTTCGTAAACACCATGTAATATCATTAAAGACTTAACTCTTATTTGATCCTAAAAACAGGATAAAATCTAGGGTTAATACGGCCACGCATGATCATATTGAGGGCACTTATAAACATGTAAACCTCGTGTGTTATTGCCAATCTGCAACAGTACATGACATCACATGCCATATTTATATAATAGCAAATTACATTGCTACATGCCTATATTTAGATGCAGAGTATGGGTGTATAAATATGAAGTAAGCATAACCATGGTTTCTTGCACAGTAGGATGTTTGTGAAAACTTGATCAGTATATAGCTTAGGGCAGGAAACCGGTGTGTGGGAGAAGCGCATATAAATTTGCAAGCCATCTCGACTAAAATGTTATTAGATAAGACCCAATGCGCAATGTCTTTCTGGATAGATTGAATAGAAGACTCACAAGTAAAGAAATAATACAAGTAAATGTCATAGAAGAACATGGCAGAAAATATTGAAGCCAAATATTATTCTGGAAAGAATTTACAGGTGTACGCTTGAGCCATATGTTATGTCTGCATGTGGTGCTTGTATATATCGCCATTTGGTAAATTTTTACAGACGATAACGAAGGTTGACCGGCGCAAAACCTATACCTATACACCATATAAATCAGTAAAACATGACTTGACGTATGATACGTACACTGAACAAAGGTGGGGAGGGACGGGGGGGGGGTTATTTTTTTTGTCACGAAGACAAACTGTCACACATTTTTGCCATAAAAAAACTTCAGTTGTCCCATCCTTAATACTTGTGAACGTTTTGCAACCAGAAAAGTTCAGACAAATGCAACAACAAATACAGCAGCGGTGGGTTCCTATTTTATCACCAACTTGATATTTTGCTGTCCACAGTTTGGTCATTTGTGGTTC